>JAODHX010001058.1:5324498-5405283 GCA_027576295.1 Cossypha polioptera
GTTATCCTCACACAATCCCCCGTGTTCCCCTCATAGAAGATGGGCTCCCCTGTGTTCCCCTCACACAATCCCCTGTGTTCCCCTCACACAATCCCCTGGGTTACCCTCACACAATCCCCCGGGTTCCCCTCACAGAAGATGGGGATCCCCTGTGCTCCCCTCACACAATCCCCCGGGTTCCCCTCACAGAAGATGGGGATCCCCTGTGGGTTCCCCTCACACAATCCCCTGCGCTCCCCTCACACAATGGGCTCCCCGGGTTACCCTCACAGAAGATGGGGTTCCCCCGTGCTCCCCTCACACAACGGGCTCCCCGGGTTACCCTCACACGAAGATGGGGATCCTCTCGCGGATGGCCTGCCGGCAGATGGGGCACACGGTCAGGGCCGTGCTGCAGTCGGGGCACGAGCCGTGCCCGCACTGGAACACCAGCTTGATCTGGTCGTCGATGCAGATGGGGCAGGTGATCCTCTCCTCCATCTGCCGGTAGCGGCTCTGCAGCTCCTCCATCAGCTTCCTCTGCTCCGTGCCCTCGCAGCTGGGGCTGCACTCCACCTCCGTGCTGTCTGTGGGCACAGGGGCTCAGCCACGGCTCAGCAGCACCAGCCCACCCGCACTGCACGCTCTGCACTCAGCCCCAAACCAAAATCCTGCTTTACACACTTCCCTCTGCTTATCTGCTCGGTGGTTTGTGTGTGTTTGGGATGGTTTGGCGGTTTTTTAAAATCCTGTCTGAGATTCCTGCCTTGGTGCTCTGGAATATGCTGCTCCCTTCGAGTGAAAATATCCAAAGCTGGTTGTGATATTCTGCCTTGCTAATCCAGGAATCCTTACAGGACATTGTGTTCTCTCAATCTCCTGGTGACACTTGGGACTCCAATTTCTGGCTAAGAAATGTCTAAGGAATGTGTGTGTGTCTTTCAGGACACACATGGTCACACAAGAAGAAATCATCTGAATCACTCTTGTTGATTTCTACATAAATAAGAGTAATTTGGTTGACTCTGTGAAATGAATCCCAAATCCTGGATAACTGGACTTTGGGTAAATATCCTCCTGGTTTCAGCTCAGTGCAGCTCTCACTGCTCATCTTCTGCTCCTGAATCACTGATTAGGCAGCTTTACACTTCACTACAGCTGTCCCTTCCCTCAGTGTTCTGGAATTAGCTGCACATCAGTGCAAGAAGTGGCTTCAAATCCTGTCCTTGGGGACAGTGAGTTTGTCAAAGGCAAGCACTGAAGACATCACTGCCAGGGAAATCCTGCTGGTATTTCAGAGACCTTGATGCTCCTCCTCCACTGGCAACTTGCCTGCAAATGTCTTATTCGGAATTCCCATCATTATTTTGCTGCCAGTCTGAAGCAAAGACAAATGCTCCTGTCCACTTGTCAGGTCAAAAGTGATATTTTTGGCATGATGGAGTTTCAAAGAGGAGTTCTGGCTCTGCCAGCTGTGCATGTCCAACACCATGGGACTGATTCTTGCTCTTCTGCCAGGCATCAAATCACAAGGCTGGAGCCTGACTCCAAAAAAAGCCCAGAATGCTCAGTCATGAGCAGCAGGACATGCAATTAAATCCTCACGTGCCCTGGGAGTGATCTCAGCCCTCACAACCACTCTGGAAAAGGCTTCAGTGGCCACTTGCAGCAATCCCATGGCAAAAGCAAACCCTGCTGCTGCCTTGCTGACATCACAGCTCCTCCTGACACTGGGGAGCGTGGGCAGGAGACAAATCTGTCTGAAACTGGGCTGAAGAGCTTTATTGAAATACTCCAGCTCTGAGATCTCTGGATAGCTGGGTCATGCCAGCCCTGCACAGACACTGAGTGCCTCAGCCAAGGGAGAAGCAAGGCTTGCACAAGATGTAGTTTTCCTTCCCTCAGGAATTTTAATTTAAATCACCCCATGTGAAACCAGACTAAGGAACCTGGTGTTTGCTTTCAATTCACAAAATAAGCCAGGCCCAGATAAAACGCCCTTAAATGTTCTGTCTTGTCTATGCAGCTTGAGCTTGGCCTAGGACACTTGGGAAAATCTATTAAAATCTACTTTTGTTTTCTCTCTAAAGCTGGATAATGCAACAGGCACACACACACACACACACACACACACACACAAAGCCAAAATAAACAAACTTTTCTCATTTCACTGAAAATCATTGATGCCCCTCAAACTAACCCTGTGCAGGACCCTCCCCACAGCTCTGATCTGCAGGAAGAGCCAGGACATACCTTGTTTCAGCTTTTTGGTTATTGTCACTTGACATTTGATGCACTTCTTCATCCTCCTGGAGCATTCTGCCGTGGTGACACAAGGAGAAATGCCAATGAAACCCACAACAGAGTCAAGAACATCAGATTTGAACAACCTGAGGCCTCCCTGGGTGATTAAGGGATTGTTCTGCACGGAATGAGGTCACCACCTGCTTTCTGAGCTCTGCCCTGCTCTCTTGTTTAATCTTTCCCAGGTCAGCAGCAAACATAACACCTTTAAATCCTCCCTGCTCTGCCCCTGCAGCTGCTGCAGCTCTGGGGAAAGAGGATGAAGCTCTGGCACAGAGTTCTGACCAAACTCCCAGTGGTCACACTGTGCCTTGTGAGATGAACTTGCTGACAAGTCTGAGCAGGCTGCCCTTAAATCAACTGAAATCTGAAGAATGAGAAGTTGTGAAAGCCAGAGGAGAGGGAAATCCTTCTCAGGAGGTTTCTGGGGGATAAAACACTGACAGCCAGAACTGGCTTTCCCTCTGAATTACCCAGGCATCTCTAAGCCCAAGCAAAGCTGCCTGGAGTCCCAAGCAGCAGGTGGGCAGAACATTCTGTGTTTTTCAGAGATAACTCTGGCTGTCTGAGATGCTGAAATCATGCTGGGGTTGCTTCAGGACACAAACAGCACAAAAGCTCTGTGTCTAAGCAGGGCTGGATTTCTGACAGGGCAAAGAGGGAGGCTTGGGTGGGGGAACAGAGAAGAAAAACATTTTATAAAAGGGGGAAAATCAATGTGGACTCACCTTCACACACAATACTGTGCTGGCATGGGAAGAAATGGATGAGCAAGGCCAGCTCTGAGCAGACCAGGCACTCTGTGGGCACTGCCACGCTGGACACACTGAGGTTGGTCATGGTGTTGGGCGTGGTGTGCACACGGCGAAGGCTGCAGGTGATGGTTGAGCTCTCAGAAGAAATCTGCTGTTCCCTGCAAGCAGCAGCCAGCAGGAAATGTGAGCCACGAGCTCCTTCAGCAGTGAGTTATCCCTGGGGTAATTCATATCCACAGGGAGACACAGCAGCACAGGCTCAGGTAGATAAACCTGGGAACCTTCCCTGCCCTGCTGGGACAAGCTCAGCTGGGATCCTGACCAGCTGTGTCCAAAAACAAGAGCAGGGATCTCTAATATTTACACAAATGGAAACTGCTCCTTTGGAGGCAACACCAAGCTAACAGCACAACCATCTGCTGAAAGCAGTAATGAGAAATGTCAGCCTGACAGAAATGACATTTTCAAGGAAAAAAACCTCAGTCCAACACATACTGCACTGACAGAGCTCCTGGGGAAGGTGTTCAAGGGACACTTTTCACCTCTCATTTACAGTGGCCAATGACAGCACTGCTGGGTGGCTCCTCCTCGAGCCTGTGCCCTCAGATCAAACAGAATTCTGCTTTCATGTTTGCAAATTCCAAATGTAAACAAATGCTTCTCAGAACCTGAGATAAAGCCAGCTCTGACTTGCTCTACTCTCCCCTTGGCATTTTCTCAGCTATTTCTTTTATCACCTTCAAAACAAGTGTTTATCTGGCCCTGGAATAAATCCTGTGGGTTTTGGTGCCCACTCTTCTCTTGCACTCTCTTTAAATATCTGTCAGTGAGGAGTCAAATGAAAGTAAAACAGAACCAAGGATTATTCTGCAAAGCTGCTCTTGGCCTCAGAGGCTCCTCAGATTGCCAAGGGGCCGAGTTTGCACAGAGCCTCATTAATCTGCTCCTCCCAAAGTCAGCACACACCCTCCCATCACCCCTCCAGAACAAACAGGACTGCTCAGGGTGACATCCAGAGGGTCTCACAGATTCTCCATCCCCCCTGAGACCCCAGGGCTGGGGAAAACTCTGCTTTGCTCATTACCTGAATTTCTGTGAGAAGTCTTTGACCATCTGGACAATCCTTCCATCTGTAATGAGGTCCAAAGGAGACTTTCCTCGATGATTTGCATAATTAATATCTGCTCCCTCCTGTGCTAAGTAGCAGGCAATGGCAGTCCCAACATTCAGCTCCACGTTTCCCAGGAAGCCAGAAGCCTGCAGCTAAAAGAAATTGAGAAACACACTCTGTCAACAGAAGCAGCTTCTGAGGCTCTGCTCTGATTTGCATCAAAATCTAAATAAAAGTCTTAAACCTTGTACTTAAAACTTGGAAGTGCAACTTTCTGGAAGCAAACAAAGACTCTTTTTGCCTTTATGTAAATAATGGGTTCAAATTTTACATTCCAGGGCCAAGAGTGCCTCAGACTGATCCTACCTGGTGATAATCCCTACAAATCAGAGAAATGGGCATTCACTTCTCCAGGGAGTGAAAAGGAAGAAAAGCTGAAGGCCCCACAGAGCAGCTGCTGCAGGGGCCATAACTGACAGCTATTTAAAGAGGCAAATTTTGATGTGCATGATTCCAAATAATTTGAAGTCAAGTCACATATTCCACTGACTTAAACGACCAGAGTGTGTCAGTCAGGGCAAGTAAAATTAGATGTGAAGGAATCTACAGCATTTAGAGATGATGTTACTGTAAATAATATTGGGAATGACATGCACAGGTCCCTCTTTAGGACTTCCAGAATTTTGAGCCATCATCTCCTGGTGGTTTGGTGAGGAGCAGGATGGAAGGACAGTGCACTGGGCTTTTCCATGCACCAACAGCTAAAAAGGAGGAATGAGTGGTTTCATTTATTCTGGTCATTTCAAATTAAATAGTAATTTTTAAAATCTGTGCTGGATTTTCCAATGAATTAAATTATCCCTGCACCTTTGGCCTATCCTGTAGTGATTTTCAGATCTTTGTATCCATGGATACAGAGCAGCACAGAGAAATCCAGTTCAGGCTTTGTAACAGCTTCCCCCTTCTCCTTCAGGCTGCTCCATCTCCCCTCTCCCCCTGCTGAACATGTGCAGATAACTGGGGTGTCTGTGGTCAGCCCTCCTCATATTTTCCATACCATCAGACAGAAGTGAATTGCTGTGGTTCTGGGGCATGAATTAAACCCAGGAGTCTCTTGGCTTTGGATTCATGACCTTTCCCATGTCAGGAAAGAAGTGCACAATGTTCATAAAAATATCAGAGACAGCTCAGAATTGTTGTCTGACTATGTCAAGCTCCATGCTATAAATTCAGCAGGATCTATTCCTGCTTTCCCACAAGCAAGGCTGGTTTCCACACTCCCCATCTGGACTGCATGAGGGGAACTCAGAGCTGCCTTCCTTCAACCCCTCAATCACTGCCTGAGGGGTCTCCTGAGTCTGAGATCCCTCAAGAGGACAGAAAGGTGGTTTGAAATTCAGGTTTTCCCCGATGGCTGCCGAAGAGACTGGAGGAGGCTGTTCTCTGAGGTTCTCAAGGTTGTTCATTGTTCCTTATCTAGGAAATTCTTTCTCTAGCTGACAGCAGTCTGTTCACCTTGGAATCCAGGGCAGAATGCCTCATCTCTGGGCAGGGCTCATCTTATATACTCTAAATTACATACCTAATATTTACAATTACTTTCCAATACACGACAATTTTATTACACTGTCCAAATCTGTCTCAGACCAACCAAAGAATGCCAGGCTGGCATTCAACATGGATGGCAAGAAGAAGAAGAAGGAAAAGAAGTACCACACCCAAAATCCTCCATGTTAGCCACGAACCGGCTAATAGAAACATTCCTAGAAATCCACCTTTTCTACCTTCTAACAGTCTAATTTATACTCTACTTCTTTTTGTGGCTTGTATTTCTTCCTGCAATGTTGGCAGATTTCTCCAGGGACTTAAGTCCAGCCCCCAAGACCCCTGGGTACCATGCCAGGACCTCTGAGAGCCCTGCCAGGAGGGTCTAGAAGCATTCAGGGAAGCCAGGAGAACACCCTGGACTCCCACACTCAGAGCCCAGAACCTGCTGATGCTGTAACACAGAGCATTCTCCTGCTGCAATTCTGCTGACCTTGGAGAGGAGAGCTGCTCCCATCTCCCCCTCCCTCTTCTCCATGGCCAGGGCCATGAGCTGCTGGCGCTCCAGGGCGATGTGCATGGCTGTGTCCCCATCCTCATCCTCAGCATTGACATCACTGCCCTGGCTCACCAGCAGCTGCACCATCCCCACGTGGCCCTGGATCACAGCCAGGTGCAGGGGGCTCTGGTTCCTGTTGTTCTTCACATTCACATCACAGCGACCCTGGAAAAGCAGGAAGGGAAAAACATCACAGGAGATGTGGCTGCAGAACTGAGTGTGGGGCCTGGAGCTCCCAAAATCCCACCCTGGAAAAGCAGGAATGGCATCACAGGAGATGTGGCTGCAGAACTGAGTGTGGGGGCTGGAGCTCCCAAAATCCCACCCTGGAAAAGCAGGAATGACATCACAGGGAGAAGTGGCTGCAGAACTGAGTGTGGGGCCTGGAGCTCCCAAAATCCCACCCTGGAAAAGCAGGAATGGAAAAATATCACAGGAGATGTGGCTGCAGAACTGAGTGTGGGGCCTGGAGCTCCCAAATCCCACTTTATCTTCACTGAGCATTCCAGTTCCAACCCATTTTGTTCTTAGCTGATGCCTTGGGTTTTAGCTTTTGTATTTTTCAGAATCTCTGCTGCTTGGTGTGTAACTCTGAAACACCATGTGAGGTGTTAGTAAGGTCTCTTCACAGGGGAGTTAGACAGAACAATTCCTTTCTAGCCAGAGAATCAAGGACAACTGGTACCCAAAAACAGAAACAATGGGTAAGGGAAGGGGGCAAGCCAGGAGGCTGAGACTCCACTTGGATAATTGACCCCAAGATGAACCAAAACTCACAGAAGTGTAAAGACTCATGACCAGGATCCATCTAGGATTTGATCTGGGTGTAGCCCCAGCCAGGCTCTTGCACTGCCCAAGGTGAATCCTTTCAATAAATTCCTATTTTATCCCTTTTACTCTCTCTAGTCTCTGTTCCAGGTAATACATCCTCATCTCCTCCCTGCCAGTGTCACAGGTAAATCTCCCCTGTTTTCCAGCCTGGCAAACAATGGAGCTCTTCAAAGGGACAGGGACACCCCTGTGGGTCCCAGTGTTAACTCAGGAGTGGCTGGGAAATGTGGGGCTTGGGAGTGGGACAGGTTTTCTGGCTGATGGTTTTGAGTTCTTTCTCACCTCTTTGATGAGGATTTCAGCCACTTCCATGTGGTTGTTGAGAGCAGCAAGGTGCAGGGCAGTGAATCCATCTTCCTTTTTGGAGTCCACCAGCTGCCGAGCCCTGGCCAGAATCTTCTTTATGGCTCTACAGAGTTGGGCAGGTTATTAGAGATGGAAGAATTCATTTCTGCCTCTCCTGCTCAGCAGTTATCAGTGCCCATGTTTTACCACTGCTGATGCCAGCAATGAAGAGCACTCCCTTAAACCCACAAAATTAATTACAAGAATGCAACAAAACCCTTCAATTATCATTTTATAAAGCAGGGAAAAGTCACATTGCTTGGAAAATAATGAGCAGATTTCTCTCTGGAAGAGTTCCAGAGCCTCCCAGTCTTTACTAAGACCTTCTCCTGTCCTTCCATGTGTGAAGCCAAACATCTGACACTGTCCAGAAACAGAGAAATTTCCTAGCCAAGGGAAGCATGAGAAAGATGGGATGGGGCAAGCAGGCAGGAGTTTCCTGTGAAGACCTAAAGGAAGCCAAGAGCCCTATGCAGCCATATCCAAACCCAAAAAAAGTTTAACCAACTACCCAGAACCACACCTGCCACCTTCACAGCCAGCCAGCACCAATTAACACCCGCAAAAGACATAAAAATGGAAAAAAAAAAAAAAAAAAAAAGAAAGGACACTTACAGCTTGTTGCCTTTCAGGGCAGAATAGTGGAGCAGGTTGAAGCCTTGACAGTTCTGGACAGTGAAATCTATGTTGGGAAATTCAGTGAGAATCTCAATCACGACTTTGTAGTCCAGAGTGATAGCATAATGCAGGGGGGTGTCTCCCTGAGAATCCTACACATGGAGACCAAAATAAACACAGGTTACCAACCTCAGAAACTCCAAGGAAACCCCTGTGAGCTTTGAGGGTCTGACCCAGCACAGAACAGCCCCACCAGCACACAAGCAAACCCTAAAAATGGGCTGGGTCCAAGTCATCATCACTGCCTGCCTTAAAAATCTTTAAAATCCTGTTGCTCGGAGCAGGAGTGTGGCTAAAACACACAGGAACAATAGCTCAGCTCTCCCTGGAAGCCTGAGGCCAGCAGAGAATGCTGATGTGATAGAGAAGGGACAGACTCAAACCTGGAATTTCAGGCTACTGAAACTCAGGAACATTTCCCAGCACATTTTCAGAGGACAACTTTTGAATTCTACAAAGCCACGAACAGTGTGAGCCATAAAGAAGCACCTGAAAAAATCCTCCAACACCTCCCTGCCCCAAATCCCTGCAGTCCCAAACTTACTGGGAGGTTGACATCACAGTTGAGCTCACAGAGGGCTCTCACCACCTCGGTGAAGCCCTGGCTGACAGCGATGTACAGGGCTGTGCACTTGGCATTGTTCAGCAGGTCTGCACTGGCCCCTTTGGCCAGCAGCACACGGGCAACCTCAGCTTGGTTTCTGGTTTAAAGCAAGGCCAAAAGCAGATTAGAGTCAATCCAGTGCTCACAGGAAATTTTTGCTCTTTGCAAAGCAACAGAATTCAGGTTTTGTATCCTTTCAGCCACACCCCACTTCTTCTCAGTGTTAACAAAACCCCATAAAAGTTTCCTAGTTTGTGCTCTCTGCTCTAAATCAACAGGAATCCTCACTCTTAATGATGAATTCTTCCCTGGTAACTGATGATACAATTCAAGATCTCATCCTGCTCTGGAAAACACACAAACTTGGAGAAACCAACAAACCAATTTGATCTCAATCCACTAAATCACCTCCCTCACCCCCATGAAAAAAATTTCATCACTAAAACCTTCTTAAAATTTTTTTTCCTAATATCTTGCTAGATATACTTTTCTGCAACTTAGGGAGTTATTCTAGCCAAGCTTTAATACACAGACCATTGCTCTATTTGTCCTTGCTTTCCACATCTCACAGAACTTTTCTGCTGCCAAATCTTATGGCTACCACTTAGCTCTAATGGCAGTTCTGTCTCTGAGCCCTGCTTTTTTGCAGCTTTCCCAAAACCCCCTGATTTTAAGGATTCCCACAGCAGGGTCCACAAAACCACCATGCAGTGAGGGAGGTAGGGGAGGAAATCGGGTCACGTGGACTAATGACATGTCCAGTTTTAGGGATTAAATTCCAAAGGGGAATGGCAAGCAGGGGGTTGGCACGAGGTAGGATTGACAGGGAATTCAGGGTGGGTGGGAGGGTAGAACTGGGACCAAACCATTAATTTGGGCAGTCAGAGAACAGCTCATGAGCAAGGAACAGAGCCCTACCCAAAGGCTGCGTAGTGCAGCGCCGTGTCCCCCTCGTCGTCCCGCAGGTCGATGCTGGCGTGAGCCTGCAGCAGCGTCCTCACCACCTCCAGGTGCCCCTGGTAAGAGGCAATCTGCAGGGCAGTCCTGCCCTGGTTCTTGGCATCCACCTTTGGGAAGGGCAGAGACACTGAAATTCAGGGATGAGCTCGTGCTGTGCCTGGAGCAGGGTGGGAAGAGCCCAGGAATCTCACAGGGATCCTCTCCCTGGCCAGCAGCTCCCTGCTGACCTTGTCCCAGAATATTTTGGAAGGGGAAGGGGACAGCACATTTAGACAAGAGGGGAGAAGTGAGAGAACAGAGCTGGGAGCTCTGTAACTGCAGAGCCCTGCTGCCAAATCACTCTGTGCCTTTGAGCACAACACTCCTTGATATCTCTGCCAACAATTCCCTTCCCGAGAGGAAAATGTGTGAAGAAATCAAATTAGCTTTGCACAAGGCTCTGGAGGTGCCAAGTCTCTGCTGTGCTGTGCTGCTGCAGGTACTTCAGTGGGTGCAATGGCTGCAGGGGAGATCTCAGGACTCGAGTGCTGCAGTGAATTTTGGAGAATTAAAGGCACTGAAGAACAAGAGGTAAAAAAAAAAAAAGGCAAAGCAGCTACTGAAACCAGTGGGAGGTTAAGGAGAGGAGAAGGAGGCACAAAACCTCAGCAGACTGGCAAGGAGAACAAGTTAATAAGCAAGGTTTTTTCTCTGCAGCTGATTTTCTGCAGCAGTCAGAGCACAGGGGAGGCAGCTCTTCCCTGGACAGGCTCAAAATCATGGGTGAGTCCTTTGGACAAAGAGGAATTGGAGGTCAGGGCTGTTCCTTACATGAGGCAAACAGTGCTGATAAGCTGGAAAAACCCTGCCAAGCAATCCCAACTTGCTCAAAGTGAGCCTCAAATCCAGCCTGATCTCTCTATAGGACTCTAACAGAAATAGCTAACTTATTAATATAAATATTAGAGTAGAAATAGAAGCCTAATAAAAATAACTGATCATATAATGGATTCCTTACTCTTGGGACTTTCCTATCTGAGAATTGCAGGTATTTGTGTGTCCTTCCCAGAAGCCCCATTAAAGAAATCTAATAAATACCAGACAAATAACCACTAAATCAGCTTCACAGGGGCTCCTTCAGAGCTCATCCTGGGTCACAGCCCCAAAAAAACCTCTGTTTGTTACCCATGGCTTCCAAGGACACACTACTGAAAGATTTTTGGTGGTTCTTTTTTTTTTTTTCCCTGTTTCTAAAGCCTGAGCCCCTCCCTGGAGGAGGTTTCAGATGTGATCCTGACAGTTTGGCACTTTGCAAGCACAAAAATTGTCCAGCAACAAGTCCAGCCCAGTTCCCTGCTCCAGTCAGACATGAGATAAGACACTGCACAGATCTGGGCAGCTTTTCTCCCTCCTGATTCCAACAATGTGATTTTACAAGGTCCTCTAAGGACAGGCAGAGCCAGACACAGCCCATGCCTTTCTTTTCCAGCAGATCCTCTGATATCTGCTCCTGTTTTCCTACAGATAAAGCCCTCTCCCCCTCATTCTACAGAAAATGTGGGAAAAGCCAGCTTGGGAAATGGGCTCTAAGGACTTTAGTTCAGATTTATTGCCACAAACCAGAGGTATAAAAAAATGCATATTTAACTTACAAATTTAATCCTAAATTGCAGCAAAATAATATTGCAACTGTTAGGAAATATCACTAAGCCTGACAAATCCATTGTTTTTCTCACATCCTTTCCACTGCTTGACTACAAAATTTTATGGCAGTGTTTTAAAGAGCAGAAACAAAGGAAGAATAACCTTTTTTTGTCTTCCAAACTTGCCTTGTCTGGGTATTTCTGGAGGAGCTCCCGGACTTTGGCTGCGTTGTTGAGGGCTGCACAAATGACCAGGCACCCTGCATGCTCTGACTCTGTCCTCTGGGACAGCAGCTTCTCCAGGACAGTCACCAAAGTACCTGAAAAAGAGAGAAAAATGGACCTGTCACCACACATCTCCCAGTTTTTGAGGGGACAGAGGTGTCACAGCTCCCCAGCAGTGCAAAGGCAAAAATTCTGCAAGTTCTGCCTCAAGTCTGACTTGAACAAACAGTTCCAGATTGATCCACATCAGGAAAACAAAAAAATCCTGGCAAGTCTGTGCTGCCTCCCACATGATCCTGACACCCAGAGGAAATAAGGATGGTCAGGCCACAAAAAAAATTCTGAGCAGATGTGCAGAGCACCAAAAAAAAAAATCCCCTCCACGCACCATGTGATCCCAAACTCGATTTCAGAGCAGATTTAGGCAAAACAATTGTTGATTTCACAACAGTTCCATGCACAGACCTGGGAATATTTCACAAGGCCTCAAGAATCAGTGTCCTTGTACAGGAAACAGGATGGAACAGGAAACTGAGACACAAGGATGAGGCAAATACTGAACCTAGGGCAGAGCTCTACTTAGCAACTCTGAGTCCTAAATTCTGTATTTTCCTGTCAAGGCCCAGCTTTGCTTGCCCAGTAAGGCACAGCTGGGTTTTATTCTACATTTTCCCATTAAGTCCAGCATTTCCCAGTCCTAAATTCTGCATCTTCCCATTAAGCTCTGAACTTCCCAGTCCTAAATTCTGTATTTCCTATTAAAAGACAGCTTTTCTTGCCCAGTAAGGCACAACTGGGTTTTATTTTCTATTTCCTCATTAATCTCAGCATTTCCATGTCCTAAATCCTGCATTTTCCCATTAAGTCCTACACTTTCCAGTTCTAAATTCTGCCTTTTCCTATTAAAAACAGCTTTGCTCGCCCAGTAAGGCCCAGCAAAGTTTTATTCTCTATTTTCTTGTTAATTCCAGCATTTCCAAATCCTAAACTCCTGGGAGTCATAAATTCTGTATGTTCCTGTTAATTCTAGCATTTCCCAATCCTAAACTCTGCATTTTCCCATTAACCTCAGCATTCCCAAGCCCTAAATCCTGCATTTTCCTAAGGCCCAGCTTTGCTTGCCCAGTAAAGCACAGCCAGACTTCAGCTCTCCATGCAGGGAAGAACATCTGCATTTTGCCCCCATCCAAAGATCTGGATCCAAGAGCTGCCAGCCCCCTGGGGAGCAGGTCTGTCCCTCACTTTTGGGTTCCTTGGCACTCTCTGTGGTCATCAGGTTGGCCTCCTCCTCCCTCTGGTAGGCTGTCAGGCAGGCAGGGTTGAAGGTCCAGGACTGTCCCCCCACTGACACCCGCAGATCTCCGTCCCCATAAACCTTGATCACCTTCCCAATGTGCCCCAAGGTCTGCAAGGAAAAAAAGAGGAATTTTTTTCCCCCACCCAAAGCTGCAGTTCCCAGACTCAAAGTAGGGGTTTTTTTGTTTTTTTGGGTTTTTTTTGTTTTTCATAAAGCTGCAGCTCCTGCTGTGTGAAAAGAAGCACTGGACAAGTGACACACTCACAGACAGCTCCCACTTCAAGGACAGAGGGCTCTCACCAGTTTCTGTCTCACTGGTTTGCCATGGAAGGGTTTTCCCAGTCACACTGGAATGCTGGGGAGGGAGGTGTTGGTAAGATCTGATCAAACTGGGACTGGGTTCAGTTTCTCTGAGCTTTAAGGGCTCCTGGAGGAACCTGCATCCCAATTTTAGCCACACTGGGCTGATTTCTCCACTTCTCTGCCTCATCCCAGGGAATCAGGGAGGGCAGAAGAGGACTTTGGTGATGGAAACCTCTGCCATGAGTTGGTGGCAGCCAAATCCTTTTTGTCAGATTCGCCCTTGTCCCGTTTGGGTGCCGTGGTCACCAAGAGCCACCAGCAGCAGGGGCTGGGCAGGGAGCTCCCAGCAGGGATTCTGGGGGGACACAAGCCCCTGTGGAAGTGCAGAGGGCCTGGGGGAGCTCAGGGGTTACTGGGCTGTCCTGGAACTGGAACTGGTGTGCACTCACAGGTGCCATCTCATCTGTCCACTCCCCATGACCAGGTTGGAACCGCTTCACTGTTTCCATATCATCTATCACCCGGACCACATCACCAACCCAAAAGGTGTTGAGCTACAAGAAAAAAAAAGTCATAAGCTTTTGGGGGATGAAGCCACACACACACACAGAGACAAAAAATTAATAGTGATCAGCACCCTCTGCCCCCACTCCCAAAATCCCAACAAACAAGACACCCACTGAGTCAAAAAACAGCACTGCCAAACATAAATGCAACTACCAAGAAAGCTGCAAAATAAACACAGTCCAATTCTCTTTTAAACCAAGTGCACATTCAAGTAGGGAAATAATTTGGAACAGGCAGTTTCCTCACTTCTTTTGCTCCAAATAACTTGTAATTAATACCAGATAAAGCATGGATGTTTTCTTGGTCCATCTCCTCTCTACACCTGGCTTGGCACTGGAGATTTTAATTCACTCTAATAAGGAAGTTAAATCTGTTTGTTATTTAAAACAGAAAAGGGAATCCAGGGTTTATCTCTGCTGGTAATTTGCCAGATGCTCCCTCTGCTCACTAAGCAGTGTCAAAACACACTTTTCAGAGCAGACTAATTTTGTGCAAAACAATCTGACACTGCATTTTCCACTGATATTGGGAGTTTTTAGCATTTTGACCTTGTTCAGAATTTTGTGGTCTTCCAGCAGCTTCTTCTATATCTAATTATCTCTATTCCTAATCATGCACTTCTCAAATTCCTCAAACCTCTGGGGAAGGCCAGAGCTGTGAGCTTTAGAAATGCAGCCACAAAATTAGAAGAGCTGGATTAAAGACTCAGAAGAAATCAGAGAGAAGTGAGACAAAGATACAAGAAAGAACAACACAGAGAAACACAAAACAAGGAAGAACAAAAAAACAATCAAGGGAAAATTATTTGGGGAAAAGGTTCATCACAATGGCAAGGCAGCTGCAGAAGGATGAGTGACTGGAAGCTGAAATTTAGAAATTGAGTTTACTTTAAGGACTTGCAAATGCAAAGTTGATAAAACAGGAAAATTGTGTTTAGAGGAGCTGGGTGCTCCAGGATTTGCCTGCAGCATTCCCAGCACCCACCTTGGTCAGGGCTCCAGGGTGGAAGGTCCAGCGGGTCTCGCTGTTGAACTGCACCCTCACGTCCCCTCTGTCCGTGATCCTGTGCACGGTGCCTGTCTGCCCAATGAACTTTGGGCAAAAATAGAAACACAGGGGAAAGCTCCTAAATAAATCAGGTTCTTTCATAGTGGGGAAAGAAGGTACCCAAGGTATAGATGGCTAAATCACCCAGCATTTCCCATCCACAGTGCTCCCAAACCTTTATTCTGTATTTTCCTACTAAGCCCAGAATTTCCCAGTCCTAAATTCTGCATTTCTTGTTAATCCCATCATTTCCCAGTCCTAAATTCTGCATTTCTTGTTAATCCCATCATTTCCCAGTCCTAAATTCTGCATTTCCTGTTAATCCCAGCATTTCCAAGTCCCAAACTCCTGTGAGTCATAAATTCTGTATTTTCCTGCTGGTTCCATCACTTCCCAATCCTAAATTCTGCATTTCCTGTTAATGCCAGCATTTCCAAGTCCTAAACTCCCATGAGTCATAAATTCTGTATTTTCCTTTTAATCCCATCATTTCTCAGTCCTAAATTCTGCATTTCCTGTTAATCCCATCATTTCCCAATCCTAAATTCTGCATTTCCTGTTAATCCCAGCATTTCCAAGTCCTAAACACCCGTGAGTCATAAATTCTGTATTTTCCTTTTAATCCCATCATTTCCCAATCCTAAATTCAGTTTTTCCCATTAATCCCAGCACTTCCAAACTCCCATGAGTCACAAATTCTGTATTTTCCTGTTAATCCTATTCAGGAGCACAGAGGTTTAACCAATAGCAGACACAGCAACACCCAAAATCTACAGCTTTGGGGGTGTATTCCTAGGCTGGAATTACAAAACTCATGGCTCCACTTGCAGCTTTGTTAAAGCTCATCAGAAGATGCCAAGTCCCTGCCTGCCAGGCTGAAAAAAAACCCAAAAATAAAAAAGAGGCTGATGCTCAGTTAAGAGATTTCCACATTGAAACTGAAATGAGAAAGTTTGCCTTGACATTTTAAAGCCTGATTTCAAAAAGTCTGCTCACCTATAGGGCAGGTTGGGCCAGGATAGATATTTAATATATCTTGATAGTTTTATAGCTTTTATTTATGCTCTTTACAGTAAGAAGTGCCATTTCTATCTTTATTTCCTCTACTCTCGGGGGTTTTTTTAAAACAGGTGATTGCAGACTGATGGCTCCTCAATTTAAAGTTAAGACTAACCTCCAAAAATAGGATATGGGCTGAGAAATTTTAGCTCTGGCCAAGGCCAGAGCCCAGCGTTGACAAAACACATAACTTTAATTATTAGTAATGCACAGCACAAAAGAAGCCAAACAAGGAATGGATCCAGAACACCAAAGTAAAGATCTGTGGCTCATTTAAAAACAAACAAACAAACCAGCCATTATTTTTCTGGGTTTTTTTTTTTTCTTCCAAGACTTTTGCAGGGATCCACAAGGCCATTCTCATCCAGCAGAGCCTAAAAATAACCCCGACTCCAGCATCCTATCACTAAAAAATTCTGTATTTGTGATTCAGTTCAACTTCAAGGTCACACAAAGATGTTCTGGTGTGGTGCAGAATGAGGGAGAGGCTGGAATGGCAGCCAGGGGGAATTCAGGGACCTACCTCAGCCATTTTGGGATTCCAGCCCCCGTGGCCCTCCTGCATCTCCCGCAGGATGTCGATGTCCAGCAGGCACTTGACCTTGTCCCCGTGCTGGAAGGGATGTCTGTCTGTGCTCTCCTTCCTCTGCAGCTCAGCTGGTTTCCCTGGGGACAGAAGGAGAGCAGCCACAGGCATGCAGGGTGCACTCACACACCTGGCTGCCTCACAAGGTGTAAGAGCCAAAAAGAGGGATGTGGAATTCCAGGTGGGCTCTTTAAAATGCTGTTTGTTGTATTTAAATAACACAGCAATTTATTTATTCTTTAAAATGCTGTTTATTGTATCCAAATAATACAGCAATTTATTTATTATTTCAAATGCTGTTTACTGTATCCAAATGATGCAGCAATTCACAGGTTGTGGGTGACAAGAGCCCACCCCACAGCCTTTTCAGCCACAGCTGTGGGTTTGTCTGAATCCACTCTAGTTCTGGTTCCAATGGATTATTTACTTTTCATTGTAGATCATCTTAATACATGACAATCAATCAATATTTTACTATTACCTATAGCCTATCATAACTACTGACATTACCATATTCATGTTACTATATTCCAATCACAAAAAGTTAGTGTGTTACAGTTTAAACTAAAAGTTGTTTCTCAGTTTTCTTGCAGTGAAAAACTCTTGAGATCTTTTCTCTACTTGCACCAGGGCATTTTTGTTTGTCTGGGAAAATCTTTTTGCTTGGTAAAATCATCTTTTGTTTGAAGTGAATTTATCCTTTGCTCAGAGTCATAAAAGCCCCTTGCAACTCACTTTGGCTTCTTAGTTACCCAGTAAGACTGGCTTAGTAATTCTTTTCTTTTGTATCAAAACTTGCTATCATTTCTATTCCTTCTTCTAAGTCTTCCATCCAAAAATCTTTGTTATACACACACATCAGTAAGACCTTCCTGTCAAATCCTTATCCTTCCCAACAACAAGGGTAGAAAATCCACATTAATTGGGGTAGAATGGCTCAAACCCCTTTTCATGCCTTATACACTCTATAAGAGAAATCAGTAGGGTTTAACTCTAACTGGATATTAATAAAACATAAGCAGCTCTAAAAGCCACATTTTGTCAGGGAATGCCTCTTAGGCTCTCAGGAACTGTTCTTAGCAATCCACTCACCCACAACTGCTGTTCAGACATGCCCACACAGCACCCAAAATTAGTTCTGCTCTCCACAGGCAGGCTCAGAATTCACTCTGAGGAGTTCCTTACCCTCCCACCCTTCCCATGCAGCCCTGCCCCTGGAATTAAGCTCCTCATCCAACCCTTCCCTCCCCTCATGCTCTTGCCAAGCTGCTCAGGGAGAGAAAAGTCTGACAAAGATTGATAAAAGTCTGCTTGAAAAGTTTTATCTGAAAAGTCTGATAAAAGCCTTGATCCTCCTGCTGCAAACACAAGAACAGACCCCTCTGTTTTCCTTCAGGGGAGCCAAAGATGATCCCTGCACCTCATTAAACAAAAAACAACCCCACAACTAAATTACACCTGGCTAAAAAAAATCTTCAAGTCCAAAAGCACAAGGAGTTTTCTTGGACTTAAGAGGAAAGGGGGATGGCAGCAAGTTGCCCGTACAGACATCATCTTTTCCCATCACTTTTTCTTATTTCTGGCTGTTCCATTCTCCAAAGTCTCCCTTTGGTCACATTCCCCCTTTGAACCCACTTTTGGCTCCACCAGGAGTGTTTGCTCTCTAAAAGCACAGTGAACGGTTTGCCTGAAGAATGAAAAGCTTTGGATTGACAAATGTAACAAAAGTGAGAGAAGTTGGATTCTCTGTACCAGAGTGGGAATTTCCTGCATTTCCAGCAGAAGTTGCATTCCCTGGGATACAGCTGTAGGTATCTGATGGTTTTACCACTGAAAGACCAAACTATTTCATGAACCACTCTGAGATCAAGCAGTATGTTCACACACAAACCAAATTCTCTCAAATAATGTGCATTATGTAGAAACTTTAACAAATCAGTTTTATGTATTCCAAACAAAAAACGGCTTCAGCACCAACGGCTGCGTCAATCCCAACTTCTCAACAAAGACTTCACTCAGCAAAGATTTATCTCCACCTACCTAATTTTGGGAGGTGCTCCTTGTAGTAGAAGCCCCCAGAAGCCTCCACAGTGCATTTGAGGTCCACCTTTCCCTTGTGGCCCACCCTGTAGACGTTGGTGGTCCCGTCTGCCCAGGTGACGCTGGCGACGCTGCGCCCGGTCTCCACGTCCCAGCCCCGGATATCGACCACACGGCCAGTCTTACCCTCACCCCCTGGCAGAGGGAAAAGCAGCACCATTGGATTATCAGACAACTCATCTGGATCAATCAGCAGGGAATCTCTGTGTTAAGTTTGCTGAAACCCAGAGAGCTGTTCATTTTGGAATGGTTCTGTGGGGAATTCTCGGTGTGCAGGAGCACGGCCTCGTTAGGGAACACACATGTGGTGTCATGGCACCACACTGTGGCAACAAAAAAAACTCAGCAGTGCTGCAAAACCCACCCAGGATCTTTAAATCTCTCCCCAACACCATCCATGTGGGGGAACAGCAAATAAACTTTGTTTTCTTTGAACATGGAAGAATGCAGGATGTGTGCAGGTGAACCTGGCTGGGCACTGGGATGTGCTCTGATCCACTGAGCCTTGGGAAGGGTTTGCAGATTCCCAACCCCACAGTCACTCCCCAAATGGGGACAGCAACATCTGTCTCACTGAGGAACTTCTGATTGTCTTCAAAATCCTGCAAACAAACAGCTTGGAGCTGAATTCCTCATTTATCAGCACATCTGAAAAGCACAGCACAAACACTGGGTTTTGGGGGCAGCTCTACTCATGACAAAACCATGGCTGTGGATGGGGGCAGCTCCAGCAAAAGCTGAGAGCAGCTGAGGGATGGATTTAGGGTTCCTCTCACTGCTGCTGCTCAGGGAGCTGCTTTCAGGTCAGCACCACCATAAGCAACACGAGTCTCAGACATGTAAATGCTGCTGTGAGCTCAAAAGGATGGATAAGCCGTATTGAGCATAAGCGGCTTTTGCTCTCAGAGCCTGCAAGGATCCACATCCTGCACTGAACCCAGGGCTGCAATAAATGGCAGAGTCAACTTTGGAAACCTTTGAACTTTTGACTTAATTCCTCAGGAGCTAAAGGAGCTGTAAACATCACAGTGTGTGTGCAGGGCTCTGGGACAAACAGCAGGAAAGCTCCCTCAGCCCTGGAGCAGCACACAGAAATTGCTGTCAGTGACCTGGGACAGGCATTACATCCCAAAAGCAGCTTTAAAAAGGCATTTTTATCCCACTGCATTTCAGCCTGAAGGTTTCAATTCCTACAGAAAGCAGGAACCACTGAGTCTTTCATTAGTGCACCATGGGAAACCCTCCTTAGACAGAATTTCTCCTCACTGTTCTTAAAAGTATCCAAATAAGGACATTCCACAGAACTCCAAAAGAAAATGGATACTGGACACAAAGTCAGATAAACTTTCCACTATCAATTAAAGCTTTTTCAAGAAGTGAGGAGTCTTTATGCTCTTGTAACATGGTGTGCAGTTCCAATTTTACACAAGAACTTCCAGGATGGTTCCCAGTGATTTTCCCATCTATGAAAGAGGAGCAGCAAAACTTCCTCCCCACACCCTGGGCATGGTTTATGTCACAGATATGTGACAAACAACAAACATAGAAAACAATGGAAACTAATTACTGTAAAGAACAGGCACCTGCAACACCTGAACAACTCCCCTAGAAGCTGCTGCTCAGCACGTGGATTTTTAACCAGCAATTTGCAAAAATAAAAGAATATTATATATATATAGATATATATATAGATTTTTTTTTTTAATCAAATGGTGTTTTACAGGACATCCAAAAGCTGCTTACCATCCTGGTTCCCCCACTCCCAGTCAGGCCCACGGACCACTTTAGCCCCCTGGAAAGTTCCTTTCAATGTGATGCGAGTCAGATTCTGTCGAGGGCTCACCAAGACCCTGGAAAAACAAAATCAGAGGAAACAAATGAATTTGTTGTTGTTATAGACAGTGACAAAGCTGTGTTCCAGCTGAGGGCTGTCACATGAGGACCATCCTTCACTTTTAATGGACATCATTGGAGGCATTGATGGAGCTCAGCACATTCTGTAAGCAGAAAATCAGAGCAGCTCAGAGCAGCAGTGCTGTGGCTGGAGCACTCCCAGGCTGTCCCAGCCCTTCCCTGCACCCCACACCCCCAGCACAGACAGGGAAAAGGAAAAATACCTACGTGATAGTGAACAGGGGGTCTGATGTCCTGTTAAAGCAGCTCCCAATTCCCATAATGTCACAGCAGCCTCTCTGCTGGCTCTGGCTGGGCTGTCCCACAAAGCCTTCTCATGAGTCACCAAGCCACCAAAACCCACAGGGACCTGCCTGGTGGCTCAGCCAGGGCACAATCCCCTTTTCTAGGTGACTGCAGAAGTGCCCCAATCCATGCCCCTGGAGCCAGACAGGCTCTTGGCAGCTCCCAGCCCAGACAGAGCAACCCAAGTTCAGCAGCTGCTGCACAGGGCAAGGGGAGGGGAAGCTCCCTGGGGGTAGGGCTGACCTCAGAGCACTGCACTTATTTTCCATCTAATACCTCCAGAGGGAAGGTGAAGACTCAGGAGGATAAAAAGCTTATGCTTGAACTTACTGTTTACTTATCCAGCAACTGCTTAAGTCTTTTACTTTTCTTAACCTGTTACCAGATCTCCCACCTGTGGTTTTACAACCTGTGTGTTTCAAAGGAGGGAGAGATTATTTATGCCTTGCTCTTATCATCACTGAATGTTCATTAATCAGCCAGGCTGGAGCTCAACAGGAGGAAGATGAAGGGCCTGTATTTGGAGGGTTGAGATTTTGTGTGGTTTAAGCACCATCAAGGCTGGATATTGTTATGAAAGAAGATAATGACAGTGGAGAGAAAAGCTCAGCTATAAAGAGCCACTGCTCAGCATTCTTTTTATTGCACTGTGTCAGGCATTACAGACTGGCTTAAAAAAAAAAACAACCAGTCACTGCATTTTGTTCAATGTTTTTCTAATAATTTATCAAAGATGTCTGAACCAAGCCCTTAGACAAAGTGATAAAAATAGAATTCTCTCTTCCAAACCCTTCTCTCAAAAGGCATGGGATTCATTGCAAAGATTCTTAGTGATAGTAAAACAAAGCACCGAGCTGAGCTTAAGATATTTAAATAGCAAAATATCCACCAGTTGTTCTATTCTTAGCAGAAGTTCCCTTTTTGGATTATCATGTAACAGTAGTCATTCCCCAGCTCAGCACTCTCACATTAACCTGCCACTTCCTCTGAAATTTGTGGATGGGGACCAAAAAAACCAGAGCTGATCAATTTAGAAAGCTGAGTTTCCTTAAAGAAGGAAAATGAGAGAAACTCCATCTCCTGTCCTGCTGAAATGCTGGGGCCCTCCTTCCCCAGTCTCACCAAAATCCAAAATCCTGCCTTAAACCACTGCTGAGCAGCACCACCAGAGTGATGCAAGCATCAGATCTCCTCAGCCAATGATTCTGATCAAGATTTTCACCTAATTCAATGTTTTGCTCCAAATATTGGATAACAACCAAAGTTACCCAGTGTGATGCAAAAATCCCCTTGGGATATATTTAACTGCCTTTAATAACAAGGTTAATTATGACAGCACAAGTCTGCAGCCATTCCTGCCCTACAAATTCCAAGGATATTAAATGACTGCAGAGACCAGAAAGCTCTGGAGCTTTCTTGGGAGCATGGAGTGCACAGAATGAAGCCATGGCTCTCTCCAGCATGCTGGGAGCCACTCCCTGGGGATGTTCTGCCTGTGCTCAAGTTTCTCTGAGGTGCTTATTTGGCTTTTGACATCCCTGAGAACTCTGCTGCAGCATCTGGAACAGCAGCATCACCCCTGCTTTAAAGAGAGGGATGGGAGATCCAAATTGACTGATCTGGAGAAATTGAAACAAAAATGATTTTTAATTCACAGCAGCAAGGCAGAGCTCCTTCACACCAGGCATGGCTGATGTGTTTTGTGAGATTTTTCTGCTGCACAAAGTTCTTATCTGAAGAAAACAACACAATGAAGGGGACTAGGGAGCAGAAGGGATGGTCACCCTGTAAGGTGGCAGGCCATAAATATGACATGAATCCCTCCAGAAAGGCACAGCCCTAAAGCTGATTTTCAATTTGTGAGACACACAAACCCACACCCCAGCCAGGACACACAAAGATCCATCTCCCGAAAAGCCAACATGAAGATTTTGCAGGAACTACAGGCAAAAATGACCTCAATGCAAGAAATTCCAGGTTTTCTAATCCCCCCAGCAAAGCTTTTCCTGAAGCTCTTCCAGCAAAGGATAAAGGAAGGCACTTCTGACAGATGGCTGCTGGCTGCTCAAGCAGGAACTAGACTAAGACAAGGACTCTGGCAGAGGGATCAGGATCACACAAACCTATTTCAGGAGCTGTCTTTACCCAGATTTTTTTCCTTTTCAGTTCTCTCCTTCCCTGACAATGCCCAGTTCTTGACAAAAGCAGCTGTATCTTTATATCCCATCTTTATAAGTCAAAGCTGTGTTTTTTTGGTAATCCCCAAATTAACTCAGATCAAATCCTGCTCTGGAAAGCCACAGCAGGGAAGGTTTCAGACCAAGGACACTAAATGGGCTCTAAAAAGGTTCCTGCAGACAGTTTTTCACAACTGTGCTCTCAGAGATGTTCATCCAGAGCATTTCAAGGCAGAATATTGCACTGAGGAGATGCAGAAACACCACTGAGCACACAGAGTGAAAATGTCTCATTATCATCCTCCAAACATCATTATTAGCTCAAAATCCAGGCTAAAGCTGGTTCAGTGAAGTTTCTCTTGCTTGCAGTTTTGATCTTGTAATTCCAGAAAAGATAAAGATAAAATATGTCATTGAAACACAATACCTGTTCTAGAAATCAATTAGAATAATCCAATTTACATAAGGGAAACCCCAGTATGACAATACACCTTGCTGTTCATGTTTGGGGTTTTTTAAGGAAGCACAGGCAATTTATCTGGCAAATCCTGGTGGCTTTTTTCCTAAAGTAAAATTCATTAACAGATAAAAAAATAATAAATTCATACTAATAAAATCATTTGATTCCAAATATTCCTCACCCAAATTTCTTAGCTTCAACTGCCACTGCATAAATAAAACCTGTTGAGGAGGTTACTATGTAAATAAACCTGCAGCCCTTTATTGCCCAGTAATCAAACACCCAGCAGTTGTCACTCAGCTGCTGCATCAGCTCAGCTCTCAGCAGAAGCAGCCACAGATGGGAGGTTGGATTATTAAAGCTGCCTTGAATGGGTCTGCACTGCACAGACCTAAATCAGAGCACGCACTTGTTCCTGGATCTGATTTCCAAACCCAGCTGGTAACTCCACCAGACAGAGCTGGTTTAAGAATTACAGATGAAAATAACTGCAATTTCTGTTTTGACTACAGGATAAAACACAATGGGAGAAAATATTTGTATTTCTTGTGCTTGATTATACAAAACATTTCCCTGTGCAGCTCGCTGGCTTCTCCAGCTCCATTGTTTGCCAGGAAAAAAAAAAAAAAACAAAAACAGGGCTTGTGAAAAACTACTGAGGTTGTGATTTATTGGTGAGAAAAGGCTAGAAAATAGCCTGGGTAAAATGCACCACATCTGAAATTCAACTCAGCCCCAGCCCTGAGCAGGTGATCCAAGCAAAATGTTTGTGCTGCATGGGAATATAACAACATTAATATTTTGCATGAGATTATCTCAGGTTTGATTATTTGCAGAACTCCCCAGAGTCTGCCTGACTTTTCCAGCCCTAATATAAACTTGATGAGCTTTGCTCTGCTGCCCTGCTCACAGACACTGATTTATCTTCCAATTACTAAGCACATATTCAGCAAATGGATACAACAACTCTGAAAAAAAGCTCTTCAGTAAAACTGAGCTGCTCCATCCTTCTAAGCCAAGGATGAGAGCCTCTCCCACAACAGCCATAAAACTCAAACTAAACAAGACCAATTAAAAAAAAAAAAAAAAACAAAATAGGAGGTCAAGAAGAGATTACTTCAAATAGCAAAATTAAAAAAAAAAATCAGCACCTCAAGTTCAAACTCAGGTCATTTGAAGAGCTGAAATAACTCTCAGGTAAAGGTGTCTTCAAAGCCTCTTTAGAAAACTGATTGGGAACCCTCTGCAGTGCCTGTCTGGGGTTAAATCCTCCTAAATCCAGGGATTAGTGACCTGCTACAAACAGGGATGTGTTGGCCCTGCCTGGTTCAGGAGGCCAGGGGTGGCTCTGGCAGCAGCAGCAGGAATTTGTAAAAAACCAAAGAATCTTCATTCCCTGCCAGAGAAAAGAACTGGGAGAATCCTGGTCTCTAAAGGAGACTCAACAACAAACAGCATTTACCAGGACTTTTAAAATACTCTGGTTTTCTCTTTTTGTCCTTAGGGAACTGCCAAAGGTTTTATCTTCTACTTTATTTAGAAGAGGAAAAAAATAAAAGGAGAAAAAAGAAAAAGAGAGATGAGTGATCTAAGCAATAGTCCCAGTGAGTCATAAAGCAGGCAATTTCTGTTCTTGAAAAGGATGCTGCAGTGCCTAAGGGAAAGTGTTTCCACAGCTCAGAGCTCCCTTTTTGCACAGAAATTTCTCCATGGCATTGTTCAGGTGATCTGTGCCCTTTGTTTCACACAGGACATTCCACCCTTAAAGCACAGCACTCTCACAACCCTAAACAATAAATCCCATTTGCATTAAAGCAAAGATGCTCCCACTGCTTCCTGCCTGCACTGCAAGGCATTTCTGAGTGAAAGGGATTTCACCTGCCAGCTCCCTGTGTGAAAGCTGCAGAAAACACTCAATTATTGCAGTTATTGTGGCACCCTCAGTCCAATCCTGAAACCAAACCCATTTCTGACAACCTGTTTGCTCCAAAAGCTGAGTGACTTCCAAGAACCACAACATGAACCTTTCACTCAGCTTTAAACTGCAGCTTTGCACAACAGGGAGCTTCTTCCTGGAACATTTCTAATTCCTCTCCATCCCAAAACTCAGCTGGAATCAATACCTGCCATGCAGGAACAGCAGGAAAAGTGTTCCATGATCCAATTAAACTGCTGGTTTATGCCTGCCCCTTATTGAGGATCCTAGAAATCACTGCCACACCTGACAGGCTCATGCTGTGTCTCCTTTTCTTTCTTAAATTCTTTTTTTTTTTAATCAGCTGCTTGTTATTCTGAAGATCCTTATTCCTGCTTACACACAGCAATGTAAATCAGAACAGTGCTGGTTTTATAAAGATTTGGTATTAGGGCACTCTGACTTTTATCTGGAGTTGTTTTTGTCAAATAAAGTTAATTTATATCACATTTTCTCTAACCCCTCAACCAGCCACACTTACAGAAAATAAAAAATTTTTATAAGGTGAAAGAATTTAGGGGGAAAAAAATCCAACCCAGCCAAAAAGCCATCAAAGCACCATCAGACATCACATGCTGCTCTACCTGCACAGAGTCCCAGTGTTTCCAGGACATTCCAGAATGGTGCTGCAGTGTCTGGGACAAGCCAAACAATTCACCCAGCACAGCTCTGGCCCTGGCAGGGCTCCTGGATGCTCTCCAAGCTCCCTTTTTCACCCTGACAGCAAGAACTGCACTGCCCAACTCCAGCAGAGCCTGGACACAGGCACAGACAAGGCTTGGAAGGGAAAATTGCTCTATTTACAGCTTCCACCACTCAGATTCCTCAAAAAAAAAAAAAAAAAAAAAAAAAGAACAAGTTCTGCAGAGGATGAGTCCTGGGGAGAAATTACCTAAAAATCTGCTTTTTGACCCAGGTGCTCCCGGGGAGGGTCAGGCCCCTGCTGCCCAAAGGATTCCCCACCTGCAGGGTTGGGAAATCCTCAGCACAGGGCAGAAAATTGGGGCTGCTCTGCAGCAGTGCCTTTTTTATTTTTAATTTAAATGTGAGTAAAATTATGCACCTTAAAGCTCAAATAAAAGACACAAGTAGGCATCCCTGAGTAATTATTTGGAGATAATTATGTTATTAATAGAAGAGAAAGAAACCCCTCGTGTCTATTTTTATAGAGAAGTGTATTTTTATAGATACACCAAATTGTGAAGCTCATTTCACAGTAAGATCTGGCTGGCTTCTCATATTAACACAAGCTCCAGAAATACCCTGATCTGGTGGAGAAACACAAATCTCAGACTCAGAGGGGAGATTCTCTGGCCAGCAACATCCCTCCTCTGCCAGGACTCAGAATTCTGGCTCAACCAAGGCTGGCACCACTCTGGCAAAATCAGCTCCAGGCACATGGCAGGAAAAGCAGCTGCAAATCCCACCCCACTGCCTTCAGCACAGTAATTACACTTTCCATTCCACAGATGGATGCAAAGCACAGTGATATTTTCAAAGGCAGGCAAAAAAAAAAAGAAAAAAAATAAAAGAAAAAAAAAAGAAAATCAATGACAGATAAGCTGATTTCTTATTCCTTCTCCTGAAGGCAAGAGGATTACATGATTCATCTCCATGCCCACTTTAGGAGATGCAAATAAAAGTACTGGTGAGACTATTTTTGAGTTCTTCCTCAGGACAGAACAGATTTCCCACGTTTTGGCAAATCATGGAGGAGCATAAAATTACAGATGCTGTTCCACAGGCATCAGTGCAGCAGTCACCTCCAAAAAAATTCATGTGCAGAGCAGGAGTAAGTGAGAAAGTGCTGCTCTTCAGTGAATAGACCCCAAGAAAAAAATTAACAATTTGGGAGTGCAAGATCCCTGTCAGCCCCCCTGTGCTGAGAACAGCAAATAGCAAAGCAGGTCTGAGATATTATTTAATTGTGGGGGGGCTGAGGAAGAGAAAAACCAGAGCACAAATCATTCTTTTGTCACTTTATAAAAACTCCCTGCAGATTTCTGTTTGCTGCCTTTTTTTTAAGCAGCTTCATAAAACCTAACCAAGCTTGACATTATTCTATAGAACAAATTTTTGAAAACCCAATCAGCAAAACTTGAGCACTGCCTAATATATTTACATTAAATTCTTCATAAATTATCCAGACATGTACCAGTTGGGTTCTACTGGGTTATTCTGCACATCCTGTGGTGCACACAGCAGGTTTTGGAGAGCCCCAGGATGGAACTGAACCCCATAAAATGGAATTACTCTATAGAAAAAACCTGATTTGCCATGCAAGCCAATCAGCAAAACTTGAGCACTGCCTGATATATTTACATGAAATTCTTTCTAAATTATCCAGACATGCTTAAGTTGTGTTCTACTGGGTTATTCTACACACCCTGGGGTGCACACAACAGGTTTTGGAGAACCCTAGGTTGGAAGTGAGCCCCATAAATTGGAATTATTCTATAGAAGAAACCTTTTAGGTCGTGCAAGCCAATCAGCAAAACTTGAGCGCTGCCCGATATATTCCATTTTTTTATAAATCACACAGATATGTACAAGTTAGGTTCTAGAGGGTTATTTTGCACACTCTGGGGTGCACACAGCAGGTTTTGCAGAGCCCAGGATGGAACTGAGCCCATAAATTGGAATTATTCTATAGAACAAACCTTATTTGCCATGCAAGTCAATCAGCAAAACTTGAGCGCTGCCCGATATATTTACATTAAATTCTTTATAAATTATTCAGACATGCACAAGTTGTGTTCTGCTGGGTTATTCTGCACCCTCTGGGGTGCACAGAGCAGGTTCTGGAGAGCCCAGGGTGGAATGAGCCCATCAGGATGCTGAGGGAGAGCACTCACGGCTGGGAGTGCGCGGTCTCGTAGCGCTCGAAGGAGTGCGACAGGTCGTGTTTGTTGTTCATGTAGCACTGGGTGCACAGGTCGTAGTCAAAGCACATCTTGCATTTCCACCTCATGCCTCGGATCCCGTGCTTCTTGCAGCAGTCACAGATGATGTTGGGGTGACGAACACCTGGGGGAGCAAAAGGGAAAGGGAGATCCACAGAAATTCCAGGGAAAATCAGGGTTTAAGAGCCACCCTTCCAGAGCTGCAGAATGCCAAACCCTCCCAAAGAAAGATCTTTGAGATCCACACAAACTCCAGGGAAAACCAGGCTCTAAGAGCCACCCTTCCAGAGCTGCAGAATGCCAAAGCTTTCCAGGAAAAGATCTTTGAGATGCACACAAATTCCAGGGAAAACAGGCTTTTAGAAGCACCCTTCTAGCACTGCAGAGTGCCAAACCCTCCCAAAGAAAGATCTTTGAGATCCACACAAACTCCAGGGAAAACCAGGGTCTAAGAGCCACCCTCCCAGCACTGCAGAATGCCAAACTCTCCCAGAAAAAGTTCTTTTGAGATCCACACAAATTCCAGGGAAAACCAGGCTCTTAGAATCACCCTCCTAGTACTGTAGAATGCCAAACCACTCCAGAAAAAGACCTTTCACTGAGCCAAGTACTTCACAGGAGTGCTTCACACACAAACACAATGCACCTAGAAATCCTGTGAGTGCTGTGTTTACCTCTTTTACAGCTTCTAACATTCCTATTTTTAATCCCAGTCATGTCTAAAGTAAATATCTCTGTTCATTACAGCATACATACTGCTCATGGGAGAGTGCCACACTTAGTGCTGGGCACTGACACAGCTCTGTTTCTAAAGAGAAATTATTTAAGGGCCACAAAATCCTGGCACAGCTGTTCTGAATGAACCTACTCCTCTAATCCACAGAATTAGGACACACAACTGTAAAGGGGATTTGAATGAAATTTGATGAATGCATGTTTTAGAGGGGAAAAAATCATGTATTGTAGGTGATGCATTAATGCAATGTGAAGTGATATGTGTAATTTGAAATAACCATTTCAGGGCTCCTCTGCAGCATGATGAAGTCAGTGAAAGTGTTCAGCTCATAGATGGAAAAAATAAGAAAGCAGAGCCTTTGCATGGGGGGAAACAGGAATGTCCTGGCCATGCACAGGCTGAGCGTGCTCTGCCCACAGGTGCCAAAGGTGTCCCAGCACAAGGGACATGGGCAGGAGGTGGCTGTGCCTTTGCCCAGGCCCTGCTCAAGCAAAACCTTTTCACAGAGGCAAAAAGGGACATTCTGGCCATGTACAGGTGGTGCCAGGAGCAGGAGGTGGCTGAACCAGTAGCTGTGCCCTTGCCCAAGCTCTGCTCAAGCTTTGCACAGAGGGAAACAAGAACATCCTGGCCATGCACAGGTGGTGTCAAAGGCTGTCCCAGCACAAGGGACAGCGACAGGAGATGGCTGTGCCAGTGGCTGTGCACTTGCCCAGGCCCTGCTCAAGCTTTGCACAGAGGGAAACAAGAACACCCTGGCCATGCACAGGTGGTGTCAAAGGCTGTCCCAGCACAAGGGACAGGGACAGGAGGTGGCTGTGCCCATGGCTGTGCCCATGGCTGTGCCCACACCCTGCTCAAGCTTTGCACAGAATGAAACAGGAACCCCCTGGCCACCAACCAGGCCCAGCATCGCCCTGCAGGCCGGCGCCCAAGGCTGGCTCACGGGGCAGGTGTGACCTGGGCCAGGAGGTGGCTCTGCAGGGGCTGTCCCTGCCCTGCTCACCTATCTGGGCGTTGTCATAGAGCAGCAGGTCGTAGGCCCCCTGGAAGCCCGTGCGGTAGTTGGTCCTGTTGCCCTGGTCCCACTGCACCACCACGGTCTTGTCGGGGGTGGTGGGGCTGCCCGTCCGGCCGATCTCCACCACGGTGCCCACGTTGCCCTCGCCGCTGTCCTGGCTGCCCCACTTCCAGTCCACTCCACGGACAACCCTCATCCCGACCTGCATGCTGGCATGGGGGTCCAGCTCCATGGATCTGCACAGCCAACCCTACAGCTGCTCCTCCACGGGGGTCTCGCAGACGGGCGGGATCGGCGGCAGCGCTGGCGGCGTCGTGGGCAGCATGGTCAGCACGCCTGGGAATACAACAGGAATTTACTCCATGCAGAACACTGCCCCTCAGAATGATCTGAAAATGCCTGACCTGCTGAGGAGATAAATCTCTGTTTTATTCAGAACAGGGATTCTCACAGCTTAAGCACTGATATTAAAACTGACCAGGCTTGCAAGGCTCGTCAGCATCTGTAATAGTATCCCAAAATTTCTGCCTGAGAGCTGTGCATGAGGGAAAAGAACTGAGCAAAATTCCAGTATCAGCCCTCGATTCCAAACTCAACAATAAGCACAAGAGCCGCCAGCAGAAACAAGCAAGCATAGTAAATAAAATGGAAAGAAATGACCAAGAAAAACACCAGCAGCATGATTTTAGCAATAAAAGTCAGTCTATTTTTCAGGAAGTCTCCTCACATGCATCTTATCTGAATACAGCACTGTCAAGTTTCACTTGCCCTTCAAGACAGTTTTGGTTTTGATTTGAGGATACAGGAAGTTTTAAAAGTTGAAAGAAGTGTTTGTCCGTTCCCCCCAAGTAATGGCAGCTTTTCAAAACCACGGCCAATGTCAGATTAATTTCAGTCTTTTCCTGTTATTTATCCATGAGCTAGAGCAGGAGCAGGGAAGGGCTGTTGTTCAATCTGCAACAAACCCAGCAGATTTAGTGCTGGATCAGTGAGACAGGGACAGCCTTCCCAACTGTTGCCATGACAATGGGCAAATGAGGTGAACACCACACAGATGCAGCACATCCTCAATTCTGAATTAAATCAGATTCTTCAATCAAGCAGATTCTCAAATCCTTCTTTCTCTCTTTACCAGCACAACAAGACAGAGAAGAGGAATGTGGCTTTCAATATGTAGAGCCTGGGAAAATCTCCTGTAGCATCCTTGGGTCTCCCTCTTCTTTTGGAGCTATCCATGACATCCAGATGTTTTCAAAAATTGAGAAGAAGGCTCAAGAGGATGCCAAGGGATGAATAATGGAGATGGCACGAGCAGAGCTCCCCCAGTGCCACGACAGAGGGTGAGGAGCTGCTCCAGCTGAGGGATGTGCTCAGCCCCAGCAGCACCAGCAGCTCTGGGCCCTGGGACGTGCTGTCAACGCTCCCACCCACCAATAAAAGCAACTGAAACCACCAAACCCTAAAAATAACCCATCCTCTTGATAACATCCCCTCTTGAATGCAGGGAGGAGTTGTCTGATGCAAAACCACATTTCCAGCCTGATTTCTGCTCAGCCTCAGCACCCCTGCAGCTTCAGCCTCTCCTGTCCTCAGTGCTGTGACATGCCAGCAGCTGCCACAGGAGAACAGCATCAAACCCAGCTGTCCTCCTGAACTTCACATCATCCTCCCTCCTCAGCAGCACTGAAAGTCGCCCAGGGCGACTCTTTCATTTGTTTTTGTGGGGGTGGATGGAACACTGCTGAGCTGAAGGTGCACCAGTGTTTTCTGTCTTGATGAGAGCAGGAATTATCAAAGAATATCCTTTTTAGAGCCTAGTGAGATTTCTCCCTCTTCCTCCAGATCAGAGATGAATAAAATGACTATTTATTGCTTCAACTAAGAGGCAGAACTGCTTTTTTTAAAATCTGCTATGAACCAGTCAAGGCAGTCAAGCAGAGAAAACAAATGAGAACATGCAACAATGCAAAATAAAGAACAATTCAATTAATGTCACAGGGCTTTTCCCCAAAAAGAACCAGCACCACCCCTTCCTGCTTCATCCAAGGGAACTGGGGGTGGGTACTAACAGAGGGAAAAGGAATTCCATGCTTAGGGAAGGAAGCAACAAATTCCACACGGTTCTGGGAGGGGATAGAGGGTCACTTGCCAGCCCTCAGAGTTTTTTGCCATTTATTTCACTGGAGCTTCTTTCTCTCCCCAGGAATGAATGAACCACCACAGGCTTAGAACTCTCAGTGTTCCAAGGAAGGCAATGCCAGTTCCAGCAATTATTGATCAAAGAACATTCCAGGCTGTCCCACAAATCCATAAAATGAAGGAGGATAACCCCTCCCTACCTGCAAAGAGCAGAGCAGGCTGGCACTGGCACATCCTGACAAGAGAATCCCCACAGCAGTGCCAGCCCTGTGCCCCAGAAAGGCAAACCCACACTTGCCCTGTGCATCTTCCCACAAACCTGGGATGCTGCTGCAGCTCAGCTGCACACTTGTGATGCTGAATGCTTTTAAAGGAGCTGTCAGTGCTGCAAAAACCACCAGCAGCCCCTTGCTGGCTGATCTGAGGATGCTTTCCTGACGTGAATAATTCCATTTTCCACACAAGAAGGCACCAAGTGCATCCTGCATTCCCATCTCCTCTGCAGGGGAGATGCAGAGCAGGAGGAAAGGGATGTTCAAAACCTGAATTATGGTGCTCTTGTGGTCTGAGCCTTGCCAGAGCAGCATTATTGACTTCCTAAGTGGAAATGTTTCACTCACTGAAGCAAATACTCCTCCCTTGATGCTGCCTGGGCTGTAATTATTCCAGAGAAGGACAGGTAGAGCTGCCAGAAATAATTCCCAGAGAAAACATCAGTTTCCCATGGGAATTTCAAGTAACCATGAACAAATAATCCATCATAAGAAAATCAGATTTCTGAATCCTCGTCTCACATTCTGACCTTGCCTACTGTGACACAGGAAAGAGCAGCCTAAGATGTAACCTCTCAGTTTTAGGAAATCCCACTAAAACTTAACTGGAAAAAAGGGAAATACTCCAGTTTTCAGCCCACAACATTTTAGCTGCAATAATTGTGGCAATATTCAATGTGAGAGCCCCATTTCCTCCTCGTGGGAGGCAAAGGTTGCTGCTGGTCTGGCCCCACAGCAAACAGAACCCAGTGCTGCAAGCAGCTGACAAAAATCAGTGCCTGGAACGTGGTGGTCACATTATTTGAACAGCATGGTAAACAGAGGAAGTGTTTAAAATAAAAAAACAGCTTTTTTTTTCTTCCCTTCACATATATTTTACAGTTTGAATTGTCTTCTGAAATGAATTGCTCCACTTTAGAGAGGTTTGCCCATGCAAGAGATGCTTCCTCAGGCAACTGCAAATCACACTTCTCCAAAATTCCCAACTTCCCCAACGGATCAGCCCCCAAAGCAGCCAGCATTACACTGAACATTTTGAAAATAACATCATTGTCCATTTCTTACTCTTTTCATGCTCTTTGAATCTTCCAGTGCCATTAAATAAAGTCTTATCAAGCCATTAAAAGTGTACACTGATCAGCCACAACCACTGTAAAACTTCAAGACTTAATTTTGCATATCCTCACATCAAGAATATCAACACAGACACAATTCTGGTGTAATGGCTGCATTAAGCCAGCTCATGTTGACTTAAAAACTGATGGTTTTTAGCATTTTCTCCACTACTGTGAGCATTTCCCTACAGAAATAAGGCTCAGCAAGGTTTTCCCCCTTTCCTGACAAAATTCTGACAAATTTCACAGCTCAGTGCCTGCCCAGAGCTCACCTGCACCATCAAATATTGTTCCCTACCTGTTTTCCTACCTGCAAGCCAGAAATAAATAATTTTGTGTTAATACCAGACAACCAAAATAAAATACCTCTGCTCACGGCTTACAGCTGTTAAGTTCATTACCAAAGTCAGCATTCATGCCAAAAACCTTAAATTCACACAAATATAATCACTATTAGATGAAAATAGAGCAGAAAACCAGCAAAACACACAGGAAATCAGTATTTTTGACCCACCACCACATGGACAGTGCCTTGCTGCACAGAAGCTGTGACTGCCCCATCCCTGGAAGTGTCCAAGGCCAGGGCTTGGAGCAACCTGGGACAGTGGAAATAGGATGGAACCCAAACCCAACCCAAGCCAGTCTGGATCTCCACGATTCTCAATGACACTTTTCTTCCCTTCTCCTTGTGCAGTCAGGAATTTTGTTCAGTCTAAAATTTTGCAAAATGGCATCACTGGCATCACTGGAGGGAGGCAGAGAGGAGCAGATGCTGCTTTTGTGGCTTAATTACCAACAGCAGATAAAATAAACCATTTTACTGATAAATCAGTCTGAGCTGAAACCAAAAAATCAGATATGGGGCAGTGAAACCCATCTATCAAGAAAAAAAAAAAGAAAAGCCTGCATGAGGTGAAATCATTTCCAGGCCCAAACCTCACGTGCTCCCAGAGTATATTTAACAGTATTACATAAACAGAATAAAGCAGGTGATTAATAGGCCTTTGCTCAGGGATTAATATCTTGTCATTCCAGCATGAGAGCAGGCACAGGCACATCCTGAAACACAGGGGAGGAAATGCTAAAAATAACCAGCCAGGCTCAGAGTCCCCACCGAGTATTTTATCTCTGCAATCAACACTTGGCCTTTACAAATGCCAGCCCATTGATCTGTTTTGCCCAAACTGAATTTTACATTCCATTTTACACTGGTTGTGTTCTGGCACTGAGTTATTCCTTTCCCTTTCAGCAATATCTGAGTGGTTACCAACTCTGTTTTTCCATCTATTCCTTCATCTTATTAAAGGATGAAGGTCTAAAGGAAGCACTAGCAAATTTATTAATATTCAGGAATAGCAGCTTTGTGCAAACTCTTCATTCCAGCATGCTGGTTTCCTAAAAAGTGGGTATCAACCTCAGAATAAATGATCTAAATAAATGATCTTCCACCTAAAGGTTGAAGAAGTTAGAGAGAAGTTGCACATCTTAAATTTTGGGTTCATTGTGTGTGAGTATGGCAGGACCCAAAAGCTGCAGTGGACACAAGAACTGAACTGAGCTGGCCTTGAACTTTCAATTCAACTCAAATTTCAACCCCTCTGTGATGACCACAGGCACAGAAAAGTGAACCTGCTCCAAAAAAATAACACTGATCTGCACAAAATCCAAACTGGCTTTGTCACTGAGAGCCGTGGATAGAAAAGGGCTTTTTGTCAGCAGTGAATAACAAAATTAATTAAACAGAAAGTGACAGTGATCACCCAAAGACACAGCACAGTGTTTTTCATGAATCAGCTCTGTGCTAACTGCAGGACTAAACCATGGAATGAACCTGCATTGCACAATGGTCAATATTTGCTTTAAAGAACTGAAATGCAAACACCACCTTTAGGAAACACCACCATAAAATAAAATAATGAACAGCTGGCACAGGCTGCCACCACCAGAAGCTGTGGCACACCACAGGGCACTGGGTTTGGCTGGGATTCACCTCATTTCCTTCCCTGCAGCTCTGGTTTTGTGACCAAAGCAGTGCTGACAGCACAGGGCGGTTGGAGCTGGGGCTGAACAACCAAAACCTTTTCTGCTTTTCCCACTGAGGATGAGAGTGCACAGGAATTTGGGAGGGAGCAGCCAGGGCAGCTGACCCCCAGTGACCACAGGTACTCAGCAATAAAAACTGGGGCAAGAATAAGAAAAGGGAATATTTGGAGGCTCTCTGCCTTCCCAAGCAACTCTTGCATCTGAAGAATTCCTTAATTTCATTAATGAAATTCCTTAATTTTACCCTTTTTTAAAGGGTAATTTTAAGGGTTTAATTTTACCCCTCCAGTCCTGTTCTCTGTCCCACTGGGCTGAAAGGGAGCTGCCTGCCAGGGTTAACCCACCCCACATAAAAAGGTGGAGTATCTTCTGCCAGCTCAGGAACTCTCAAAATTCACATTTCTACATCAACATCAATCAAACCCTATGAAAACACAAGTTCCCTCTACCAGCTTCTACTCCACAGGAAAACTTCAAATTGCTGAGATCAGTGCTCGTGTGCCCAGTGGAGAATTAAAAGTGATTACAAGTGAAAGTTCACACTGGGCTTCTCGTGGATCTCTCTTATTACATCCCATGATATAATTGCTCATGAGCCTGATGAAATTTCCTTCTGGCTTTTGATGAACTGTGTTCTTTCCAGGAGGGAGAAAAAACAGCTCCAGCCATTTGCTTTAATTGGAGCTGACAGTTTGCAGATTTGAGCCTGGAGCCTTGAAAAAGCTCAGCAGCTGATGAGAATCCACTTTTTCCTCAATAGCAGATCTCCAAGTTAAATTTACATTGCTTTACAGTAAAAACAAACACTCCCTGCCCACACACACAACCACTAGGTAGTGTTGTTTAAGGGGAAAAAAACCCAATTATTTTCTAAGTTTGAATGAAGGTCTTTGCATAGAAAAAAATGGGAGAATGGTATTTTAACTTTTCCACTGAAGATCTCTGTGGAAAATAAACAAAAACCCAATATTATTCCATTGAGTGATTTCTCTCCCTCTCCTGCCAGGAATCACCATCACTTTTCTGGCCCTTGGCACTAAGAGTTCAATAAACAACCACATGCACCCCTTGTTTCTGTGCCCAAAACAGTGAAAAAAGCCATAATATTTAAAAAAAAAAAAAAAAAAAGTCTAATAAAGTCAAATACAACCCACCCAGGACAGCTGGAAAATCTCCACTGCTTAAAGAACAAGCTTAACAGATGCATCAGAAGGGTTTCAGTGCACTTTATCATGCCTTGTGGAAAAGGATGGACTAGGTGGCCTCAGCAAAATCCCTTCCAGAACTATTTTCAATCATCTAGAAATAGAGGATCAGACAGAAACATATTCCAACAGTGAGAAATCTGTCTTGGCAGTGGATTTCAACTGTGCTCTTCCTTGACATTGCTCTAATGTATTTCTCAGAGGCAAGACCATCTGGCCCAGAGCTGATGGTGTGGAGCCCTGCTAAGGCTCAGGTCTGCATCTCTCTCACACCAGCTATCAACTCCAATTTACCATTAAAATCTAGGTTCAAGCACTTAAAAGTTCATCAAACCCCAATCTAATGACATGATTGCCTTGCCTGTCAGTAAGTGTCCCCAAAAGTCGTTCAAGAATCAAAATCCTGATGTACTGCAGGAGTGAAAAAATCAAGAGGAATTAACTCTGATGCCCTGAGAGGTGGTTGAATAGTGGGGCTGGGGAAACACAGAGCTGTAGCTCTGGGTAGGGCTGCTCACAGGTGTTTAGACTCCAAGACTCTCAGCACTGCTGCTACAAAGGGATTAACAAATCCTCTGAGTTAATAACACAATTTTTCCTCCTCCTTCAATTTTTCCAAGCGAAAAGCAGCTCCTTCAGCCTGGCATGGAGGGAGCTGGAGCATAAAACCTGCTGGATCCCTGATGAGCCTTGATAGCTCATCCTACCAACTTGAGATTCCCCTTCAGGCCTCCAGAAGGGTCAGCCCTGCACTCCTGCCTGCTTTCAGCCTGCAACTTGCCCTTTCTGTGCTCTGCAAGCAGATCACAAGGTTTCAGTCTAATCTCTCCTGACATGCCTTTGGCCAGGCAGGCCTGTGGGAGCAGAGCAAAGTGAGGAGGAGCTCTTGTCTCACTCAACCAAGGTTTGAGGGTCAGCATGTCCATCAATTCACCTCCAGCTCTGTGCATTTTACAAGGCCAGATGTTTTCTTTGTGCTCTGGGGACTCTGGAGAATCCAAGTGCACTCTGCAGATGGGAAATGGAGCCATAGGTACACGTGGGATTGTGGCAGAGCCAGGGACAAAGCTCACAGATCCCAACTCCAAGTTCTGTTCTCCACAGCCTGGTCACAGGAAAAGAAGTTTCAAGCCCTGATCCAGCATGTATCCCTAATTCCCTTGGGATTCCATCAGGGAATGTGACTCAAGGTCTATGATCAATCAACTGAATATCCTGCCAGCACATCAATGTAACTTCACTGATCCCATATTCCAGCCTAAATGCTGGAAGACTTCTTCTGTGTTCTTGGAAATTTCAAACACTAGTACAGAACGAAAAGAAATATTTAAATTCTGCAAGTCTCCCAAGAAACAACAGATTGCGCTTTGTTTAAGGAGAATTCAGTGATCTCTCTCCCATCAGAGCTTCCAGGGAGAGTGTATGGAAAGATGTGCTGATCTCCTCTGAGAACAATGAATTACAATTCTGGCCCCTCCAAAAACACCCTTGACAAGCCATGAATTAGAATCCTTGAAAAACAAGCAGAACTCAAACAGGACTCTCCATTCTATCCCTGGAAAAGAGCAACTGAAGGGAAAGGGCAGGATCAGAGCTGCTGTGAGTGGCACAGTCACACTGAGCACAGCCCTGAATCCTGCCAGAGCCCAGGAGCACTCCTGCAGCAGAGATGATGAGCAAGACAAACAGATTTGATGGGAACAGGCAGGGACAACACGACCTCAGAGAGCTGAACTAGGTTGGAGAGAAAGCCTTCAACTCCAGAGAAACCACCAGCACCAGCCTGTGTGAGCAGCAAAATCCAACGTGCACAAACACAAGGCAGAGATGAGCTCGTTTCTGAGGCAGCAGCCACAGCTCTGAGCATCCTCTGCTCCTGGAGCCACCCACTTCTAGATCAAGGCAGCTTAAAAAGCCATGGACACAGCCCTTTCCAGGAAAAAAGGAAGGAGACAACTGCAACCATCACACTTACAGTACTCCCACAGTTTTCTGCAGTTTCCCAGACATTTGACAAAGTTTTAGTGGAAAAGGCATCCCAGTTCTTCCAAACAATCCCAGCAGTGGCCATTGCAGACCAAAGTAGGAGAATAACAGATTCTTCACACACGAATTTGGCACAGGATTTTCACAGCCACAGAGCTCCAAACATGCACTCAAAATAAATGTCAAAACATATGATGCTATACAGCAATATCAGAATAAGCAGAGAATTGTGCTGAGCCAAATATCACACAAACATGAAGCTCCTTCTCATGGCAGTGACTCACAGAGCTGTGCTGTGCAAAGAGGAAGGGATGGGAAACACCTTTGTGAAGCCTAAAAAGGGAATAACTCTTCAATGAAACAGAGCTGTGGTGAGGCTGTTAAATGACAGCTGCTAATAATGCTGCAGGCACCCTAAAGGAACCCCTTCCCTTCCACCACAGAATTAAATCAGCCTGAAAAACAGGCATAAGGTACTGAGGATACACCAGTGGTAGAGCTGAGACTACTAAGAGTTACCTGATACCCAACTACTGCCCTCTAAGTTAAAAAAGAACTTTTTAAAGGAACCAGCATATGCCCAAAAGATGTTACCTGCTCCAGACACAAACCTAGACACCTACAACTCAGAGTAGAAAGCAAAGCTCAAAACAGGGCAAGAACCTCTCCAGCTCTGCCAAGGCTGTGGAAGTTTCTCCTTTCTCATCTCCATTATCTACTTGTCACATAGCATCATTCCCATCATAAAAATGTGGGATGTGGGTTATTTACAGGAGCTGCATCCCTTGACAATTCACTCCTCCAGATTTTGAAACCATGAATGAAAAATTCAACAGGTAATCAAGCACAGAGGAAGGGCCTAGAAGGATGCACAACTGCATCGTTCTTCACAGCAAGCAGTTTCAGGAAACCATGGAGCTGCTAAACAGAGGAGAAATAAAAATGGTATTTCATTTGAGCCAAATACACTCCTCCTATAGCGACAGAGAAGTGCAGAGGATGTCATGAGGCTCTTAGCCAAAAAGAGAGAAGGTTCAGCAGCAAAGCCAAGCTCAAGTGACCTCCATGAAGGTGAACCAGGGCTCACTTGCTTCTCATTGAGGTAGAAATCAGAATTTGTGACATTCAGAAAGTAATTCTGCAGCTGAGCATGGGCAGTGAAATGAGAGCAAACACCTTCAGTGCCTCCAGTGCAGCTGCACCAACTTCTCTGGGTTTAGTCTGGGTTTAGTCTGGCCCTTTCTGCCTCCATGCAGGCAGACTGGAAATACAGAAACACAGGAGAGAAAAAGCCACATGTGCCTCAGCTCCGAGCCTCCTTCCCCACTCGCTGCAGGGACAATTCCCGGCAGGAATCGCCGCCCCAGCCCGGGCACCTGCAGTACCTGTTGGGGAACAGGACGGGGCTCACACCCTGCACGGCAGCCGGGAAAACGCCAACCGAGCTGGGGCGGCAGCAGGGCCGGGCAGGCCCCAACCCCGGCTAAAGGGGCAGAACCACCCGGAATAAAGGGGCCCCAACCCCGGCCAAAGGGGCAGAACCACCCGGGATAAAACTGCCAGAACCACCCGGGATAAAAGGGCCTGAACCAGCCGGGCTAAAGGCGCTTCAATCCCGGCTCAAACTGCCAGAACCAGCCGGGCTCAAACTGCCAGAACCAACCGGGCTGAAGGGGCCTCGATCCCGGCTAAAGGTGTGGGAACCACCCGGGCTAAAGGCCTCAGTCCCGGCTAAAGGTGTGGGAACCACCCGGGCTAAAACTGCCAGAACGACCTGGGCTAAAGCGGTCTCAATCCCAGCTAAAGGTGCCGGAACCAGCCCGGCTGAAGCTGCCAGAACTACCCTGCCTGAACTAGCCTCAATCCCGGCTAAAGCTGCCAGACCCACCCGGGCTAAAGAAGCCAGAATCGCCCCGGCTAAAGGGAACAGAACCACCCCGGCTAAAGCGGCCTCAATCCCCCTGAAGCGACCGGAATCACCCCCATAAAGGGGCCAGAATCACCCCAGCTAAAGCTGCCAGAACCACCCCGGCCGCTTCCAGCTGCCCCAAACTGAGCGGAAAACCCCAGCAAAGGGCAGGCACGTACCTCAGCGCGAAGGCAGAGCCGAGGATCCCCAGAGCCACAAGCCCAGCTCTGCTCTCGCCGCCGGCCCTCCTCCATCCCCACAGCCGCGCCCGGGCGGGCGGAGAACGCGGGTGAGGGGCTCGGCTGGGCGCCGGGGCTGGGACCCGCCTTTATCCCCGGTGTGGATGTGGCAAAACCCCCTCTCCCCTGAGCCGGGCCGTGTCCCCGGAGCCTCCGTGTCCCCGCGGTGCTGCTGCCGCAGCCGCAGCTCGGCCCCGCGGCCGCCCCGCCTGCGCTCCCGCGGGCAGCCGGGAGCCGTAGTTCCGCTCCGGGCGCTGCGACTACAACTCCCGGGAGCCCGCGGGGAGCCCACGGGGAAGGGAACTGCGATAATTGGTAAATGGTTCGTGTTAATCGTGGATTTGGAGTTTGTATAAAGCAGAGTGCTTAAAATAAGAAAAGAACATGGACCTAGGTAAAGGGAAATATATGATTAAACCCACTCTGTTTAAATCCCCCCGTTATGAATATTGTGTGTACCAGATTGTAAAAAAAAAATTTAAAAAAAAAAAAAAAGGGTTTTCCATAGTCTGAAAGGGGTTTTTGCAGAATCAGATTTCCTGCCTTTGTGTGATCAATCACAAACTATCTGCTAAAGATCAGAATTCCCACTTCTCCTGTTTTTTATCTACCAAGTGGTTCCATGACCAATTGTCCCAAGAGCTGTCCCACGGAAGTTTGGAAGTTTCTTTGACCACCACTGCTTACCTTGCAGAATTACTACAAAAAAGCAATAACAATTATCGATTACTACAAGGAAAAGCACAGTATAAAAAGGGAGCTGCAAACCAAGTTCAATGGAAGCGTGGAGTGGGCGGTGACCCCTCACGTTTTCCCCAGCACGTTGCTAGCTCTGTTTATACAAAATAAACCCATCTAAATTTTGCTGAATATCAAGACTTTATTTCTCATTTATAACAATCTCTATTCTCTGCACACATATCCTCCTACTTGTAGGGTATCTGTGTAAGTGAGTCAAGGCGTTCCTTCAGAACCCAAGCTGGGTTGTCCTCACAGACATCAGCCAAAATGCTTTTGTATTAACTTGGGGCAGACTTAGGTGACTGGTCTCTGGTGTTTGCTCTGCCTCCTGTGGTGTTGCCCCAGGGTGTTAATGGCTCCTGTTTCGTTTTTGCAGGGCAGTAACGACAGCGAGGAGGATATGTTTGGTGACTATGACAGCTTTTATGGAAACGATTCATTGATAGCTCAAGTGGATGATATTGAACACAAATACCTGCAGGACAAAAATATGGATGTGAAAGCAGCTGGAGAGGTTGTACTTGGGAACCTCCAGTCAGGAGTTCACCAGAAAGAGCAAGATAACTTTTCTGCTTCAGAAAATGTGGTTGACCTTAAAAGTGACAAAGAGGGTGCTTGCCAAAAGCGTGACTGTGACCCAGCTGATGGCAATCAAGAATTAACTGAGTCCATTTTAGATGACTTGCCATCATCACAACTTCTGTATTTTGAAAAAATGGATGAGCTTTCTTCTGCTTCTAGGACATCTCCAGTCTCAAAAGGGAGGGATGAACGTGTGAATTCTTCTTCAGACAAAGTCAGGGACCCATTGTCTTTTTATGCTGGTGCTGAGCACAGGAACAGACCTACTGACTCTTCCTCACACTCCAAGCGTGCTTTATTTAAAACTGAGAGTCTCAAAGATCACCTGAAAAGTGCTATGACTGGAAATGCCAGAGCCCAGACTCTGCAGGTCTCCAAGACCAAGCAGCTCAAAGAAGCTGTTTTATCTGAAGAGATTTTTGTGGCTAGGAAAGCTATTGAATCTCCTTCTGTTGATATAGGCCCTTTTTATGGATTACCTAGCAAGGTTAAAGATTTATTCAGACAACTTCGAGGGATTGAAACACTCTATGGTAGTGTAACTAATGGATAAAAAAGAACTGCTAGTGGGGTATTGTCTGTCTCACCCATTATACTGTAAAAATATTTAAGGTAACACTTAACATAAACCATGTTGGAAAGCAGTTGTCCTGTTTTAGGAAGTGGCAGTTTTGGTGGTTTAGATGTTTGGAATGGGTGGATGGTGTCCAGCTGGATTATGGAATGTTTTGAAAGTCATCATCACTGAAGGATTTAAGTGCTTTATTTGAGGAAAAGCTCTTAAACACTGAGCTTAAAGTGTTCTGAATGAAACAGAGGCATTTTGGTATCATATAACATGCCCTTGGGGTTGCTGATAATTCCTTTTTCATTTTGCAGAGTGGCAGCATGATTGCTTAATGTTAGAATCCCTACAGCAAAGGAAGAATTTGATATACTCATTGCCTACCAGTGGTGGAAAAACTCTTGTAGCTGAAATCATAATTCTCCAAGAATTACTCTGCAGGCAGAAGGATGTTCTGATGATCCTGCCATATGTTGCCATTGTCCAAGAAAAGGTCTGGATACAGTATTTCTGGTACTGCTTTGTTTGATGTAAATCTTTCCTGATAAGCTTTTTTACTTGCTCACTCACCTGTTTTTCAGCATGTTTTTTATAAATATATGGTGGGAAGTGAGTGACCTCTCCTAAATGCTGCTCTGAGGGTCAGTAATTTTGCAATGGAACACACAAATCACGAGGTGAAGATGTTGAGTTATGAAGTAAAGGGTGCTAAATTTTGAAATAATGGCTTTTTTGTGATGTTTTGTTTAGTTCTGCACCTGAGAGCTGTGCTGCCCAACTTGCTGAGGAAGTGGTCTTGAAATAAAAACTAACATTTTTTGGTACAAAGGGAAAGTTAGTTTTAAAAAACAGGTGAAACACAGCTGATAATATGTATAGACTCTCCAATTTTGTAGCTGGAGTAGATACTCTTAGCTAATATATTTCACTAATTCAAGCAGTTGATTGTGCTGTGGTTTCCTTTTCTGTTGAGCTATTGAGGCAGCTCTGAGATCCAAAATAAGCATAAATTTGTTCTCTGATTGATTTTCTTTTATAGGTTAGGGGTTTATCGAGTTTTGGGATAGAACTGGGTTTCCTGGTTGAAGAATATGCAGGAAGTAAAGGAAGATTTCCACCAATCAAAAGGAGAGTAAAAAAATCTCTTTATATTGCTACTATAGAAAAAGGACATGCTCTGGTGAACTCCTTAATCGAAACAGAAAGGATTGATGACCTTGGCCTGGTTGTGGTAGATGAGGTAGGCCACAAAATGTTCTCAGATTTATCAGATGCAAGTTCTTTTAGGGTTCTAATAAGCAATTATTTAGGAAGGAGCAGTTCTTTGCCTGCTTGGGTTTGCCTACAATGTTCATAATGAAAATTACTTTTATTTTTCTGTGTTCTGAATTGGCACATGATTCTGTAATTCTGAAAGCTATGTTTTCTTTAAATGAAGCACTTATTGCTATATTAGAGTAATATATTTATATTGAGATATCTACTGTGGTAGTGGTTGATGGTGAATTCCTGCATAACTGCTTATCATTTAGAAGTCTCAAATGGGTTGCAAAAAACCGTAAAGAAATTTAATTGTATAGAATGTACTTTATGAAGCATAGAACCTAACTCTTGGATGTGAAACCATGCAACTTTGTGCCTGGTATTAATGACCTAGTGAAACATTGACAAAAAAGAAAAAACATTTGGCTGTGAGAATTTCCCCTTACAGTGGTGGGGCTGAGTTGTGCTAGCAAGGCTGGATTGTGGGGTTGATTAATGTGTACAATGGCTAACAGTGATTTTAATTAATGGAATTCTTCAGACTGACTGACCATACTTTAGAACTATAGCTTCTAAACAGAGGGCAGCTGAAGCACTAATTTCTGGTTTTTCTGGAAGCTGTCTGCTAGGAAAGTTTTTACTCTTAACTGTTGCTTAAACCACATTTTGTTTAAAGTTGCCTCAGACTGGTGAATGCCAAGATCTCCATGCTGACTGTTTACTATCAAGAGTTAATAGTTTGTGTCAGCTGTGGTCTAGTTAAATGGAAGGTAAAACTTTTTGTCTACATTTGCCCATGAGTCTGTTTTTCTGTAAATGCTTTCTAAGTGAGGTTATACATCTGAACTTAGCAATCCAAATTTACACGAGGGATATTATGAGGAAGTCCAGCAAAGACAGTTCTATAGTATTTCTATGTATTTTGGAGGGTTTTTTTAGAAATACTCTCAACTCAGTAGCATTCTTGCCTTTTTTTCCCTTCTGTGCACAGCTGCATATGCTCGGGGAGGGAAGTCGTGGAGCAATACTGGAAATTACTCTGGCCAAAATTCTTTACACCAGTAGTAAGTCATGGCTACAGTTATTGTCATTAACGTTTTGTAGTTGTGGCCTCTCTGAGAGAAGTCACACTCTCACTTTCTGGCTTTGTGCTGTTTTGGCTGCTTTTGAAAAACATGGCATGACTCCCTATTATTAACGACATTTACTCATTTAAGTGTTACTTGACCCTCTAACGATGTTAGGGTGGTTTTGAAGCTCTTTTGATACTTCTCTATGGAATCCTGATTGTTCTCAAATGTCTTCCATTTCTTTGTATGAGCCCTTTAGGCACCCAATTCAATGATTCTTTTTCTATGTTTAAGTCTCAGTTAGTATTTTGTAACTTAGTGTTATTTCTTAGTTAGTATTTCTTTAGTTGCAGCCGTTCCCTTCAAACCTGCTACTTTGACAGTTTGAAAAGATTAGTGATGATGAAGCGGTGTCATGACTTAAATACTGAACAGAAGTGTTAAAAATTGGTAATGTGACAATAAATTAATCTCAACTCCTGTTTTACAGAAAAGACACAGATCATTGGCATGAGTGCAACGTTAAATAATGTTGGAGACCTGCAGAAGTTCCTACAAGCAGAGTACTACACTAATAATTTTAGACCGGTCTGTATCCAAGATACTAGGAACTAGTAAAGAAGATATCTGCCTTTAAAATCACAGTAAATCTGTTTAGGATTGCATCACAACTTTGGTGATTAATTGCACAGTGTAATATAAGGCCTGCTATTGCTCTCTAATTGCTAATACAATAAATAGTACTATGCACTTCTGAATACATAAATGCAATAACCTTTATACTGCTGTGCTAAGGCATTTATTTGATTTTAACTTAAGCAATTCCTAAATTACAGCTTCTGTGATGAATCATTGCAGTCCATTTGGTGTGCTTAGAATCTGTTCTACTGGTTCTTGTATGCTGTCAGGACAGCATGGTTTATAAATAGCTCATGGGATGCAATTTTGGCAATCTTCACTATGATTCCATGCTTTATCAAGGCAAATAATTAAAACAGTTAAGTTCTATTAAAAATTCTAAAGTGCTTATGTGCAAATATGTATATGACATGTGGTGCTCAGAGAAAAGATGCAGCTGTACATCAGCAATAGCTTTAGAGAGAGCTGAGTAATTTAACTGAAGTTTCTCTTTGTGGCTCCTGTCTTGCTAGGTAGAATTGAAGGAATACATAAAGATACGAGACACCATTTATGCAGTTGACAGCAAATCTGAAAATGGCTTTGCTTTTTCACGTCTCCTTAATTTCAAGGTAGAAACAAAGTGCTTATAGTTTCTTTGAACTGTTGTGAAATCTATTATTTTACACTGATTTGCTTACAGACCTTTTACTAGAGAAATCACTTAAGTGGTAATTCATTTGTAGTACCCATGAGAAAGAAATGGTAGGCTTTGGGAAGGAAAAAAAAAAGCCTTAATATACTGAATGCTTAACTTGATTTTAACTTCTTTTTAACTCCTCAAGGTAGAGGTTTCTTCAGAATTTTGACATGTGAAGAGTAATGTGTTTGACTGTTCCAGATACTCAACATTTTATGTTTGGGGGTAGATTGTCTGAACAGTTGATCACTCTCAGACAAAACTGAAAGAAGATAACTTTGGAGTTTTGCCAGTTCACTACTGCCTTGAAGGGATTCATTTCAACCTTTACAAAGAAAAATGTGTCTAATGGTAGACTGCCAGTATCACAAGTGCTGCTAAAAGAAAATGATGTATTAAGAGAAATAGCAAAGAATTTGATTTGTATATCCATGTATCCCTCAAGTTAATTGTCTTTCAAGTGAGGATTGGGAGAAAAGCTTATCCTACAACTTCCTGGAATTATGTCACATTAAATCTAATGGGAGTATTCAAGCAATGGTTGAGAACAAGTATTGAATATTTAGGTTGTAACTTAATTGCTAGGTTTAAATATTTGTCAATCTGTGCTTATTACAGTATTCTAGTAATCTGGAGAGAGCAGATCCTGACCACATCATTGCACTGGTTACTGAAGTTATTCCTAAATATTCCTGCCTAATCTTTTGTCCCACTAAAAAGAGTTGTGAAAATGTGGCTTCATTGGTGTGCAAGTACCTCAAGAAGTAAGTTTCTGTATTTTTTTAATTATATGTGAAATAATTGCTTACAATTTAAGATTTATTGTAATTTACTTTGCAAGTGTATTTTCCTGGTGATTAGATGTAAATGCTTTGAGCATGGAATCTTATAAAGTTGCTAACTGCATAAGTGATAGCAAACTGCAAAAGGCTTATTAAATAAAAGTTCTTTTAAAAGTTCTTACTTTTATAACAAAACAGTTGAGAAAGATGATTATCAGAGGACAAATACTAAAGAAGGAAAAGCATACTAAACAAATCTGACTTTGTGTCCCTTTGGCTCTGGTTTCTGAAAGCTTAGAAAGCAAATATGTTTCAAAGTTACTGGAAATAACTGTTTCTCCAACTTGTGTGTTAGAGGAATGGATGATGAACAGAAGTAGACAGTTAGCATGTCTCTTGATTTTTATTTTCTTTTTAGTTAATGATTGGTCAAAGTCTAAAGAAATACTTTTCTTCCTCCAAGAGAATTTAGAGCTCACAGGGAGAAGGAAAAACAAGATCTCATCAAGAACCTAAAGAGTATTGGAAATGGAGCTGTCTGTCCTGTTTTGAAGCAAACAATCCCTTTTGGCATTGCCTATCACCACAGTGGCCTTACAAATGATGAAAGAAAAAGCATAGAGGAAACTTATTCTTCAGGTGTGCTGTGTCTACTTGCTTGCACAGCCACTCTAGCTGCTGGAGTCAACCTGCCAGCTAGAAGGTTAGTAGCCAAAACATTTAATTAAAAAAAAAAATCTTTAATAAGTTGGGAATGTCAGTGCTATTTAAAGTATGTTTGTGTTTTTACCAGCAGATTGGAAGTATAAGGAATTTTGTGTTCAACTTGGGACAGAGAACTGTGCAATATTTATGTAGGAAATGTGAATCAGTAGGAAGTACCTCAGACTACATCACTGGAGAGCACTTACTTAAATGGACTAAGGAAGTTTTAATTTCAATTTAAATTCAAGAGAAGTGTGGTTTCTTTAGATACTCTAAGAACAGTGTTTAAATTGTAAAATACACCTTTTCTAAGGAGTTACAGTTGGAATGTGTTTTAGCACAAAAATGTATTATCTTTTCATATGCAAGTTCTTAAGATAGGGCTGCTGTACTCTGTGTGACCAAAGATTGTTTGCTATGAATCCACTTCTGTGTGCACATTTAATACACCTTGAATAGTTTAATGCTTTACAATTGATTTACACATCTGTCCAAAGAGGTCCATTTGATGTTTATTATTTTATTGTTGCCTTGTTGAGGTAAGGGGCACATATAAAGAATAAATTTGAATTTCTAACATTTTATTGCTGCTTTAGTAATTTGACTATAAAGCATAACTTACTCAAGACCTCTTTGCAGGGTGATTCTCAGATCTCCTTATGTTGGCAATGACTTCCTGAAGAAGAACCAGTATAAACAAATGATTGGCAGAGCTGGTCGAGCTGGTATTGACAGTGCTGGAGAAAGTATTCTCATAGTGCAAGAAAAAGACAGACACTTGGTAATTTTTACAAAGCTGTTGGTAATTTAAACTGCTGGGTTAAGATGGCAGAAAAAGCATGAGGAGACAAGCTCCCTAGCTTAATTTTTGTTCACCTCTTAAAGCTGTAAGCATTTGATTTATATGATAATACCTTTAAACCACCTTTATGTGGCTTGATTTCAGATGGGAATGCAAATTTGCAGACTTTACCCTTACTTTCTTGATAAGCTGAATCATGCATATCAGGTTTAAAGTGTAAAATTAATACATGAGTATTCTTCTGTACTAATATATTCCTTGCCCCTTTTAGGTTCAGGATTTAGTTCACAGTCCTTTGGAGAATTGCTACAGCAATCTTCTGCTGGAGTTGACCAAGGGAATGCAGAGCCTGTTGTTATCTTTAGTTGGACTGAAGGTATCAGTTAACTCTTCTCTGTGAGTAACTTAAGTGTTTGGAAATGCCAAGAAAATGTCACCTGTTGATTCTGTAGAAAAAGACAGATTTCTTAAACACTCGGGCTTGCAAGTTCAGAACAGCTTTAATCAAATTTTTTTCCTTAATCTGATTACATCTTTTCATTTGACTCATTTCATAAGTAATCATGGATCACAACAATTGCCTTATGTCAAAAGCAAAGCATATCTACCTTATTATACAATAGGCTATTAATATTTCTGTTTCTGATACTTGATTCAAAATACAAATGGAAGCAGTGGAAACAAGTTAACATGATGCAGTAGCTAGGATCATAGAACAGATGGAGAGCAATCCATCAGATCCACCACTGAGTATCTATCATTCTGTTTGTTGGGATGTATTGCTATAGAAACACTAACTCTTTCTTTATTCAATAATTTTTTCCTATGTCTTATTAAATGTGTGAAATTATAACTTGAAATATGCTAATCACTTCCCAAACTCTTGCAGATAGCAGTTACCTATGAGGAAGTGGACAATTTTATGTGCTGTACATTGCTGGGTGTTCAGCAGCAGCTGCTGTCTAAAGAGAAGAGCCTCTCAGAGGTAATTAAAGATGGGCTGGAAAATCTAATAGAAAAAGGACTCCTAAAAGGAACAATATCTGAGAAGGACCACAATTCCAAATCTGCACTGACAATCACACCCTTGGGTAAAGCTACATATAAGGGTAAGGCTTTTTTTATTCTTATTAATAAACTGCAATGAAAACTAAGTTGTAGAGAGTTTTACTACATGATGTAGTGGACCAAAAATGGGAGTGAAGTAGCACATGACTGAATGCAATGGGAATGAGGTGTGATAATATTGATCCCACAAAACCAGAACTGTACTCTTAAAAAAATCACTTCAAGATTTAATTTAGTGGTTGTAATCAAAGTGGCTCAGGGCCTTGTTTTACAATTCATTGTTATGAACAGGTTGCTGTAAACAGATGGATTTCTTGGAAAGCTTAAGAGGGAAAGGGAGCATATGACATGTAGACGAATTGTAATTAAAAAAATGTATCAGGAAGTTCTGTTTTTCTGTCATATCATGAAGATTTTGGGGTATGGAATGTAATTGAAATAGGATGAGTCTGAAGAGTTCCTTCAATCTACAACATTATTGCAGGATTTCAGTAAAGCCAAGGCATTTCACAAGCACTCCAAACCCAAGCAGAATGAACACAGGTGGAAATAGGTGACTGCCTCTCCTCAGCTTTGCTTCACTGCTCATGTTAGGTTAGAACAGTTATACAGGTTACAGATATTTCTCTCTGTTCAGATGGCATAGCAAGCTTTTGTTGAAGGTAGAGACAATACTAATTCTATTTTAAAATGTACTTCATTTAACTCTGTGTGCCTGCTTATAATTGTGCTAATTCTTACCCTGTGTGCCTGTTCTAGGCTCAATAGACTTGGCATACTGCAATCTTCTGTACAGAGAACTGAGGAAGGGTTTGGAGGGGCTGGTTCTCGAGAGCAATCTTCATCTCCTGTATCTGTCAACTCCCTATGATATGACTTTTACCTGTAGCCCAGATTGGATGATATACTTTAGACAGGTGAGAAATTGCTAGCAAACATGCACTGGGGCATTCAGTAATCCTGTGTATTAAATTTGCTGGGGGTTTGAACACATAGGACATGAAGTGGGGTAACAATCTGATGGCAAATATGCAGATTTTTTTTTGCTGGGGGAGGACTAAAATCTATTTAATTCTGTTAAAATGAGGCATTCAGAGATGGACAGTTGCAAATAATTGAAACAAGTAGGCAAAGAAGCTTCAGAGCTGCCTGTGACTGGTGACTGTAGTACTACTCTGCTGATTCTATGGAGATATTGAAAAACATTTTGCACTGTGATTAATATACTTGTATTTTCTATAATATTAAAAGAACTAAATGTATGAAAATTCTTTCTAAAATTTGATTTTAGTTCAACCAGCTAAGTGCAGCAGAGCGAAAAGTAGCAGACATTGTGGGAGTACCTGAAAGCTTTATTACAAAAAAGGCTTCTGGTCAAGCCATCAGAAAGGTAGGTTGGAGATTTCTCATACCTAATACGACAGTTTAGTAATTTCATTTGATTATTTACAAATTCCAGTTTATTTTTCTGCTAATGTTGTTTATTGCTGTTCTGATTATTGAAGTTCTTTTAATCTCACTGGTTGATTTTCTTAATGTTTTAATGTGTTTGTATGTAGTATAGAAATGTTGTAAAGCTGTGAAGGGAGCAGAGATGAAAAGATTTGCCTTGTAGTACTAACAGAACACCTGCAGTGTGATGCTGGCTCTGAATTCTAGCTTGTCTTATTCCTAGAATGTGGACAATGCTGTGGTGAACAGGCTCTACCTGACATTTGTCCTTTATTCCCTACTGAAAGAGACCAACATATGGAGTGTTTCAGAGAAATTTAACATGTCCCGGGGATATGTGCAAAATCTCCTCAGTTCTGCTGCCTCCTTTGCATCCTGCCTTCTGCATTTCTGTGAGGTAGTGTTGAAAGAATGTAAATAAATTCTTTGTGGTTTGGTTTTGCAAAATCTGGAGGTTTGTTCTCTTTAGAATTGAATACAGGTGTGGTATTTCACCTTTCCTGTACAAAAGTGTTTCTTCACCTTTCCTGTTCTGTGTTTTTTTTTCTGTTGAGCAAAGAATGCTCATACAATGACATTTCTTATAGTAAAAGCAAGCTTTACACACTGAGAATGTGAAAATATGCAAATTGTACAGGGCATTGATCACTGCCAGTGCTGTTGGTGAAATAATTGAAATAATGCATTGCTTATCCTTCAGAATTGCCCTAGCTTTGGGATGTTCAGCTGGAGAATGCTGAATACACCTCTGCAATTCTGAAAGGATGACTAGAAATAATAGTGCTTCCCCCCTGTAAAAGCCAAATATATGCTTGCTGTCATAGCAGAGTTTAGTCAGTCTGGAGCTGATTTTTAGCAATCTTTGTCTCTGCAGGAATTGGAAGAATTCTGGGTTTATAAAGCCTTGCTGACAGAGCTTACCAAGCAGTTGACATACTGTGTTAAGGCAGAACTCATCCCTCTGATGGAGGTAGCAGGAGTTCTAGAGGTCAGTAAATCTCCATGAAAGTTCTCATTGTTAATATGTGTGCTAAATGTTCCTGTGCCTTTCAAGTGTATCTGGAAGATCAAGCTAATTTGTTAGTGAGAATTCAGCATAATTCCACAACAGTCTGGAGGTTGGGGGAAAAGTGATCTGTTGAGGAAATGGGAGCTGGAGCCAATGTTTTCCTTCTGGCTGCTGCCACAGCAACTATGAAAATATGTATTTGAACAATAATGTAGCTGTATACTTCGAGTCCAGGTTTCTTTTGTGGTAAGGATTCTTCAGTTCATGGGAGTAAAGAGAAATAAGAATTTCCATATTTAAATTAGAAGATCCTTACAGAAATATGCAAAGTCCTGTTGGGAGCTTTGGCTTTGGCAATCACTTGCAGTACTGCATGTATTTTAAATAAGAAATGTAACCAGTCTCTGAATCAAAGACTCCTATTAAAAGCTCTTTTGGAGCTTCAGTCCCAAAATCATTTTGCTCTTTGCAAAATGTTTTAACTTGCCTGTCCAGCATATTGTAGAATCAGTTTGTCAGAAAACCATAGAATTTGGTGGCAGTGAGGTTTTAATCTGAGAAGCTAAACAAGACAGACACCTCCAAAGAGTGTGGAACTGTCGTTCCTGTCAGTGACAGTGAATGCAGAAAACATGGCAACAAGAGAAGACAGCAGTGTTGGTATCATCCAGGCTCAGAGAAAATAAAGGCAAATGGGTTCCTAAGGGCTGGATGAGATTGCTAGGATGGTAAATCTTATTGGTAAAGCTGTGCTTTTGGGCTGTAAAGATTCTCAGTGAGTATTCATGTTAGAAAAAGAGAATTAGATTGATAAGCAGAATGAAATGTTTGAGGTTGGTGCAGAGATTGGCACTTATCAGTAATTCTTATGTCCTGTTGTGAGAATCTAGCACAATTTTGTACTTTCAGGCACGAGCCAAGCAGCTTTACAATGCAGGGTACAAAACTTTAGCACACTTGGCTAATGCAAATCCAGAAGCTCTGGTGAGGATGATTGAGCACTTGTCACGACGTCAAGCCAAACAAATCATTTCATCTGCAAAGGTGAGTTAGAAACAAAGCTATAAAAACCTGCTTCAGAACTCCAATATGTCAAAAGTGGATGTTTGAATGATATTGAAAGGGAAGGATTCAGTTTACTAGTAAAGGCATTAGTGGATGTTTGTGATCCAGATGCTGGTCTGTACTAAGAGCAATCTGTTGTGTACAGGGTAGTGCCAGGTGATGCTGTTTTTCAGAGGGGAAGCAAAGGGCAAAAATGCTTGACAGCTTGTCTGATACTTGAAATGCCCAGTTCTACCAATCTCACACCTTACAGAAGTTCTAGGGGTAGTTGTGACAAAAGACTAGGATTTGTAGGGTTGCAGAAATGGAAACCAGCAAGATGCAGGGTTAACCTCACCTATTGAGGTTGCTTCTGTCCTGCCCTGTTATTTTTTCCTGTCTTTTCCATTTTGAGTATGCAGGTTCTGTAACAAACACTGAGTTGTGTCTAAACAACAAATACAGGAAGTACTTTATCAAGGGATGGTATTCTCTCTGTCCATTCATCATTTGCTGTTGCAATGGTATTGGCTTTGTGTTTGATTCTGCTAAAAGTGCAAGTTCTTGGTGAAGTAAGGGAATGTCCAGAATAAAATGATGGGTGGTTGGTATAAAAATAAGGCAGTCAATTAGAAAGTTTTGGTTTGCACATTCTCAAGAATAAACATGCCAACTTTTGAGGGCTATGCACTTAAAAAAGGTCATGGTCAGATAATGTTGTTGTAGGCTTCTTGCTGCTTTTTTAGTTTACTGCTGTGGGAGCCAGAAGAAAGGGATATATGCAGATTCCTTACCTACATCAATGACAAATCTAGCAATCTACCCTACTCTCATGCTCAGACACTAAATTAATGGAGTTTGCTCTAACTGGGAAATTAGGAGAGTGGTTACATGGGGTCCTGTTCTTCTCCACGCCAGCAACAAACAGTTCAGGGCAGTGGATTAAACAACTGCTGATATCAGGAGTCCTGTATGTCTGGTGCAAAATGCTGTAGTAAGAAATTTCAGTTAAAGGAAGACATTGTCAACTCAGCAGGCACAACTTAAAAATGTTTATTCCAACATGGAAAATAAACGTCTAAGGTTAGAAATGCTCCTTAACAGTTCCAGACAAAATCATTCACGTTCTGTAAATTTGGTGTATTATGTGATGGCAGGATCCAGAAAACCATCTGTGTGCTGTGGGAGTTTTTGTGTGACTCCTTTCTATATGGGTGTACACTAATCAGCAAAAAAATGCTGGTCCTTTGAGGCAAAGCTGCTGCAGTCCTGGGGGCAGCAGCAGGAGTTTTTACAGACCCAGGTGCAAGTTTGGAAAGAAACATTGGTGTTTTAACCTGTCTAAGAGTTACAGCTAATGCTTATGTTTGCTTTCTAATTTTTGTTTCTTTGTTTTTTCTTGTTGTAGATGCTGCTGAGTGAAAAAGCTGAGGCTTTGCAGGAAGAAGTCGAAGAACTCTTAAAAGTGCCAGCAGATATCCCAGGGACCCACTGATTGTCATGAAGAAAAACCATTAATCCAACATTTGCATATTTTAAAGTTTTTAACTCTCCTGTTTAAAGCTGCTATAATTTAATAAATATTTAATGTCTTTTGTATACTACAATTTTGAGTGAGTTCTGAATTCAGGGAAAGCTGACTTCATTTGAAGGTTTGGATTATGAACTTCTTGAGCAATAGGACAGAATATCTTCATTCGTTCCTGGTGTTAGGCATAGCCCTAGGAGTGCTTTGGGAATTGGACTGACTGCTTTGTGTGTACTTCTGCTGGGAGTATTTATATAGCAGAGGGGAACAGCAGGAAAATATCATTCCTGCCACTTGCTTAATGTATCCTCACACTATACATAAGACCCAGCCCTGCTACAAGATCAGGTTTTGATGAGATACACATTTGAGAATAAAGTCAAGTATTCTCTACAAATGCCGGAGCTCCTGTGAAAATAATAGGAAAAGCTGGTTTGAAACAAAACAGTGGTTTTAAATCTGCATAAACCTGGTCTGGAAAGAAAAATAGGTTGGCATTTGTTGTCTCTGCTGTTCTCTTTAAACAGGCTGTGCTCTGCCTGGATGGATGAGTGTAATTCCCCTAAGGCTTTCTCTGTGACCTTAGCATCAAAAGTGGAATGAAGCTGCACTTATTTGCACTGAAACTTTGCTATATGTAGCTTGTCTTATTTTCCTGAAATCAAGCTTATCAGGCAAGGCAGTAGATGTATTTCATACTGCTTTTTCTTTCTGCAGGATGTATTAAAGTGCAATTAAATGCTTTTCAGATAAAGCTTTCTTACCTGAGCTTTTCCCTTGGGTGGAGATGGGAGGGGAGAAAAAAGGTAATACAACAGATGTTGCTCATGGTATTTTTTTGCTGCCAGATGATGCTCAGTGCTCCAGTGTCAAGTACAGTATTGGGCTGATTATATATATTTATATAACATGCAGATGTTGGAATGGGTATGCATTAGTTTGGTAAATGTCTGTTATGGGTGGATGTGCTATGGGAAAACTTATGCTGAGGATGGGTTCAAGATATTTTGGAAAGTAAACGTTTCTCACTTGCTTCAATGAGGTGTTGGTATCCTAAGGCTGTGTTTAAGGGAAAGAAGCAACATTGATGAATTTATCTTGTTTCCATGTGCTATAATGGTAGATGCATCAATGCTAAGTAGGTCATAAAAATAGGCAGTGTCAGATGCTCCTGCCAATGTCTTCATAACCCACAGCAAATTGGATCAGAGCTATTGTGTGTGCAAGTCTGTTCAGTGCAGAGAAATGTTCTGACCTAAAACCTCAGAGCTTATTTCTTAGTCTTTATTGACTCCACTTTTCAACTTGCCCACATGGACCAGTTCTTGTGTTTGTGTGATTCCCTTCCTTCCCCTGTGCTTTCAGTAACCCTTGTACACAACTTACTGAAAACTGTCTCCCTGGAAGGACTGATAGGAGAGTCAGGCTTAGGGCAGTGTTTAGCTGTTAATTTTCGTTGTGTGAATGAGATATATTGTGTTCCTGTGCTCTGGAAAGCTGTTTCCACATCAGTTAGTCTTGCCTAGCTCTCACTTTGTCCTTCCTTTTAAAGCTTCATTTCATCTCTGTTTGCATATCAAAAGGAACTGCTAAAATCGAGACCCAAGGTGTCATTTCCATCTCTGAATAAATGGTGTGTGCCATCTCTGAGTCCCATAACCAGCTGGGCTCAGAAATAAAACCAGCAGGGAATACTGAGAGCTGTGTGCTGTGTCAGGACAAGGTCTGGCTGCAGGGCAGGGAGGAAAGATAGCTCACAAAACCACTCTGATTGGCATCTCTGGTTTTAGGGTTTCCATTCTCTCTTGGCATCAGCTTAGCCTTAGTTTCATTTTCCTGAGGCTTCTTATATAGAAACAGAGCAGTATTCTGACACAGGTCAGCTCTACTCATCTGCCCAAACATCTGTGTCACAAGAATTGTTTGCCTTTTGCATGGGCAGCTCTTCCCTTCTGAATTCCCTTAATATACACAAGGTAAACACTGACATATATGTAGATATAGGTATAAATGTATCAGTTCTTGGTTCTTGCCCAGGAACAGCAGAGGTGCTCCTGTTAGCAATAGCACGGTGCTGCTGCTGTTAGACAGTTGGAATTCCTGGAAGATTTTATTTTTAGTTCTTTCTAATTATAAAAACCTAGTCATCACATGTTGTCTAATGACATTACTGGGAGAAGCAGAATTGCCTGAGAGGAGCTGCAAGACCAAAGCATTTGAATGTCACAAGGCAGGGGTTAGGCTTTGTGTGGAGTGAGGAAGAGGGATGGAGTGCTTGTTTGGAGCTGGCTTCAAGTAACACTCAAGTGGGCTTAAGCCTAGTTCTAGTTCTTGAGTGCTCCACTTTTAGCTCACAGGGCATCACTCAAATTCTGCCTAATTTCCTTAAGGCCAAATACATCTGTACTGAGCTCCCCTACTCTGCAATATTTAAAAACGTGTATAAAACCATGTGAAAAACACCCAGACAAAAGCAGCCACTTCTCATTTAGTACCTCAAGTTCTTAAGCTATTGCTGGAAGGCATTGTTTTCCAGATACAAGGTTTCCCAGGCTTCTAAAAACACAACATGTGCCAGACTTTACATACACACATCTGTACACAGCAACTGAGCCCAAAACATAGCCTTGACCATTTGAAGTAAACACCCTGTGCCTTTCCTGTGAGAAATACAGCACAGTGACCCAAAGTGACTCTTCTCAAAGAAGAACATGGAGGAAATGGAGGCAGAAGTGGGGAATTCCAACAAAAAAAAAATTGTGCACAGGCTGCATCTTACCTGGGAGATCCTGCCCTTTCCTGCACCTGTGGCAACAACCTTAGCTGGGTTTGCAGCAATGATTTTTCACACACTGAACTACATTCTTATATCCTTAGTTTACCCATGGGGCTGGGTAGTTTGTTTGGTGCTCCAGTCATGTGCTGATAGATGAGTTAATTCTCTGGCAGATAGTCACCCCAGCCCTTCCTGGGGCGTAGGCATATAATTGGTGCTGCACCCCCAAAATGGGAAGCATTACCCTGACTAAGATACTGAGACAGTCAGAAGTGTCACTGATGTTTCCTTTTTGGCAGGGCCGTGGATGTGCTCATCAAAAACAGAGTTAATTTGGTCGAGCACTTCTAGTTCCGGTGGAGAGTTACTTAATAGTGCAAAAATGCAGAGCAAGCAGGAACAGGAGGGGCCAGGCAGACGAGCACTTGAGCCACAGCTTAATGCCCCAGCTTGGGTGCATGTGGGAAGCACTGCAGCTGCATAAAGTAACAGATTCACAGCTTGTTCCAGCAGACAGCTGTTTTCAAAACAAACTTCCTAAGAAACTTAGGAAATGCATAGAAACTTAGAAATATTCTTGCAGTCTGGGAAGCAAACTGTATTCTGGGCTGCATCAAAGGGACAGTGGGCAGCAGGTCAAGGGACGTGATTGTCCCCCTCTACTCCAGACTCCATCTGTGGACATCCAGCCCTGGGCCCCCCGAAACAAGAAGAATGTGGACCTGTTAGGAGGCCACAAAGGTGATCAAAGGGCTGGAACAATTCTGCTTTGAAGAGGGTGAGAGAGTTGGGGTTGTTCAGCCTGGAGAAGACAAGGCTCCAGAGTGACCTTGAAGCACCTTCCAGGACCTGAAGGGATGAAAAGCGAGCTGGAGAAGGACTTTTTACAAGGGCATGGAGTGGTAGGACAAGAGAGGAATGGCCTTAAGCTGTTTTAGACTCGATGTTAGGAAGAAATTCTTTACTGTGAGGGTGGTGAGGCACTGGCACATGTTGCCCAGGGAAGCTGTGGACACCTCATTCCTGGAATTGTTCGAGGCCAGGCTGGATGAGACTGAGCAACCTGGTCTAGTGGGAGTCATCCCTGCCCACGACGGAGGGTTTGGAACAATGCAAGCCATTCCATTCCATTCCATTCCATTCCATTCCATTCCATTCCATTCCATGGCTGCAGCTGGTTCTTCCTTGACAGCTCTCCCCAGCAAGGCCAGCTGCTGCCAAAGGAGGAATTTGAGTACAGACTGGGCTCTGCAGGGAGCACCTGGGGGGCAGACCCTGAGCACGCTTGGACCTTTTTTGTAACAGTAATTCCAAGTTTCATGCCTGTGCAATTAGGACATACTTGTTCCAACAGAATGGGCTGTTGCAAGAGCCAGGTTTCAGCCCGGCACGCTGTGTGCTGCTGGGACTCGGTTTCCCGCAGCAAATAGGGTGCCAGGCTGACATTCCAGCCCTGGAGCCGCAGCGTTCAGCCTGTAGCCATTTCCCAGCCCGCTGGTTGTTCACAGAAATGCCCAGGGCAGGGTGCTGGAGGAGGCGGCTGCAGCAAAGCTGCGAAGGTGTGAGCGGGAGAGGAACCAGCTGGAAACACAGGTTCATTTTGCAATGGTTGAAGCCTTTGGGTAACGCCGGGTTTCGGGCGTCTCGCCGCTGATTTAAGGCTGGAAGATGCTGCTGGAGCCCTTCCCGAGGGTGAGGAAGGTCCTGCTCACGCCAGCGCGGTTCTCCCCCCGGGCCCGCCCTCCGCGGGGGTGGTGCCGGCGGCGAGCGGCGGGCACGGAGCGGAGGATGCTGCTGCTGCTGCCTTTACCTCTCCTGCTGCCTCTGCTGCCTCTCCCGCTGCTGCTGCCGGCTCTGGCCGAGGGGCAGCGGGCGGCGGAGCTGCGGCTGGGGCTCCGGGGCAGCCCCCGAGCGGAGGTGAGCCCGGCTTTCCTCTCGCTCACCCTGGACGCCAGCCTCGCCCGCGACCCGCGCTATGTCGCCTTGCTCAGGTGAGTCGCCTCTCGCCCCGTTGGGTCTGGGGGGAACAGGGAGTCCCCCAGCCCTGGAACTGGGGTGCCGGATCCCCTCTGCTTCCCTAATTCCCTAATTCCGTCGTGCCAGGGCAGAAGGCGGCACCTTCCGCAGGTGCCGGCCCCTTTGTGCTGGGGGAAGGAGCGGCTGGCCTGGGTGGATGCAGGGAAAGGTCAGCTCGGGGATAAGCCTGGGACAGGAGCTGCTTTGCCAGCAGAAAAAAAAAGGAGAAGGAAACAGAGAGAAGCGCGGTTGTTTGCCCTCGAGAAATGGAGGCTTCAGAGTGTCCTTATCGCTGTCCGCAAGTAGCGGAAAGGCTGCAGCGAGGTGTGGGTCAGTCTCCTCCAGCTGACAAGTGACTGGTGGAGAGGAAACGGCCTCAAGTTGTACCAGTGGGGCTTTAGATAGGATATTAAGAAAAATTTCTCCACTGAGAGGGTAGTCATGCATTGGAACAGGCTGCACAGGGAAGCAGATGGTGGGATCACCATCCATGAAAGTGTTCAAATGTCGTGTGGATCCTCCAGTCCTGCTTTCCCACCACTAGCACGTTTTCCTCCTCACTGACCTGGTGAGAAAGGCATCACCAGCATTACTGGAAAGTGCTCAGGTTTCCAACACCCAGCCCCAAATGCACACTTCTGGGGTTCAGCCTGAGGCCAGCCCTGCCACCATGAGGAGTAGGAAGTACTTGGTGGCCTCTAATCTGCTGTTTGTCACCACAGAGCAGATAGTGCCTGACATGCCCAGCGCCCTCGATGCCTTGTGATTTCCCCCAGAGAAGGCTGGCTGTCCTTTCATTCCTGCATGGGATGTGAGCAAGTCACAGAGTTATGATCCTTTGTACACCTGCTTTGATAAAGTTAACACCTGCCCCAGCAGGGATGACTAATCTCCCTTGGGTACAAGGGCAATTGCTTTGGCTGTTGTCAATAGAAGTTGGGGCTGGTGATGTAAAGTCAGTTTTTCACCTGGTTTCTCACAGGACATCCATGTTGGTGCTCCATAAACAAAACCAAAACAATCTAGAGGAGGAGGATGTTTAGCATGAAAAAAACAAACAAACAAAAAAACCCAAAAGGGCTGTTCTAAAGTTTTGCCTTACTTTGCCCCCAGGATTTGGCTCCCTGTCCCTGACCATGTTCTCTCAGGTGTGTTCTCCCATTGTTGCCCATTAGACTCTCCCCTGGCCCATTTGGCCATCAGGGTCATTTGGTCATCAGGCTACTGGGTAGCCCGGGTAGCCCCAGATCACACACTGCAGCATGTTCCTCAAAGTGCTTGCCACATTTACTCTCTACAGAGTCTGCATAAATATAGTGGTTTTCTGTTTCTTGGCATTCCCTCCTCAGCAATTCCAAACTGCGTGCCCTGGCAACAGCCCTGTCTCCAGGTTTCCTGAGGTTTGGTGGCACTGAGACAGATTTTCTTATCTTTGATCCCAACAAGGATTCAACATCAGAAGAAAAAATCCTCTGGGAACTTCAGGCACAGCAAGGTAAAGCGGGCATCAGAGTGTTAGACTTGAAACCATCCTGAGTTTTGGAGGGTCTTTGACACGGGCTGAGGATGCTGCAAGGGCACAGCAGCAGCACTGGGGGCCCTCCACAGTGTCAGCATTGCCACCATCCATGGAGAGGAGAGCTGTGGACTTTCAGCATGGTTTGTGGGAAGAGCTGTGCCACCTGTGGGAAAGTGAGAAAGGATGTAGGGGAACTTGTATCCTCCCTGGCATCTGCTGAGACTCTCCCTTCGCTGCCCTCTGGTCCCTGCAGCAACACTGGGAGCTCCCCCACTGCCTGGGAGGTGGCCAAGTTCAGCTCAGAAGCTGTGGTTTCATTATGAAAATTAAGGAACAGATGGAAGGAATAACCTGAGGAGAACAGTGTTCAATCTCTCTCCCAAAGCCAGAGAGCTGGGCTGGGGATGCAGCCTTGCCCTCCTGCAGCTTTGACAGGGCAAGTGCCAACCTGCTGGACCCCTGTCAACAGCTTGAGCTTGGTATTTTCTCTTTGAACTTAGAAAAAGTGCATAAACTCTTCAAGAGGTGTTTCAGATGAAAAAAAAATCCTGTATAGTCCTGTGGCACATAGCACAATTGTGCAATCTTACATTACTGTATGACCCAGGATGCTCAGTTTTGAAGTCAAGTGGTACTTTTCCCCTCATAGCACTTTGCTAAGTAGCCACTTCCTGTGACTCTGGCTCGTGCCTTCCTCTCTGGTTATGGCTTGTTCCTGGTTTGCATGCCAAGAAAAAACATGAGCTTTGAAGGAAAAGTGTCTCATGGCTCCTGCCAGTGAGCCAAGTGGGGAAGTCAGCACTTTCCCTGCACGAGATGGGCAGTGCAGAAAGCATTGCCCTGTTCCTGCCCCTCAGAAAAGTGGAACATGATCCCTGCCACACCACTGCACGCCAGGCTGGCTCATCTTCTCTTCAGGCATGGCAGCCCATGCTTTGTCAGCTCACTGGAACAAGGGTTTGCTGGCTGTGGGGGTGAGGGGTTAATTCCTATCTACCTTCTTCTGCCCTGCAGAGGCTTGTGGCTCGAGGCCTGCATTTGCTGCTGTTGGCAAGGTGCTGCTGGCCCAATGGCCCAGCCAGGAGAAGCTGATTCTTGCTGAACAGAACAGGAAAAAGCACAAAAACACCACCATTACAAGTAAGACTTAAACAGGGGGATGCAATTCTCTGCCCTACAGTAAAAGGGTGTGGGTTGGTAGGAGCTGAAACCACTGAAAAAGAAACATTTCACCCACTTAGAAAAATATTCAGAGAGCTCTTTTTCTACTGTTTGCCACCTCACAGTTAATAATATTCAGCTGCAGGGGTTGGGAGGTTCTCAAAGCTTGCAAGATGTTGTGTAGTGAGGCCTGACCTCTTCTGTCTGGCTGGGAGAGTTTGGCACATCTGCAGCATCAGACTAAATAAATACAGGCAGTAAAGATTGTTGCTTGGCCAGAGCTCAACCAGCACGCCTTAACCTTGAGATAAACAGCCCTCCTTTCTCCTCTGTGCAGAAAATACACTGGATATTCTCTACAGCTTTGCAAACTGCTCAGGGTTTCACCTGATCTTTGGACTCAATGCCCTGCTGAGGAAAGGTGGCTTGCAGTGGGACAGCTCAAATGCCCAGGCACTGCTGGACTACTGTGCTTCCCAGAGGTACAACATCTCCTGGGAACTTGGGAATGGTAAGTGCTTGCTGGCCAGGCCAGCCATCATCTAGAAAAGTACCACCAGAGGTATGGACTGGTAACTTTGGATGTTTTGGATGATAAAAGACATAAAGACAAGGTGTTGTTTTATTGAGAGGCACTAAGGTCTTAATTTGCAGAGGGATTTTACAAGAAGACACAATGAATGAGCAAATTGAGATGATTTGCTGTTCCTACCAGGGCTTTGAGATGAGGTGAACGATGCCCCACACGGTGCAGGATGTCACCTGTGGCAGGGACAGAGTGCTGGAGAGTGCTTTTGGTATCATGCTCACCTTCAGATATCACACCCATACCATGCCAGATCAGGTGAAGCCTTAGGGACTGGTGCTTCCCACATGGATGGAGCTGCCCTATTTTATGGCCTAGAAACAGAGTGGGGTGTTGATGTGCATTTGTTTTCCCCAGAGCCCAACAGCTTCAGGAAGAAATCTGGCATCCACATTGATGGCTTCCAGCTGGGGCAAGATTTTATTCACCTCCGCCAGCTGCTGAATAACTATGCCCTGTACCAGCACGCCAAGCTCTATGGCCCCGACATTGGGCAGCTCCGAAAGCACACACAGAAACTGCTGAGAAGGTAGGGGTGTGAGGTTCCAGCAGCACTCCCTGGAGTGGGGCAGGTGTGGAGAATTGTGGCTTGCCTGCCCCTAAATGCAGGGGGAATGAAGAGGCTTCAAGGCAGGGGTTGAACAATTTTTTTTTTCACTTGAGTGAGGACAACTAAAATCTTCCCTGTATGCTTGAGTTCAAGGCTTGAGTACTCAGCCAGGTGAAACACAGCTGCTGGCAGTACATCAGTGGTCCACATGTTTTTCCATTGAGCACTGGCTCTAGGACAGTACTAACAAGGGTTTTAGACTCAGAAACACCCATGTGTTACACAAAGGTCAATCCATCCTCCCATCAACCTGCTGAGGCAGCCAGGCTGCCCAAAGCTTAAAAGCCATGGCAAGCCTGGCCCCCCAGCATTCACCATCAGTACTGGCAGCTGTGGGGAGAGGGGAGGGCTGTGCATGGAGGGCCATGACCCATCACTGGTACTGCTAACTCCCTGCTCCCCACCATTCCCTCTGGTTGCAGCTTCCTGAAATCAGGAGGGAAGGTCATCGACTCTGTCACATGGCATCAGTAAGTACCACGTGGATACCACTGTTACTCTGATTACTGCCTCGTTTTCTTTGAAAAATGTCAATTTGAACAGAAATATCAATCTCAGCAGAAAAGAGGGGGTGAAATGCCCCTTTCAACCGTTTTTCAGGGGCCTCTCCACAAATTTCTCTGTTCAGAATTAGAGATGAATTGAGGGAGCACGTTACAGAAATGCTGAAGCCTCCAAAGGGTCTGCTTGGCACAGAGAGCCAAAAACAGCGACAGGGGGCTGTCACATAATCACAGCAGCAGTGAATGCAACATGTGCAAGATGATAATTTTGTTTGCTCTCTGTCTAGTTGATATAAAGGAAAAGCCCTGCAGGTCTGGCTGACCTTTGACCATATGGAGAAATGCCAGCAGCTCCTCTTGCTCCCTCGAGTTTGTTCTCTGAGTTATTTCAGGCTCTGTCTGGGTAACTCACTCTCAGATCCCACACACAGTGCAAACAGCACTGGCACCTGGCCCTTTGCTCCTGTGCAGTGACTTTGATTTGTAGGTTTAAAATACTCATGGGGGCAATGGGGTAGACTGGCCCCAGGCCCATGAACTCCACATGTTTGAAAGTCATTTCTATGTGAAGAGAGTTTTCTTTCCAAAGTCAAAAGCAGGACATGGACACGCAGCAGTCAGACAACAGTGAGAAAAGATTCACACACTTATTTTTTATATATATGTATACATGCATCAATTATCTATGTATTTTGAGCTGCTAGAAAGGCATGAAAATGTCCTTTCCCCTTCCTGGGCTGTTCCTTACTAATTTAGGATTATCAGGTTTTAGCTTCCTCTTGTGGCTGGAAGGCTTCAGCTCTTTTTGGCAGGACTGAGTGATAGCAGGATGAAATGCAAAAACCACAGGGATCCCAATTTATTTGTACAAACCAGACTTAAAAGCTCTTCTCCTCATGGTGGAGGGCAACATTCACACCATATGGATGCTCACATTCCAGCTCCCTCCAAGTGGTCAAGATATTCCAGCAGATGGACAGATGCTGTGGTCTGATATTTTTAATACATAACTTGATAGAGTAATGCAAGTAATCACAAAGGAGTGTCAGACTCCTCAACAAGAGAAGATTTACAGAAGCTGGCTCTTGGTGATGTTTCTAAATTTGTTTTGATAGATAACATTATTTATATAATTAAAATATAATTATTATATTTGTAATTATAATTAATATATTAATAAATCTATTCTAAATGAGTAGATGCAAACAAACCACTCCACTTCTGCTGGTGGAAATTTCTGTGATATCCTGCCTCCATTGAGGTAATTTTATCTGAAATACAAGTGACAGACCTATACATTCGGAAAACAAAAAATTAAAAAGCACTGGACAGAAAAATTGTGCTGTGGATAAATGTACCAATCAACTGAATAATTTCAATAGTGTTTTGTACCACTGGTGATATTTTTCCCTAATTTTGGCTGTGTTTTTTTCCTCCATTTTCAGTTACTATGTGAATGGAAGGAGTGCAACAAGAGGGGATTTCTTGAGCCCTGAAGTGCTGGATACCTTTGCCACAGCCATATATGAAGTCCTGGAGGTACCTTGTCCTGCTCAGTCATTCCTATGTTCAGTTTCCAGGGGGTTCTCCAGAAGAGAATTCAAAATAAAGCACCACTTCTTACTAGAAATGAACAGGGATACTCAAAGCTTGAGTTCTGCTGACACTGTACATTAAAAAAAATAAAATTAACGACACTAACAATAAGCGAGCTCCAACAGTTTGCCATGCAGCAAACATGGTGCCAGGTATATCACACACTACAAGGTTCTCATTTATTGATATAGTAATTACTCAGGGATGTAATTTATGGTTATCCCATCCCCCCAATGGTTTTTTGTTTGTTTGGGTGGGTTTTTTTTCTATTTTGAAATCCTGAGAACATTATAACTTAGAATACAGCACTACTCAGCACAAGAAGAATTATAGAACCTGGATTTTAATGATGTTTGCCCTGTTTTACATAGGTAGCAAATTTGGGGTTTTTTCAGGGGGGATGTAAATCTAGTCCTTTTGATCCAAATTTCTGTGACATCCCATCTCAGGGTGTTATTCCTTAAATATAAACATCCTAAGTAAGCCTTTGGCTAAACCACAAGATTTTGTTCATTTCAGTAGCCAAAAAATTAACTATCATCTGTTTCTCTTCTTCCCTAATGCCACGCTGGCCAGATTGTTGGTCAGACTGTGCCAGACAAGAAGGTGTGGCTGGGAGAGACAAGCTCTGCCTATGGAGGAGGAGCTCCCAGATTGTCTAACACTTATGTTGCTGGCTTCATGTGAGTATTGTGTCCCAGGTGTGGGGAAATTTCATATTTTGCCAGCTGAACAGGGCTGCCCCACAGGAGAAATATGGCTTCCTCAGGCTTCCTGGGGAGTGCAGGCAGTTTTTTAACATCCTATAAGACATGGTGACTTTTTATCAGGGCCTGGTGGGCCAGCAAGTCAAAGTCTAATAATGACAGGCAACCCTGTTGTTGGTGTGATGATTTCTCTCAGCCTTCAGACCCTTGGCCAGTTCAAGAGAATCTGCTGCCACTCCTTGTTTCCACCACCTACAAATAAAGGAATGGAGCAACTGTTCCCACCTCTACATGGACTTCAAGAAGTGGTCTGAAATTATTTTTTAATGTAATCAATGCAAGAATTAAAATTAGTTGTGTGCTTTTAAGGAAGTCAGCATCACACACTAATTTTTGCTTTCCTGCTTCCCAGGCTGGTTGGAGAGGGGCAAGAGGATACAGTTGAGGTCAGCCCTTTCATCTTTGCCTCATTTTTTGGCAGGTGGTTGGATAAACTCGGGCTTTCAGCCAGGCAGGGGATTGATGTGGTGATGAGACAGGTTTTCTTCGGGGCAGGGACCTACCACCTGGTGGATGCCAACTTTGAGCCTTTGCCGGTATGTAAATAACAGCCCCTGAATGCAGCTCTGCACAGGCAACTCTGGGTGTGCAGGGACAACTCAGCTATTCTAACAACACCTTTTCTTGCTTGGATGGTCACAGGTGTCCTTGCACCTAAGGTTATCTCATGTTCCACTGTGGGTTAATGCATTATTACATATATATGTATGCACACAACATATTTACTCCAGCTGCAGGGGTGCAGCCAGTCCCCAGCACAGCAGAAACTCATTTGTGGAAGAACATGATGCTCTGATTTGCACACAGGAGCTCCTGGAGCTCACGAGGCTTTTCTGGATGGCCTGTTTTGGTTTGACTACTCCTCAGCTGAGTGATGAGTAGTTTACTAATAGAAGTGAAAAGAGATGTTAAAACCAATTATATTCCATGTGAAAGCCAGGCCAACCTGACTCAAGCATTATAGGTGGCGAGCATATTCATCCTACAGTGCTGGCTGAAGGATAATTAAATTGAAATATTCATTTAGTATAATTTGATTTATTAGCATTTATTTTACTGTGATGAAACTTCATTATATGAATGACACATTGTTCTTGCACATATGGCATGTTCCTTTGTACTGCTAGCACTTAGCTTGGGGTGACAGAACAGCATCTTCCTTTTTATCTTTCCTCTCATTTTTCTGCTTCCAAACTGTGATTTTCATGGGTGGTCATGGAGCCAGCCTGAAAGAAAAGCCAGCATACAGAGATTTTCCATCCTACTTGCTCATCTGCTTCCTATGCCAGAGGCTGCATCATCAGGCTTGTGGCTTTGGGCTTTTCATTCCCTAATTTAAAACAGATTTAATTTGGACTGAAACTGTGTGCCTTGCTCCTCTCCTACAGGCAGTACAGATGCTAACCAAGCCAATAATGCTTCAGAGGCAGGGAAATCCAGACCCAAGTGCATCAGCTGTAGCTAGCACAGAAATGAGGAAGCCCAGCAGTGTCAGAAGGCTGCACTTCCTTGCAGAGGGGTAGAGCATGAAGGCTGATAGCACAAGTAATTTCCTGGGCTTGTGGTGGGTCAGAAGAGAAACACAACAGTTTTCCTCCTAAGAAAACCTCAAAGACAAACAGATGAACTGGGAGAGGCTCTCTGAAAGCCTGGAAAGAGCAGGAAAAATGAGTCTGCACTGGGCATCACTCTGCTCTGAGGCATCATCCTGGGGTGTCAGAGGATGCACTTGTGACTTGGGTCCAGAAATCAATCCTGATACCTGTTTTAAAGTACAATCTTAATTAAAAGGCTTGAAATTTAGGGGCTTCTTCCTGGAGTTGCACCTGTGCCTTAGGTACAAGCTTTCCTGCAGGAAGGGCAGCTCTGCATTCAGCCCCAAGGTTCTCTGTACCCTGAAGAAAGGCATTTCCAAAATGCAAACAATCTCTCCCTGACAGAGCTCTGAGAGCTGAGCATGAAAGGGAAAATGACTCTGAGGCATCTTGTAAACACAGCTGCTCACAGGCAGGGCTTCCCTTTCAGCAATGGTGTTTGTGTGAATTTAAGTAGATGTGGTGAAAAGCTTGGTAAAGCAAAAGGCTATGGGGGGAAACCCCTTGAAAAGAGTTTCAAAATGAAGTTTAGGTGGAGCACCTGGCAGTACACAAATGTTTCCATGAGTTTTTGTGCCTCCCAGGACTACTGGCTCTCCCTGCTCTACAAGAAGCTGGTGGGTACCAAGGTGCTGCAGGTTGGTCTGGCAGGAGCCAACAAGAGGAAGCTCCGTGTTTACCTCCACTGCACCAACAGCCTCAAGTAAGGCTCCAGAGAGGGCAAAATATCCCAGAAAATGATCCCCAGTGTTGGCCACCCCCAGGCCAACAAATGCCATTTGGGACAGTGCAAAGTCACACATTATTCTGATCCTCACCATCACCTTCTCTTGCCTTGCAGCCCAAAATACAGAGAAGGGGATGTGACACTGTTTGCCTTAAACCTCTACAATGTTACCCAACATTTGCAGCTACCAGAACATCTATCGAGCAAACACGTGGATCAGTACCTCTTACTGCCACATGGCAAAGAGAATATTCTTTCCAGGTAAGCCTCAATTCCTCCAGTTCCTGTGGAAAAGGCTGTGAGTAGGCTTAGATGGTCTTTAAAACCTCACCTTATTCAATTTGCAAGGGGAAAGAAGAGGTTGCCATTCAGTCATCTGGGGTTTTTTCAGTAAGATCTGACTTGTGTTAAATCAGGTCTCCTACTCAGGCTGCTGAAAGCTTGCTAAGTTATAAGGACATTTACTTGATGTTAATTTGGAAGTTTATCTTAGCAAGCTTCAGTGTTCTGGATCAGCTGCTAAAGTCTTGTTTTAGTTGCTGGTTTTTTTTTGCACAAACACAGGTATATTCCTTTCCCAAGTGCTGGCTCCTGATTTACAGCAACGTGTTCAGGCTTTGTATGTTGGTGGGGTCTTTCTGTTGTCATTGTCAATGCATCCACAGGGAAAGGATCTGCTCTGTGGGTATAAAAGAATATTAATATTTTCAGGAGAAAAAGCAATTAAAATGTGTACATTTCAAAGCTGTTGACTTCACTGGAAGAGAAAGAAAGGTACTTTTTAATGTGCGTGTGCTGCCACTCAGAAGGAGTCCTTGCAGTGGGAGTGCTGCAGATGTCTGTGTGCATGTGTGTAAACACACATCCAAGGGAAGTTTAGTTTGGCTTTGGGGTGAGTTAATGTTTACATCAGGCCCAGAGCAGTTTGTGCTTGATGGCAAACAGAGCACAGCTGCCCAAACAGTCTCTCTGTGCCTCTCCAGGTCTATTGAGCTGAACGGCCGTGTGCTACGGATGCTGGATGATGAAACACTGCCAGAGCTTATGGAAAAGCCCCTTGGTCCTGGCAGCCTGCTTGGCCTTCCAGCCTTCTCCTATGGCTTTTATGTTATCAAAAATGCCAAAGCTATTGCTTGCATTTAAGTGGTCGACACATGCACTAAGGATAAATGTAAAGCATTTGGCCAGCAGGGAATTCTAGTCCTAGAAATTCACATTTCTACCACAGGATTTAATTCTAGTAAGGCATGCAAATGTTGCAGCATTGTGAGTACAGCTAGTGAGCTGGGGAAGACATAAGGTCCCACTGGGTAACTGGTACATGAAAGATCCCAGGAGAATTATCCAGGTAGAACAAGACCAGGCAGGGGCTGGTTTTGCTCTTGATCCAGCTTGTCACTGTGCTTGAGCATGGAACCCTTCTCCACAGCACACAGGGAGCTTCTCACACTGCCTGGGGCTCTGCCAGCCCTGGCACTGCAACCTCCCCTCTCTCTCTCGTTTCTGCAAGCCCAGCTCCTAAAGCAGTTTCTTCAAAAGTTGCCTTCAGAAAGGTTGAGAGGAGTTTTTATTTGAGCTGTACAGCTGTGACTTCACACCATGTGAGGAAGCCTGAGAGGGGGCTGTGGTTCCTGAGGGTATCTTGGGGTGGAAAGTGTGGACACACAAAGCAAACCAAGGTCAGAATGCTCGCAGGAGCAAAGGCCTTGCAGAGAAACCAGATCCTCTATCAGGTTTGGGGAAACGACACGTTTTTCTCAAGCTAGGAGTGCTCAGTCACAAGATGGAGCTGTGGCTCTGTGCTTTCCAAAGGTGAGTTGTTGATGTAGGAAATGCAAATGCAGGCTATTCCTGTAGGGTGGTCTGCCTCTGCCAGCACACAGTTCATTCCTGCAAGGAAAGGAGAGGAGCCCATGAAGCCCTCTATACCCAGGGGGCTGCACAGTGAGCACTCATGACTCCTCAACCTGCACCACCCTGGAGGCAGCCCAGCTGGAAAGGACTTCCCTGAACCTATGCACAGATAAAGCTCTCTTTACACTCCCTAATGCACTCAGGTCTCTTCTGTCCTCAGGGAAATGGGATAGGAAAGAGGCTGAGGAAACCACTCACCCTCAGCCACCAGAGGGACATCAGTGGCCTAGGGCATTCTGGGGACAGAGCAGCCCAGCCAGGCTGACATCCTTCCTACTGAGAAAACTGTGATTTTGGACAGAAATCTTTGTTGGTGGTGGCTTTTCTCCCCAGCTGTGCCTTCCCCATGCACACCCTGTTGCAGTTGGCTGTGCCAGCAATAGCTCCCTGTGGCACACAGGCTGCTGGTCCTCAGGGCAACAAAAAGCCTCAGACAGAAGCTGGGGCCTCCTGCATATATTTATTTGCATCTACTTTTTTTTCAAGGTATGTAACCCACACCACTCTCAATGCCATATGATATTTTTATGAGCACAGCACGGAAGAACAACCCCACACTAATGTACTTCCCTTTTTAAGCTTTAAAAAGATGCTACCAGCTACATGAGGTTTAAAGCAGGGCAGGGAACCTTTTTTAATGAGAGGATTTTGAAAACTGAGGTATTTTTGTAGCTGTGATGAAAACCTGCACACTAAAAAGATTATACTTGAGTTCAGTGTGCCAAAGGAGTGTGCATCCATGGAGCAGATGCATTCTGTGAAGGGTTATGTATCAGGGGATAGCATAGATCAGAAATGAGGGAGGCTGAGTTTGTTTACATTGTCCAAGTTCCAGAAGAGAAGCAAAGAGACTGTAAGATGGAAAGTCCTTCATACAGTCAATGTAAAGTTAATAATATAGTATTATTATAAAAATATAATTTACAACTAAAATATCAAAGTTATTATTTGCCTGGTAGCTTCGTTTTAAAACTTTTCTAAAAATTTTGTTTATTCCAATGCTTGTGAGTTTTGTATTTGAAGATTTTAATTAAAGCAATTTAGACCAATGTTTGTCAATCTTCATTTTTTTCTAAGACTCCTTTTTGACATGCTGATACCAGGACACTCCTTACTTTTCTTTTGGTCATTACTACCCATGGTTTTTTTTTGTTATCAACAAGAGTACCCATGTACACAAAAATGTACAGGTTTGGTGTGTTTCAGTTGTGTTTGCCCACCAGCTCAGAAACCCTCCACCCAATGTGACTCGGATCTGACACATGTGCTGGTGACTGGAACTACCAGGAGGGGCCTGGGGATGTTTGTGCATGCAAATGACAGCTGCTGCCAACCATGTCTCCCTCTCTGAGCCCTGTTCTTCATGGTGGGGTGGGGAGGTTTCATTTACAGCTCAGTAACCACTCTTCACAAAGTGTTGCACATCAAGCTGATGGCTAGTTAGCTCTGTACAAACTGAGCAAGAGGGACATAAGTACAGGGAATGGGAAAGATGCTGGATCCCAGCACTCCAAGGAAGGTGTGGTCTGAAACAGAGATGAAAATCACTCTCACAGGACCAATGCTTGCCTCATCCTTATCTCTGGGGCTTTTATTCCTCTGTGACCTTGGAGGATTGAACAATATGTGTGTGTACACTTACTCGAGAACAGGGAGAATCATATCTCACTCCAATTCACTTTTGCCCTTTTGACTCTGGAAGTCAGGTTACTCACACTAGATTTCCTGCTAGTTTCTGGAAGGTGAAGTAATTTGCATTACACTTTGGTACAGGGGATCATTGGTGTAAGTGAGAATAAGGAAACTGATAATCTCTTTAGAGTCAGGGACATTTTGATCATCAACTCAGATTTGAGCTAAACAAGACAGCTAGGCTTTATAAGTCTGAAATGAGCTATTCCCTAGATTATCTTTCAGTGAAGGGCCAGGCCACTTTATTTTGAATATAAATACAGTGGCAGTAACCTTAAAAGTTTACTTCGTAAAAGTTTACTTTTCTGCTCTACTTCTACGAGCTTCTTAAAAATTTCCTGCAGGTAGTCCAGGGTTTCCTTGCCACATCACACAAAAAAAAAACCCAAAGCAGTGTCTGTAGAGGAGCATCCACGTGGTGACAATCAGAGCATCCTTGTTCCTACAGACATGGCAGGCAGAGAGGCTTTGGGGATTCGTTTCCAGGACTCACCATTCAAGCACACCTCAGGTACTTGTCTGTGTCTGAAAAAAGCCCATGATGGCCTTATCAATGTGAAATGGAGCTTAGGTTATTAGTTACTCTTCATCAGAGTTGAGCAACTCTTTCCTTTATGGCCCTGTGCAAATGGTTTTACCGCTGTGGAGTACTGCTCATTAAAACAATAAATGGCAAAACATTAAAGTCACTTCTCCATCACATTCATAGTTCACTTCCTCCTGCTAGTCAGCATCCTGGGAAATTAAAGTTCCAAACGGTTTCCATTGTTTTCTACTAGTGTGTGAGTTGTTCAAGCTGAAGGAAGTGTGTAATGCAAGAAAATTAATACTCTACAGGGACAATGAACTCCCGAAGGAATTTTTCAGCAGCAGATCTGGGGACATTTTGAAAACTGAGACCATGCCATGCAAAGCAAAGGTTTTATGGCTCTGTCCTCTGCTCTCTGATTTGTGCTATAACTCAGAGGTTGGTGTTACGACCCTGAGGGTGAGGTAACTGAGGTTCTTGTTAATTGATCCCTTGGGGTAGATAAGAGTGAAATGACGCTGGAATAACTGGAGTTTATACACAGCAGGTTTTATTTAGAATGATGGAAAGGAGGTATGCAGCCATTTCAGTTGCTATCTATAGAAACATAACAACAGAAAAGTATAGAGATATCATTTAAGAAAATATATAAGGAAAAGAAAGAAAGGACAAGATAGTGGGAAGATATAAAAGGAATGAGGAGAATGTGTCTTTACAAACAAACTGTGAGTCTGCCTGTAGGAAAAGCTAGATACTGATAGGTGAAAGAAGCAACGGGAGTAACCACAAATTTCAGAGGAATGTTTCTAATTGACGTAGACTTGCTCATCCAAGGCCGTGTTAAATTCCTGGACTTAGAGATACAAAGAAAGAGGCAATGGGGAGAGGGATGTTGTGCATATTAGGAGGGGATATGTATTATCTGATTCGGGCAGCCTGTACTTCTCAAGTACCTCAGTCAATGGGGAGAGGAAGAGGGTCTGGGCTGGGAAAATAGGATTAAAAGGAAGCTATGTCCTCCAACAACTTGAGAGATTCCAGGGGAATGTCCCATGGCGTCTCCCTTTATTGGAATAAAGTTAGAGGTGAGAGGAATGTAGCATTTGTCTTTACAAACAAGCTGTAGATCTGCTGGTAGATAGCGCTGAGAGATAAAAAACAACGGGAGGGATTCCACTGATTGATGAATGGGAAAAGAGATTTGCCTTTACAAACAAGCTGTAGGTTTGCTGATAAATGAAATTGAATATCGGAAGATGAAAGAAGCAACGGGGAAAAACTATGAATTCTGTACGAAATAAAATTAAAAGGAAGGGTTATACATTAGAGGGGAATCTCAGGTGTCAGGCGTTCCGGGAAGTCTGTGCCTCTCAAGTACCTCAGCCAATGGGGAAAGAGAGAGGGAAAAGCGGCCGGGAAATTGGGATAAAAAGGGAGGCTGCGTCCTCCAAAAATCCGAGAGATCCCGGGGGAATGCCCTGTGGCCTCTCCCTTTATTCGAATCAAGCAAAAAGGACTCCTCTGTCTCCTTTTTGGACATAAACTTCTAGTGTTTGTGGATTAATTTTCCTTACAGAACCTAAATTAGCAAGTTAATAGAAGTGGCTGCAGCGGAGATGGCTCCTTCGGAGACAGTCCTGGGGAAAACCCAAGCGATGAACACTTGATAAGTACCACTGATCAAGATAACCAGAGTCGTTAGGGAAAACTACATCTCAATACTGGGTTCCTGTAAGCCAATATCTGCATCCATCGAAATTCATCACTTCCCAGAAATAGTTTTGTCCGGCCCAACGCAGAGAAAGAAAGCTGCATGAATATGCGAAACAGTGAAAAGAAAGGAGGACTTCTGCTCCAGGCTACAAAAAACTGTATGAAACCAGGAGCGGCCGAGAGGACACTCGTGAACACTGGGGGATCTGAAGCGACAGAGTTCGGATCAGTGTGTGTTCACCCGGTGCCGATCCCAGGCTCGGCGCTGTCCTTTTTGATTGTGGCTATCGAGGACCGTATTTCGGTCGCGCAATAAAAATTGGCTTTTCGATCATTCTTAATTCAGCTTGATCTTTTTATTGTTTATAACAGGAGGGAGGGCTAGGATCTTAGCAGAGGGCCTCTCCTCCCCCTGGAAATCGTGGCCCCTGGTTGAGAACGGGGAGCCTGCCCGGCGGCTTCCCGAGCCCACCCCCGCCCAGCCCGGCTGCATGGGGGGGCTCGGGCTGATGTTACCTGATGAAAGGCTAGAAGTGAAAGAGGCTTTTTTCCCTGGTTCACTTGTTATAGGCTGAGAATGAAAACCGAATCAAGTCTGTCCTAATCAATTAGAGTTTATTCAGCAAGCGGCAGTGAGCAAACAGCGCTGGGCGGCCGGGAGGCACTGCTCCACAAACGGCACACAATTTCCCTCTCCCCTCAAGGTCTTTTTATGCAGTTCTAATTCAGCTGACTGTCCTTCCTTGGAGTACTCTGCATCTGCCAGGCCCGTTGCTGGGGGGGTCGTAATCTTGTCTTCTGGTGGTCGCAGCAGGGGAGAGGCGCCGGGTGCTTTTCTTGTTTATTCCTCGTAGCCTGGGGGAAAATCCTTAAAAACTGGTTAAACAGCCCAGCCGCTAGTTTCAGCATAAGTTATGCCTACCATGCTCAGTGATTTGATACTATGTGGTCAAAGTCTACACCTGTCTCACCTCCGGCTGAAATTCATTATTTCTTACTAGGAGTTTTAATGAACAGAGTGCTTATACTGTATCACATACTTGTTTCAAAATGTGAGTCACAGATCGAACACCAATTGGTTTTTTTGGGCTGTCAGTAACCAAACCAGCCTCCAATGGGTCCCATCAATTCACAGTGGAAGTTCTCATAGAGAAAAACCTCTGAGTGTGCCTTCCTCCTAGGTGCCTTCAATGCAAAACCAGCACAATATCTTAGATAAATTACTTCTTGCTGCATTTTTTCGGCTTTTTTCTTAGATACTTGATATTTTTGGAGCCTTAAGAAATTTAGCAGACTTACTGTCTAGGTCAGGCAAGCATTTTGTTTTGGTGGCAATTAGGATATTATCTACATATTGTAACAGCTTTTCTTTTTTATATGGGGCTTCTCAGGACTTAAATCTTTTGCTAGTTGACTGTTGAATATAGTGGGGCTGTTCTTGTATCTTTGTGGTAGCACAGTCTAAGTAAGCCGAGGTTTACACCCACTTTTGGGGTTTTCTCACTCAAATGTAAATATTTTCTGGCTGTAAATATTTTATGGAGAGGGAGGCAAAAGAAGGCATCTTTCGGGTTTAAAATAGTAAACTAGCTTAGTTCGGGTGTCAATATAGTCAACAAGGTGTATGGGTTTGCCACTATTGGGTAGAGGTTCTCAGTTATTCTATTTACAGCTTGTAAGTCCTGGACTATTTGATAAGACCCGTCAGATTTATGGACAGGTAATACGGGGATATTAAAATTGGACTTGCACTCCTTTAATAATTTTAGTTGTAAAAACGTTTCTATCACTGGTTGAATTCTTTCTTTGACTTTTCTTTTCAGGGATACTGTTTGATTCTTATTGGCTGCTGTCTCTCTTTGAGTTTGACCTCAACGGGTGGAGTATTCGTTGCTTTCCAGGGTACATTAATGACCTATGCCCCATAGCTGGTTCATGATTTCTTTGCTGGTTTTCTCTTCTGTAGGAACACTAGCTAGGGATAAGCTCATTGTTTGTATATATTGTTAGTCATTTATTTCTAGAGTAATTTATTCCTTTTTAAATTTAATTATTGTTCTTAATTGCTTTAATAAATTTCTTTTCAAAAGTGTCCTTGAGGAGGTGGGCACATATAGAAATTTGTGGATGCCTCATTGTTTTTCTAGTTCATATCTTACAGGTTCACAAAAATATGCTTTTTTCCTTTGGCTAGTTGCATCTTTTACTATGATATAATCACTTTCTAGGGGCTAAAGCTTTGTTCAAAACTGAGTATGTTGCCTTCACATCAACTAAAAATTTTACCTTCTTTTGCTCTTTCTCTAGCTTATTCTAACTAGTGGATCTGCTAGGGTGGATTTCTTAGGTCTGTGTCAGTCTTCTTTTACAGGGGCCGCCGTTCTTTTTCTCTAGTTACTCTGTCCTGCCTGCCTCTGGCCAGGCCCCTCGCAGGGTCATGGAACTTTAGATCAGGGCTCCTGCTCGCTTCGCAGTGGTGCTGCGTGTCAAACACACAGATATACACAAAAACATGAAATGCTTTAAGTACTTATCGTGAAATACCTGGGCATTTACAAATCAAGCAAATTAAACATCCAGTTATCATTCCAATTAGTAGCTCTCCAACAATTGTGAATATTATTTAAGTAATGGTTTAAAAGGGTCCGCTTACTCTTCTTGCTTCTCACACAATCATTAGCAGGTCCATCCCGACCCCCAACGTTGGGATGCAGCCGTGAGCCCAGATTTGCTCAGTCTACCTCTAAGATCACTAGCTGCCACTGTATGAGTGAGCAAACCCAACTAACATACAGGGTACCCTCCTCCTATATGGGGACTGTGCTGTAGGCCAGACATCTCTGAGTGGTTTATCAGCAGCCCCAGCCAAGCACAGGCATCCCCTAGGACTTACTGTCGCCCCACCCTGTGTGAAGTACACCATTTGTCTGCTGCCACAGGAAATCTTCTCTGCCCCCGCAGCGAGGGGCTGTGAGAGGAGTTCCTCTGAGAACATGCTCGGGGTGTGCCTAGGACATCTGCTCCACAGTCATCCTGAAGTCGAGCAGAGAGCCTCCTGGCTGGCTTGCCAACTTACACACGGGGTAAACTAGCGAGGTGGTAAAGTAGGTATGTTTTATTCAGCACTGGCTGCACGGGGGATCTCTTCACCATAAGCATGAGCACCTACCGTGGTGATTTATCTTGCCTTTAAATATAAAGATGCTACATATTCAAGAAAATTGTGACACAACCTATACATATTTATAACCTTTCCTTGAAAAGGCGGGTTTTATTATAATGAGTTCTGGGGAATCATTTCTATAGTCCTCACCTTTGGCTTCTCTTGGTTGTCTCTCTGCACAGTGGCTTCTGGTAGTTGTGCTGGGAGGCTTCAGATGAAGTAAGATCTTTTTCTTTGCGTTGAACTTTTCACCTCTCTTCTTTGTGCATGCTCCTTAGACCCTTAGCATTTCTCCAGACTACAAAGCCAGTTTCAGCTAGTTTAAGACACTTCAAGCAGTTAATCCTTACTTTTATCAGGGGCCAGTCCTGCTCTTATTGGACCTTCCTAGCTCCCTTCATCAAAACGAGGGAAAATCCCTGTGCTGGAGCCATGTCGAGGCTCCAGGGAGGCAGATCCAGTTGGAGTCGTGATGACCCCGCTTCAGGGAGAGAATTGCAATCTCCAAGTTCCAAGGGATGTCACTGCCAAGGAAGGAAAGGAAATATTTTGTGGTGGGAGAGAGCTCAAAGGTAGCATGGCTGACCTGCCTGTATGAATGCAGAGGTAGGATGATCCAGACTGAAGAGAAAAAGTGTCAGGCTGTAAAAGTGGAAGAATTAGAAACCATCATTTGGGATGCTTAGAATTACACCAAACAACATCTGAGTTCCCCTCAGGAAGCAACCATGCACCCGCTGATCCAGAGCTCTCCAGACTCCCCCACTCTGCTTTTCACAACATTTTCTCATATAAATGCAGGTGTCAGTAAGGAAATTATTAGATCCCTGTCCCCAGCAGTCCCACAATATCTCCCCTTAATCAGAGCTGCCAAGTGGCCCTGCCAGGCAGGTGGGGGCTGTTTCCCAGGGAATGTGTGACCTCTGTATGGAGGGAAATTGGATGTACAGCCTCTGAACTCTCATCTTGTGTTCCCGGGACAGCCTCAGCACTCCACTGCCACAGCCAGCTCCAACACTGACTGCCTGAGGACAAGGGAAGCTGTTTGTCACCACCCTTGCCCCGGCACCTCTGTGTTATTGAGGAATGGATATAAAAGAGCAGGAAAGGGAGAGCCAGAGGTTCCCAGAGGAGCCAGGAAATAATCCTAAAGGTTTGCCGTGGGCAGCTCAAGGACTGAAACGTTCTGGTGTGGGCAGGAGGGAGGCTGGCAAAGGTTGGATATTGCCAGATGTGAAAAATCTTTGTAGAGGACGTGCCTTCAAAGGGAGGTAAAGTACAGCCTTAGCTCCTGACTGATGTGTCTGCAGTGACCAGCAGAGGAGAAGGTGCCCTTTGCTGGGCTGCCAGATTCTATCTTGAAAAAGCAACAAAGAAAGCTTCACTGCCACTGCTGAGATGGGCAGAGGTCAGACTGCTCCCAGATCCACTCTCCTGTGAAAAGCAGAGGCTGATGGCCCTTTCTATGCTATATCATCCTGCTACCTCTTTGGTGTGACTCCCACCCACCTCCAACTTGATGGCCTGGGCTGCACTATGTTCTCTGTACCTTGCATCTGTTCTTTTGTATCTGGCACAGCTGTGTCATCTTGCTGCTATGGCTAAAGACAGGCTTTTGGGTACTGCTTTGTGGGTATAATGTGGGAGGGAAGATCATGAGATCATAGCATATACCCACCTGGAAGGACCCAAAGACTCAACCAGTCCAACCCCTGGTCCTGCACAGACACCCCAGCAATCCCACCACGTCCATCCCTGGCAGCGCTGTCCAAATGTTCTTGCAGATCTGGCAGCCTCAGGGCTGGGACCATTCCCTGGGGAGCCTGAGCAGTGCCCAGCACTGATCTCCACCCCAAATTCTCCTGGCCCAGCTCCAGCCATTCACTGGGTCCTGTCCCCATCATAGGGAGCAGAGATTGGAGCTGCAGCCCCTGGTGAGTTTCCCCTCAGCGTCCTCTGCTCCAGCTGAACAGGCCAAGTGCCCTTAGCTGCTCCTCATGTGGCCCCTCCAGATCGTTCTACATCTTTATGTCCCTCTTTTGGATAGAGGAAGATCTAAAAACTGATGGCATCGATGCCAGACATCTGCACCTCTCTGGTCTGCTAGGGCCAAAGTCTTCGCCACTCCACGCTCCCTAGGGACTGCTACATGCAGTACCAGCACCAAGGCTATGATTTGGTACCTGGCTTTGTGTATTGGTTTAACACAGCCTGGGTTTTTTGGGTTTGTTTTTTTTGGTGAGGGGGAAGCCACAGAGGTGGCTTCTGTGAAAAGCTGCGAGAAACTTCCACTGTGTCTGATAGAGCCAATCGCCAATGGCTCTGAAGATGGACATGCTGCTGGCCCAGTGAGAGAAGTTTGTAACGCCTCTGTGATGACACATTTAAGAAGGAAATCAAAAAGCTCTTCTGAGGGGTGGCGAGGTATGGCTGCAGCCGTGTGGCTACCGCCGTCTCAGCACGGCCAGCAGCAAGCTCTGCCTGCCTGGCTGCCTCTAGCCAGCCGCGCTGTGGGCAGAAGGGCAGGGGCGGTGGCAGCGCCTCCTCTTCGGCGCCCCGTGTGCAAAGAGCCTTGAGAGGCAACAGGGGCCCCATGACTGGCGGTGGGGAGTATGGCCAGTGGTTCCCCAACATGGAGCCTGATCGAGAGCAACTTCTTAGCGCTGCAAAATCCTGAAGAAATCTTTGAACTCGTGGAGTTTGTTGGCAGCGGTGCTTACAAGCAGCAGGGGTTTCTCCATGCATTTGACAGATGATTAATAAGTCTGTTAAGGGAATCTTTATGGTTCTAAGAGGAGGGGGAGATGTTGGAGTCAGTGAGTTGAGGGTCTCTGAATTCTTAAGAGAGAAATCAGAGTGCAGGGATTGAACTAATGCCTTTGGATGCATTGAAGTATATTAAGCCACTCACACATAAGGTAGAGGTGTAAGTGTAAGTTTTAGGATAAGTAAGTGAGTCAGTAAGTTTTAGTATGAGCTCTAGTGCTTTTAGTAAGTGAAAGGTTCAAATGCCAGAGTTGCAGTGTGAGTTCTAGTGAAGGTTGAAAAACATATTAATGTTTTCAGTAGAGGCTCCAGGACCATGGTTGTAGACAGTACTTAGACATAATAGAGCTATAGTAAGAATATTGCT
>JAODHX010001058.1:5405383-5416176 GCA_027576295.1 Cossypha polioptera
GTTTCTTTGACCACCACTGCTTACCTTGCAGAATTACTACAACAAAACAATAACAATTATTGATGACTACAAGGAAACCAGACTATAAAAAGGGAGCTGCAAACCAAGTTCGGTGGAAGTGTGGAGTGGGCAGTGACCCCTCACGTTTTCCCCAGCGCACTGCTTGCTCTGTCTATATAAAATAAAGCAATCTAAATTTTGCTGAATATCGAGACTTTGTTTCTCATTTATAACAGAACTCACAGGGAGCCCACAGGGAGCAGGCCCGGCTCGGTTCTGAGGGGGAAGGTTCACACAGGGGCCGGTGTGGCCGCGGGGAGGGATGTTTGTGGGTAAATGGTTTCATATTTGGAGTTTTTGGGGTGGTTTGGTTCAACAAGTCCTGGGTTTAGCAGGATCGGATGTTAAAAGAGTGGGTTTGGATTGGATATTGAGGGGAAGTTCTGCGCTGTGAGGGGCTGAGGCGCTGGGAGAGGTCGCTCTGTAACCTGTCTGTGTAATCACCCATCTCTAAAAGTGTTCAATGCCAGGGCTTGGGGTAGTGCAGGGTGTCCCTGCCCATGGCAGGGTGTGGAATGAGATGATCTTCAAGATCCCCTGCCAGCCCGAACTGTTGTGTGATTCCATGAAGAGAATTCGTGTCTCTGTTCAGCAGGTGGGCTCTGAAATCCTCCTTTGAATCCCAGCCTTCTGCCTAGAATGGGATGGTGGGTGGCTGAAGTGCCACCAGACGTGAATCTGAACCCCTGAACCGTGGAATGGGTTGGGTTGGAGGAGACCTTAAAGATCACCCAGCTCCAAGCCCCCATTGTGGACCTTCCACTAGGCCAGGTTGCTCCATCCAGCCTGGCCTTGACCCTTAAAGCATGGGACTGCTACTTTTATAATTGCCTTCAGAGGCAGTTCAGGAGTTTGCATCACGTCTGTGATGATAACAGTGGTGACAGTGCTCATGTGACTCTCTCCTGTCAGGTGCAGGACACACAAAACTCCGCTGACTTCGCCTCTGCAGAGCAGAAACACCTTGAAAACTCTGGTTTAAATGAGGTAAAACCTTGCCAGCATTAATGCCCTGCAGGGATGTGGAAGCAAGGTCACAAAAAACCTCCCTGGTGCCAGCCCAGCCCTGGAACCGAAGCAGAGGGAGGAAGGACATGGGGCAGCAGCATCGCCTGCAGCTGATGGAGACTGAAGAGAGAAAATTTCTGACAGTGTCAGGGCACTGCAGCTGTTCCCCTGAGTTTCATGGCTGCAGGGCACAAAGGACCTGTCTAAAAACAAGCTTGTCACTGCCACTTGATAAAGCCAAACAGCAGGACTCGGTGTCCCTTGTCCTCTGGGTTGCGTAAAACTGATGTTGGCCAGGCCAGCTGAGCACACAAACGGGGGAAATGTGAACATGTGAGCACAGAATGGGAGAATTGATCTGCCCTGCCTCTCCCACAGCTGCATTTCATGGCAGCCTCGGGCCACAAGGGGAAAAGCAAGTGCTAGGAAATGTTTTGGAATGTGGTCAGTGGGTCTGAACGTGCTCTGGTGTTCCCTCCCTCAGCCTGGTTTTTGCCAGGCTGATTGGTAACACGTGGGAAACTGTAAATATAAAAATGGAAATAATAATGTAAATATAAAAAGGAATTAGAGGCAGGTTATATAAATGTAAATATAAATGTAAAGTGTAAATGTAAATATAAAAATGAATTAGAGTGCAGCCAACACCAATTGTCCTACAAGACCCATTCATAGAGTTTTGGCCTCACTCAATAAATACCAAGATAATTTAGGCCTTAATTTTGCCAGTGCAAAAACAGGAACTTGCACATCTAGGCTCTGAGTTATGTCACATTGAGGGGTTTTTTCCAAGCTAATTTCTCTTTAAAGAAACAAAAATAAAAACTAAATATTGTAAAACTTAAAAAAAAACCTTAAAATTCAAGCTAATCTCTTTTTAAAAACAAAAATTAAAATAAATTGTTTAAAATAAAAAAAAAAATCAAGCTGCTCTCTCTTTTAAAAATAAAATTAAAAATAAAATTGACTGTTTACCAAATTACCTTCTCAGGCATCATCAGCCCAAAAACCACTGGGTGAAAATGCAGCAATGAAAACTCAGCTTGCATGTTAAGGAAAATTTGGGTATTGCAATGTTTACTGCAACAGGCTGGAGTTGCACAGCACTGAATATTGGGGGAAACCTCTGCTTTTCCATGGCCCTATCCCAGTTTTCCAGGAATATGAGCAGGAATCCTTCTTTGCCCACTGGATGCCGCTGTTCCACAGAAATATTCATGGATTCTGCAACTTCTGTCAGCCATGGAAGCCACTCCAGGGATTTATCCCTGTGAACCTGCCTTTTTTTTTTTCTTTTTCCCAAAAGAAATCTCCTTAATATTTTGCACCTTCCAATCATGGCATGTGAAAACTTGGGCCTCTTGATCCCTTTGTGATGTTCTTTGAAGGTGAACATTTCGTGGGACAAAAATATATTTGGTGGGATAAAAGTATATTGGTGATTGAGGGGTAAACAGGCTGCCCAAAATGTGTTTTCAGGACTTGTAGAGGAAAATAATCCCCCCCAAGTGCATGTCCTGCAGTGTTGTTTTGCATGCTTAATACAGGAAAAAAAATTAAAATTTGGAGAATCCTGTCCTTAAAAGCAGAGGCTGGAAGTGGCAGCAGGAGCCACTGGTGTTACTTTCAGAGGCAGTGACCTGGATAAAGCAGCAAGAACGAGTGTGCTCCCACTTTTCAGGGAAAAATTGATGTTATTTATAGCTCAGCTCAGCCTCAGAACAAAGCAAAGTGACCTACATCCCTCCAGTGCCCAGCTTTGGGAATTCACTTTGAGGAAATTCAGTTCCACATTTAGGTAAATGGAACCACAGCTTAATAGAATCCAACCCCGTGGGGGATTCCTCTTTATTCCCTCCCCCAGCAGTTTTTAGCACTGAAAAACAACTGGAAAATGTAGCAAAAGGAAAAATTAAGGGGAGCAGGAGCAGGCAGGTGCCAGAGCCAGTGTGGGATAATCAGCTGTGCCAGCAGTTCTGCTCTTTGAGGGGTGTTTGGAGCCCCCTCTTCCTCCTGTGGCTGCTCCACACAATATCTAAGGCAGGATCCGTCCAAAGCTCAGCATCACTGAAAAATTGGGAAAACTGGATCAGTCTTCTGGCCTTTGCTGAGTGTCCCAGCAGTGCCAGGTGGAAAACTGGCTGACTTCTGGGATGGTGTGTCTAAAACCTGAGGTTTTGTGGAGGAGTCTAATAGAGAAAATAAACTCATAATAAATTGCTAAATATCAAGTTTTGGCCCTGCACTCTGCCCACTTCCCCAGAAGAACATATGAAAAAAAAAAAAAGGCAAATTCCCATTCATTTATTTCATGTGTTTCTGACTTGGGGCTTAGAGGATTTCAAAATCAGGAATGTCTTCTCAGCCTTCCCTCTCTAATATGGTTTATTTTTTGTGCTGGAGGAGCACAGCATATGGAATTCTGCAAGGGAAGCCTGTCCATGCTGCTGTAATTAGCTGGTGGTGGTCACAGCAGGCATCTTGGCCTCTTCATTATTTTAAAATTCTCAGCACTGTGTGATGGGATGAGTTTCTACCACCCTGGAATGCTAATGGGTGGGAAACCCTGCTGCTTTAACAGAGCCTTCAAAATCCCAAAGTGATCCTGAAATCAGTGGGATTACACCAGCCCTGAACCTGGGCCCAGCCACAGGCTACACAAGGAAACCAATCCTCCTTTTTTATTTTTTTTTTCCTGCTGCTGCAGTTATTTAAGCAACTCACTCATGTACCTGAGTGTGGCTGTAAATGAATATTTGGCTTTGTTCCTGGGGAATTGGGTCCTTGTGCCTCCCTGTCTGTGGTGCACACACAAGGATTTTATGAATAGTGCTCGTGCTGTAATTCTTGTCAGGTCCTGTCCTAAATCAGAGTTCATTTTTAAAAGTGAACCTGCACACAGCAACCATGCACAAGGATTTGATGAACAGTGCTCGTGCTGTAATTCTTGTCACATCCTGCCTTAAATCAGAGTTGATTTTTAAAAGTGAACCTGCACACGACAACCCCACTCTTCCAGTCCTTGATGAACTCTGGCAAGCCCAGGTTTGGTGATTTTTGCAATCACTGGCTTCTGCTGAAAACCCAGCTGATGAAATCCTGGTGCTGTTTCAGCCCTGGGACAGTCACCAGGAGGGACATCCCATCTTTGCTGCAGGATGCTGAGGAAGGAAATATTGCAAATATTGCAGAGCTGCTCATTCCCTAGCAGAGTCCTGTGGTGCCCAGGGAAGGGAATTCACTGCCATTCCCTCACAGGAATTTGGATTTTCTATCCACACACCAAGACAGGGAATTTGGGAGCAAACTGGAATGTGAGACACTGCAGGTCCCTTTGTGCAGAGCTGGAGGCAGGGAGGACATGCCAATGGCAAATAAACAAGGAGCAGGGGAAAAGGGGAAAGTTGGCAAAGTTTCAGGGAGAAAAAGCTGGAATTTCAGCATGATTGTGTTGTGCTCTGCTGCTCAGGGTGTTTAAATGCACTGTAGGACTAAGCCTGCACTACCCATCAAGAGGGGCTTGAATTACTTTGCCCTAAAGGGGCTTTTTTCTTGTTTAAATGGTATAAGGAGGGCTGGGAGGTCTTTCCACGAGGTTTGTTATTGAGTGTTATGTAAGAAACAGAGTTGGAGCTCCTTGAGGCTGACTTTGCAGGCAGTGCTGGCTGGAAGGAGGGTTTTTGTGCAGCTGAATTGGCTGCTGTGCCTCCAGCCACGGGATCTGGGAGAGTCACAGGCACTCCTGCAGATTTTATCTCCCCACACAGCCCTGGGATTGCACAAGGAGGCAAATCAACCCTGTGCCTCAAGAGTCCTGGGCTGCTCAGACAGGAAAATACAGGAGGTAGCAACTTCTCAGTCAGTCTAATACCTTTTGTGTTTAGAGATCTTTCTGTAATTAGCTTATTGTCAGCTTGATTGTTGGCCACAGAGAGAATTTTTGACAGGCTAATTTAGCAGAACAGGAGCTGATTTCCATTTTTAGGGCTTTGTGTTGCTCTCCTTATCAAAGTCTTGCTACTAAAGACATCCACTCCTGCCAGCTGTAGATGGATCCCTGGAAGGAGGCTGCTGAATCCACCTCAGGAAGATTCCCAGATAGTCCCAGATCCTCTCATCACTTCTGAAAACAGATGTGAACCTCAGACTCCACATCTCTCTGGCAAAACCCTTTGGACCATGTTCCCATTATCCATGTGCAGGAAAAATGCTGAATGGGATTTTCAGAACCCAAATGCATGCTTCAGGAAAGTCTATTCTATTTAAAACCAACAGTGATTAAGCAATGTCTAAAATCTCAGCCTAAATCTGTCGATGGCTACAGTTAACACACAGTGACAAAGCAGAGATGACTTAAGCTCTTGGCTTATGGGGGTATTAAAAACCAGACTGAAATCTCCCTGGCTGACACCTCATGTGTAGAAATGCCAGCTTGAGTTGCTCACAAATGATCTTTCCAGCTTGATGTGTCATGGATATCTGCAGAGCATGAAGTCAGACAAAGCAGCCCTGTGTCCAAGGGATGAGGTTGGCTGATCCCACAGAATGCTTGTGCAGGCATGAAGCTTCCCCTGGAAAAACACTGCAGTGAGATCATGAGGAATTCTCATCTCTGTCATCCCGAGGTGCCACAGGGAGCAGCAGAACATCCTGGAGGAGGGAGCAGAGCAGATCTGTGCTGAGTGTTCTGTGTCACTCCACACTGCTGCTGCTGCCTTCTCCTCCCACCATCACCTGCACTGCCTGCTCAGGCTCCAGCCTGACTAACAACAATTAAAAAGTTCTTTATCTTCCCCAGAAATCCCCCTCACAACACCACGGTGACAAATGGCACTTCACCCACAGCAGGGAAAATGTCTGCACCTCCAGAACCCTGCCTGGTGATGATGTGAGGAACTGCTGGGGGATCCAGGATGGAGGGGCTGAGGCAGACTTTTATTGCAAGGTGATTCCAGGCAGCAGAGCCCTGTAGAATATGCTTTGCTGGGGTACTGGACTTCATAAAGCTCAGTGGTCAAGATTTTTGTGCTGGTGCCAGAGTTCTCTGTCTTTCTGTGGCACAATTTCTCTTCAGCCAGGACAGAGGCCATGTGGAATAGGAGGAAACTCAAGTCCCAGAGACAAATTCCTCCACTCTCAAGGTGAGGAAGGCTCTTACCCATGGCTGTGATCAGCCCTGCCAAGCTTTTCTCCCATGGCCAGGAGTTCAACCATTTTTTCCACTTGTTTTTCTTTGGAATGGACAGCTGAGGCTTCACCCATTCTAACCATTTGCAAAACCCCCTCCTGGCATCTCTGCTTTTACCCTGACACTGAGACTGAAGGATGCAGAGGAAGAGGAGGAGCTCCATCTACCACGGATTGAATCCCTGATGCTTCAGGGCTGAGCAGAGCAGAGAGCTGGAACCCCCAGGTCCTTCAGTTCATGGGCAGAGGCTCAAAATCCTTAATTAAAGATTAATTGAACCCCTCAGAGCCCCACAGGCATGAGGCCAGGGAGGAATTTGGGAATACAAGGTGTCTGTCCTGTAAGGGGGGTAGAGCTGGAACCCTGAGAGAGGCAGAAACAGCAAATTCAGCAGCACCTCAACAAACCAAAAAATCCCTTTGCTATTGTTTGCTGTTGCTTTCTGGCACACTGCATTTTTATTACCTTTGGAAGCTGGAATGTTCCTTGGCTCTAATAAAAATGTCTGAACCTTGGAAAGGCAGTAAAAGCAAACAGGCAATGGAGGCACAGGCTCTGAGTGTACTGTGATGCATTTTCTAAGCAGAATATGCTCCTTGCTCCTTCTTTGGTTTAATCCCTCTGAAACCATTTTTTATTGCTTTTTGATTAAAAACTAACCCAAATCTCAGACTGCTCCAGGACTCAAAGCAAGGAAGATTCCCAGTCCAAACTGTAAAAGATGAGGTGGAACTAAAAGACAAAGATGGGTCTTCTTTTCCAGAGGATCCAAGATGGAATAGTTCACATGGTGGAAGGTTTTTGCACTGTGAATTCTTGGAGTAAAGATTTTTTTTTTTAAGAATAAAGAGTTTCTCTCAGAATACTTTGACTCTGGGAGCTGATATTTTAAGGTAAGTACCAAATAACTGCCAAAATATCCAGACATTCAGTAATTGTGGATCTCCTTGTGCTCCAGTTTCTATGGAATGCTCGTCTAGACAATGAGTTTTACCTTGTAACTCGAAAAAACCCAATATTTATACCTCATTTTGCTCCCCCATTCCCTTCTCTTGTATCATGGCCATGCCCAGAGTTTGCTAAGGGTTCTGGGATCTCAGTTTTAGGCACAGCACAGATGACTCAAAGGACATCTGTAGGCTTGGGGAAGAGAACTCAGAGCACTGAGCCAATGTGTCATCATCAGATGAAAAATAATTTCAACAACACGTCCTGAAAAATGGTCCCATCAGTTCCCTAGGGCTGCCTCTAATGAATTCTAATTAGAAGCTGTCACTTCTTGTTATGGGAAGACAGGAATGCTTCAGCTCTCCCACCCCTTTAACCTTGGAGACACCAGGATGAGATCTGTCCCCAGGAATGGTTAAATTTCAGGGCATTTTTGCTCCTGGAGGAAATGAATTGGGAATTTCTGTGTGGGGAAGGGCAGGCAGCTCCAGGAGTGCTGGTTCCCCTCATGCTCTAAACCCATGCACATCAAGATGCCCACTCGAGAGCACTTCCAAATATTTGTGCCTCTTATTTCTCATCCTCTGCACTCCTGCCCCAAACTCCTCCCCTGCTCAGCCTATTCTGGATTCCCAGAGTGGGTTTCCCTATGAAACCCCATGAAGCCTTTAGGGTGAGTGTCCATGTAGCAGCAGTGGGAGTTTGCACCACCTAATTAATGGTTTGTCTCAGTGTCTTCTGCCTCCACTCAGAGCCAGGATTAAAAAATACACGAAGGAAATGGATTTTGTTGTGTTGGGGCTTGGTTGTTTATTAAATCTTATCTAAAGTACAGAGAGTTCAGCAACACCTCCAGCTACCAGCCAGAAGTGAGCAAAATGGAGCCAGATCCAGCTGCTACAGAGGCCTTAAAGCTAATCATTCCAATAGAGAATTAACACCTGTATTATTTATACTTTTAACCCAATAACTAAATTCCCATGGCCCTCAGTGTGACACTGACTGACCAACCAGAAACTACTGCCTGAAACCCATGGAGAAGAAGGAAGATGAGAACTGAGACACGACCCAAAATCCTCAATCTTGTCCCATACCTATTACTATACTAAACCCTCAAATTTAAAACCCTTTATGATGTGAAATCACACACTTTTATTTAACTACACACCTGTGATTATAACTCCATCACTCAAATTTAGAACCTTCTCCAATGCCTCAGGTCAAAAGCAGTGTTCTCCAGGGGTTCAGTGCCAGAAAAGCACAGAAATCTGAAATAACCCAGGTTTGTGGAATTCAATGTGTCCAGTGTGAAAGGGTTCTGGATATCACCCATTTATCTGCAGGTTTATAAAACCTAAACCAGGTTTATAAACCCCTAAACAATCCAGCCTCCCCTCTGCCTCCTCCCAGCACATTCCTTCCATCCATCTTTTTCAGCCATTTGGTTTCTTGACAGCATTTACATAACCTGGCTGAAAACCCTCCCACAGCCCATTAAATGCCTGCAATGGAATCCAAAGCTCTGATTAAAAGGCTGGAGCTTTCCAGGAGTGCACTACTTGCACAGATGGTTAATACTCACTTGTTCTACAGGGGAGGAAGTGGCATTTTCTTTACAAGTACATCCACCCTGAGCTTTCCCATGGGAATTGCTTGTTTTGTTCAGATTATTGTTTTAAAGCTGTCATCAGATGTGATCACCCACTGGATTAGAGGGAGCAAAAGGAGATGATCAGATAATCCCTGAGGCACAAAGCAGTTTGAGTTTGAAGGGAGCTGTCACCTATGGTCAATTTGTTTAGCTCAGGGGTCTCTCCTCCTCTGTATCTTCCTAAAAACACCCGTGCAGACCTTTAGAGATGTGGGATGTTGTGGGATTTTGCATGAGGAAGAATGCTCTGAATCACATAAATATTGGTAAAGCACAAGCATGAAGCAAAGCCTTTGGCTCTCACTGGCCCTAGATCTGGTGCAGAAATATGGAGTTAAATCTAAAGCTGAGTTTATTGCAGGAGTAAAGTTATTTATTACAAAATGTGACGTGTCTGCTCATAGAAATTCCATCAATCAAATCTTTCTCAGATTTGAGAAACATTCCCTAATCCAGATTTTAACCTTTTTCAGAGTCCTCTCTGTCAAAAACCTCAAAAACTCCCAGTGTTCCTCAGGCAGGAATCAGCACATGAGGAAGTAATTAATGAGTGCAGGAGGGAAGAAAAAAATAAATAAAAGAATGTGCTGAATAGAGGCAAAATTGAGACTGAAACCCCTCATCCCACTGCTCAGTCCTCAGGATGCAGACAAGACACTGCAGCTCCTGACAAACAGCCTGAAGAGGTGCTGGAACATTCAGTAACCCCCAGGGTTGGGCATTTGTGTAAAGTTGGACAGTAAATCTGTCTGGTGCAGTGGAGTGTCTTGAACTGAATATCTGGGAATCAGGAGTGAGATTATCCCTGCTCCTACACACACAATCCATGGCAGACAAATGCTGCCATGAAACATGCCATCAGTGCTACTCTGGTTTTCAGAGAGAGCTGCAATAATCAGTTAATTCATTAAGGAAAGCCTGTAATGTTCAGTGGAAGCTGTACCCAGAGCCAGGACCATCAGCCAAATCACCCCATTTCCAGCAGGCTGAGTCTCACCCAAGGTCTGGCAGAGCAAATCCACCAAATCCACTTAAAATGCTTGAGGGGGGTGAAAAATATCCTACCATAAAAAATCATAACCTCACAGGAACACTGTGCCTCAGTTTTCCTGATGACAAATGAGGGTGACAGAAGTGCCACTCAACTAATTCCCAGCAGTGCTGTAAAGCTCATTTGATTAACATTTATGAATCCACCCTGCACGATTCTTAGAGGGGAATTGCTGCTGAAGAGCTGTTGTGATTGTTGCTTATTCCCCAGGTGCCTGAGAGAGGGAACTGGGCAGAATTCCAGAAGAAATATCCTTGTGAGCTCAGATAAAAGATGAGCCAACTTAACAGGGTGTTGGTGCAGAGAAGATTCATTACAAACCTGGGGGTCGTAGATCTGAGCTCAGAACCCAGACAAGGCTCCAGGAGCTTTGTTTGTCCCATGAGGTACAAAACCATGGGATGGTTTGGGTTGGAAGGGACTTTAAATGTCACCTTGTGCATCACACACCTGGGTGAAACCAGCTGGGCTCTGCCAGAAGAGAAGAGCCCACATGGAGGGAATGTCCAGAACACCTTGGAATCATCCCTGGAAGTGTCCAAGCCCGGGTTGGACAGGGCTTGGAGCAACCTGGGACAGTGGAAGGTGTCCCTGCCCACGGCAGGTAATGGGATGAGCTTTAAGGTCCTTTCCAACACAAACCATTCAGAAAAAGCCAAACTCAGCTTTCTCCTCGTGCCACTCTCCTGTTTTCCCGAGGAGAAACCACAGCTTTTAAAGAAGTGTGAGGATGAGAAACCACAGCTTTTAAAGAACTCCTGTGAGGATGCTCTCCCGGTTAATCCATCCCCGTGTCCCTCATTCATCTCCCATGAGCAACAGGTGCCGGCAGCTCGTTTGGGGAAGGGAAGGGAAGGGAAGGGAAGGGAAGGGAAGGGAAGGGAAGG
>JAODHX010001058.1:5422722-5432728 GCA_027576295.1 Cossypha polioptera
TTGGAATAAAGGGAGAGGCCATGGGGCATTGCCCTGGGGTCTCTCAGATTTTTGGAGGACTCACCTCCCTTTTTATCCCAATTTCCCTCTCTCTGTTCCCATTGGCTGAGGCACAGACTGCCCAAACACCTGATACCTGAAATTCCCCTCTAATGTCCAACCTCCCTGTTCATTTTTAATCCTTATAGAATTCATATTTTTCCCCATTGCTTCATTCATCTTCCAATATCCAATTTCATTTACCAGCAAACCTGGAGTTTGTTTGTAAAGGCAAATCTCTTTTTTCCCATTCATCAATCAGTGGAATCCATCCCATTGTTTCTTTTATTTCTCAGTGCTAGTTTTCTGTGCTGCCTCTTTGATTAATTTGTTGAGAAAATGAAACATCCTAATAGACATTACATGGTCGTGGGACCTTCCTGTTGTAAGGAGCTGGCACAGATGAGATCAGCACACGAGTCTGAATCTCACAAAAACTTTGGTTCCCCTTTTCCAGACTCATCTCTCATTTCAGAGAACCCCAAAAAATCCTTCAGCTCCGACACCAAGCTGCACTTTTTAATTTGTGAAGCAGGAGATCACCAATGCACTTGGCTGTGCAGTGGGAAAGGGAGGGAATTTTTTGGGTGGACAACTCTCATGGAAAATATTCCCACCTTCCCAAGGGCATGGAATGGTCTCCCAGCAGCATCTGCATTCCAGCTTACTGCTGAGCCTTTTGCTCAGCAAGGGGCTGAGTTCCTCCTTCCCTCCCCCTGCCCTCCCAAATCCAAACCAGATCCTTGTGAAATTCCAGCTCCTTGAACTGCCTCCTTTTCTCCCCTTTCTAGATTTTCTAGTGTACAAGTTAGAAGCTCAGGAAGCTCTCAACAAGGAGAAGGTAGGTGTGCTTTGTCCCAGGGTGTCTCTGCAGCAATGGGAATTATTTTTAATGTATAATTCAGTTTATAATTTAATAGATAATTTAGATAGTTCAATAAATACAGTATAAATTAATTTAATAATTAATATACCAGGGCTGTGAGGCCACTGGAAGGCAGGGAAAGCTCTGTGTGTGCCTGGTGCAGGCTGAACTTTGGCTGACTCCTCTGCTCAAGGAGTGTGTGAGGATTTTCTCCTTCTCAGGGAAAAGGGCTGGAGCTGCTCTGTCTGTTCTCCCAGCTCGGGGTGTGGCAGGGGAATTGTCACTCCATGGGACAGGAGAGGCTGAATGCAAAGCTCCTGGAGCTGCTGGGCAAAGCTTTCCTTTGTTTTCTGCCTCCAGGGCTTTGCAGATGATTTTCACCAGCCTGTGCAGTCCCCACTCAGCAGGAAAAGGATCCTTAGTGAGGGCTGGGAGGAAATGCATCCCTGGGATAAGTCTGTCACATTCACTCACATTTCCAGGCTGGGATTTTTCCTTTCCCACAGCATCTGTGGATGAGATGCTGGAGAAGGGGAATCACTTTTCGGCTGCTCCTCCTTGGGTGAATGTCAGCCTGTGGCAGAAAAATATCTGAGTTTTTTTAGTGATGGGCAACTCCCTTGCAATTTGGGGATATTTCAGACTGTATTGAGTATTTATTGAATATTTATTGAGTATTTATTGGGTATTTATCATGTTAAATTGGGGGTTGGAGTGGCAGTCTCTGTATGGTGCAGAGGGAAGCATCATGAAAGGCAAATGAAGCAGAGACTGCCACTCCAACTCTGGGGTGCTCACAGCAGGTTTGGGAGAGCCCTAGGATGGAACTGAGCCCCATAAATTGGAATTATTCTATAGAAGAAACATTTTTGGTTGTGCAAGCCAATCAGCAAAACTTGAGAGCTGCCCGATCTAAATATATCAATATTTAGATTATTTTTCTATGGATCACACAGACATGCACCAGTTAGTTTCTAAGTTATTGCTGGGTTATTCTGCACACCCTGGGGTGCACAGAGCAGGTTTTGGAGAGCTCTGGGATGGAATTGAGCCTCATAAATCAGAATTATTCCATAGAACAAACCTTTTAGGTCATGCAAGCCAATCAGCAAAACTTGAGCACTGCCTGATAAATTTACATGAAATTTTTTCTAAATTATCCAGATATGTGTGAGTTGGGTTCTGCTGGGTTGTTTTGCACGTTCTGGGGTGCACACAGCAGGTCCTGGCACTGTCCCCTCTCAGTGCCACTGCTGCCCTGGGGACAGAGCCTTTGGGACAGGGGGTGGTGACCCCAAACCTGCTGAGCTGGGGTGAAGAATTCACCTTGGGGACACAGAGGTGACCCTGGGGATGGCCCAGACCCCTCTGGGGGGGTGAATCCCCTCCCTGGCTCTCTGTGCCAGCTGAGCTGCCTTTGGCTGCTGTGCCTGGGGCTCACTCCATTGCTTAGTAATCCTTTTTTTTGGTGGAAAAGCTGCAGTTTCTGTGTGTGGGTGACAGCCTGAGCTCTGCTGCTTTCTCTGCCTCCCCCTCAGCTCTGCCAGGAGAGCTCAGCCTGGAGGGGAGGGTTCACAGTGCAAAGCTCCTTCAGCAGCAGGCCTGGATAAACCACTCAAAATGTGAATTAAACACACCATTAATGACCTGATGGATGGGTTGCTTTGAAAAGCTCTTTGGAAAAGTTCTTTGGAAAAGTTCTTTGGGAAAGTTCTTTGGAAAAGTTCTTTTCCTGCCCTGCATGTTCTGCTGGTCCCCAAGGTGGGCTGGTCCCAGTCCCTGCCTGCAGGTGAGGATTTGGGCTGAGGGCTGGGGAGAAAACCACTCAAAATGTGAATTAAACACACAATTAATGAGCTGCTGGATAGGTTGCTTTTAAAAGTTTCTTTGAAAAGTTTCATTGAAGAAGTTCTTTTCCTGCCCTGTTCTGGTCCCAGTCCCTGCCTGCAGGTGAGGATTTGGGCAGGTGCTTCTGTGTGTTTTTTCTCCCTCTCTCAGATTTTTCTGGACTCTAATGCCACTGTTGGCTCTTTTTTCCCTCCCCAGCAAGACTCCATGAACAGATATGGGGCCCTCAGCTCCCAGCACAAGATCCTGAAGGTAAGGGAGCTTTGGCTGCTGTGCTCTAAGGGATGGGGAATCCCAGGATTTGTGCACATGGGGAGGAGATCCCATGGGATCCACATTCCAGGGCAGCTCCTGATTCCCTGATTCCCTGGTTCTGCCTCAGGTTACAGCTCTCACCTACTCCTCCTGTCAATGGCAGCCTTTGGGCACTTTTATCACACAGGGTTTTGCTGTTTTTCTGGGTTTCCAGGTGTGAAAATGAGTTTATTCATTGGGAGCTCGTCCTTTGGGCTGCTACAAAATATTCCAGTCCATGGGAGAGGCTCAGAGCAGGGCAGCTTATAGCATTTTATAGGATTTTATAGGATTTTATAGCATTTTATAGCATTTTATAGCTTATCACCTGCTCTACCTGAAGCATATCTTGATGTTCAATTTTGCTTTTCTTGGAGCAGTGCAACTGGGGGCTGCTGGAGTGGCTTTTAAAGACATTTTTAGTCTAAATTTTGGCAGTGAAATGCTGATTTAACTCTGGGATGGAGAGGGAGGGCTGGATTCCAGCAGCCCTTAGCACCACTGGGCTGGATTTCCTGAGCTGAGCTGCACCTCCAGCTGCCTGGGTTTGGATTTTGGATTCCAGCTTGGGGAAAAGGGAAGTACAGTTCTGTCTCTTGGGTATTCTCCAGCACTGTGGATTCTGGGAACTCTCTGCAACAGCAACATTCCTCTTCATAGCAACTGCAGGCTGAGCAGAATTCTTTGCTTCTCTCAAGGGGACACTCAGAGATTTTTTTTCTCCTGGCTCCCTTTCTCTTGCTTCCTTTTATTGGAGGAGTGAGAAAAAAACCCAACCCCAACCATCTATTTTTTTTAAACTACATTTACAGCTGCTGAAGGACAAAAGCAGCCCTTGGGACTGAGAGATTTCAGTCTGAAAAAGGAGTTTTTAGCCCATCATGAGGCTGTGGGTAACACTTCTGCCACTGGAGCCCAGGGGAAAAATGTTTCCCAGTGGAGCTGGCTTGCTGAGGAGAAAGGTTGTGGCAGGAATGTCATCACCTGGGAAATGGGAAATAAATGGGAACTGGGAAATGGGCTGTGTCATGGTGAACAGGAGGGGCTGAGCTGGAGGTCCCAAATGTCACCAAAGAATTGTCACCAAAGGAATGTCCCCACGAAGCCACAGCAGCACATCTGGCTCTGGTTCCTGGCCCTGCTCTCAGCCTGCTCTGTGCTGGTCTCCCTGCATGGCTGAGCCACATCTGGAGCTGGCACAGATGTGAGCCTCAGAGGGGTGAGGGGCCTGACTTTGCCCAAAATCAGCAGCTGGAGCTGTGCCCTGTGTCTGGGGTCCTGCTGGGCCAGGCTTTGTCTGACAGAGTCCTTTCTTCTCCTGAGTGGAGATGGAAATGTTTGGCTGCCATCCCTGTGCAGCACCCCTGGCACTCCCTGGAATTCTCACAGGAACTTCCTGAGGCTGCTGGAATGTGAAAAATGAGCTGTGACCCTCCTGTGGCTTCAACATGCAGGTTATGGGTTCCACTTTGTCCACAAAGCTGCTCTGGAGTCAGGGCAGGAGCAGCTGGGTTTGACCTTCAGCTGGTCATTTCTGCCTTGGGCAGAGAGGTCTGGAACATCCTGGGCACTCCCTGTGGTTTGAACAGCAGCAGGAAGCTGAGATGGGAGAACTTGCTGCTCTGAGTGGAGGAAATCCTGATTTTGGGAGATGAGCTGGCTTGGGAATGATAATTTCCACAAATTGCAGTGTGAGGGACCCAGAAATGCCAGGACATTTCTCACCCCTCACCCCAGCTGCAGTAAACATCCCTCACAAAATATCCACGTGCTGCTTCCTGCAGCTGAGTGAAACAGCAGGGCTGGGAGGAGGAGAAGGGGCAGAAGGGAAAATTCTCACTCACATGGAGAAGGGAAAATTGGAAAATTCTCACTCACATGAGGAAGGGAAAATTGGAAAATTCCCACTCACATGAGGAAGGGAAAATTGGAAAATTCTCACTCACATGAGGAAGGGAAAATTGGAAAATTCTCACTCACATAAGGAAGGGAAAATTGGAAAATTCTCACTCACATGGCCAGGAGAGGTTCCTGGTCTCCTCAGGGTGCCTGCCCTTGGAATGTTCTGCTCACAGATAATTAAATCCTCTGACTAATAATCCCCTGTGGGGTGTCCCAGACCTGCAGCTCCTCCAGCAGCATCTTTGGATTCCTGCTGGGGTTTTTCCCCTGGTCCAGAGCTGCTCCCTGTGCTGGGTGTGAGACCTTGGTCCAGGCACCAGAGGATGAAAATTTCCTCCCTCCCTCCTGCCTGGGAGCACTCAAATCATTCACATCCCCTTGCAGGCAGAATGTGCCTGAGAGATTAATTGGTCTGAGCTGATGAGGACTTAAAATTCCTTGGATTTCACAGGAGTTTCTTGTTTAAATCAAACCTCACTCACTGATGTTGTGGGTTTTGAGGTGTTTAGTAACAAAATGATTTTAGGGAATTGTTTCCTCTCAGTTCTTTCTGCCAGGGGCTCTGATGAGAGCTCTAAGAACCTTTGAAAGGCAAAGCAGGAATCTTCAGTTCTCTTTATTTTCCTCTCAGATCCTGTGATCTGGTTAACCAGACATCCTTATCTCTCTTTTTGTTCTGTCTCTGGGACCTCTTCATCTTTTCCTCTGCTCTACCTGTGTTTTTGGAGCAGAGTTACATCTCTTTTAGTGGAGGATCATTTCTTATGGGGGAATGTCTGGGCCACAGACACTTTGTTTTCCTGGAGATAAATGCATTGACAGCATTTAGAGGTTTTTTTAAAAGGACTATTTTTTTTAATATATTTTATTTTTTGCCCCAGGAAGCCTGATTGAAATGTCTGCCTGAGTCCTGTGCCAGGGCCAGGGTTCACCTGGGAGCCACTCACTCTGCACACATAATTAGTGTTGACAAACTGAATGTGGAAGGAATCTCTCTCTGGGTTACCATGGGAACAACAACAACAAAAAAAATAGAAAGGAGGTGAATTCTGGTTCAGTGGGTCCCAGCAAAAGGATGTTGGGATGTTTCTGTGTGTTTTCTGCAAGAGAGCATCTCTCCAGCCCAATTCTGTTGGTGAATCCTTGGTCTTGTGAGAGTTTTGTTATCCTGGGGTTCCATGTGGGATCCCTGCACAAACTCTCCTCCTGCTGGAGCAGCTCTGGGAGGGGCTGGGAGAACTCCCAGGTGTCCAGGTGTGACCAACACCTGAGAATATCCAACACCTGGGAGCTCAACCTGTTCAAAGGTGATTATTCCCAGCCTGCAGTGTGCAGGCTCCGTGGAAAGGAGCAGGGAAATGTCATTTACAGAGCTCTGCCTTTGTGTTCCACAGGTTTTTAGTTTGATACCAGCAAATTTCCTGGCCTGCACTGTGAGAATTCCTGCAGGAGCAGCTCCTGACTCTGTCCCAGAAAGGAACTTGCCACCAATTCTGCCTCCAGCTCAGTGGCTCCCAAAAAAGCCCCAAAACCTCCTCCCAGAGTGGGGTTTAATTGGGTTTAATTGGCATTTCTCATCTCCCTGGAGCACTGAGCACAGAGATGTTTGGCTGTACCTGGGGTTTGTGGCTGCCTCACTGCAGGAACAAACACCTCTCCTGCCCCACACTTGGCAACACCAAATTCCTCCCCCAGGGCTGACCCTGACCCTGCTTTGTGTCTCCAGAACCAGCACGATGATGTCAAGAAGCAGCTGCTGGAGCTGCAGCTGCAGCACAACAACCTGAGGCTGGAGCACCGTAAGAGCCTGGAGAGCCACAGCCAGAGACTGAGCCAGCTGCAGCAGGAGAGGGACAGCCAGGTCACCAGCCTGCAGGGTGAGAGAGACCCCAGAGAAAACACAAAACACACAAAAAACACAAAAACGCAAAAAATGCAAAAGACACGAAACCCACAGAACCCACAGAAAACGCAAAAAACGCAAAAAAACACAAAAACACAACACAAGAAACCACAAAAAACACAAAAACATAAAAACTACAGAAGGCACAAAACTCACAGAAAGCACAAAACTCACGAAAAACACAAAAAACGCAAAAAACGCAAAAAACACAAAACCACAAAAAAACACAAAAAACACAAAACCCACAAAAAACGCAAAAAACACAAAAACACAAAAACACAACACAAAACACCACAAAAAACACAAAACCCGCAAAAACCACAAAGACCACAAAAACCACAAACCCCACAAAAACACAAAAACCACAAAAACACAAAAAACACAAAAACCACAAAAATCACAAAATCCACAAAAAACACAAAACCCACAAAAAACACAAAAAACGCAAAAACCACAAAAACCACAAAACTCACAAAAAACACAAAAAACACAAAAAACACCAGCCTGGCATCGAGACAGGGCAGAGATTCCTCTGCAAGCCCCAAAAACCACCCCCAGGAACAATTTTGGTGCTGTCCTGCCTGCAGGAGCAAATGCTGCAAATTCTGACATCTGAGCCAAATGAAACCCACTTTTTGTAATTAATTAATGGTGTAGGTCTGTAAAATGCAGTTTAATAGTGTGATTGTTGTGGGCAGTGCTGATCCTTTAATTCCCAAAGAGTGGGTTTTATTCAGTTGCTGTTTAATTACATTGTGGGGCTTTTTAGGTTTGCAGCTGTTCCTGCTTGGTGAAGTCTGGAATATCAAAATCTGCTCGTGGATGTTTGGGGTTTTTTTCCCCTCTGCTCAACAGAGCCCAGAATAATATCTGATGAAATTTTGGGTTAGAAGAGGGGAAATAAATGAAACCTGAGTATTTGTTCCTGAAATAAACATTGTTAAAGAGGTTTTTTTAGGTTGGGTCTCAGGGAGAGCCCCATTCTCAGTTTGATGTCTGCAAGAGCACAGCACCAGCCTCAGTGGCAGAATGTGTTGTCCCAGGGCTGAATAGAAAGAAAAAAACCCCTGTGATCAGAAATATCTGTAATTTTGAGCCTTGTGTGCCATTCAGTCATGGAAAAATTCCCATCCCAGCCCACAGAGAAACCCCATCCTGACCTGGGGATACTCTGAGAGATCCAGGGTACAGAATCAGAATTTTGGGACAGAGCCTTTCCCTTCCATCACAGGTACAGGATGATCCCCAGACCTCAGCACATCACATTCCTGACACTCCTGTGTGCAAAAAAAGCTTTTTTCCAGCTCCAACCTGGAGGGTGCAGGGCACAACTGTTCCTTAAAAGCTCAGGAATAAACGTGCCTGAGGACAGAGCTGCCCCATCATTATTTGCTCTAAGTGGGTCATGGGTTTTTTTTTTGGTTTGTACCATCCAGCAGCAGCAGGGAGAAGGAATCTGTGAGCTCAGGAGGGCTCAAAACCCTTCTTGGGGTTTTTCCTTCAGCTTCCAGTTCCCCCAGGGAGGGGCAGTGACTCCCTGCTCCCCCTCCTCTTCAGCTGCAAGGGGGGAAAGGAAATAAAAAAATCAAATTATCTGAGTCCTGTGGCAAACACAGCGAGAGCAGGAGGTAGGAAAGAGCCTGGAGAGGAGGAATTCCTGGGAGTGCTGAAGGAGTGATGGGCAGGTTTGCAATTCCTGGGCTTGGAGAGATCTGTGAGGTCAGGAGGAATTTGGGGTGAGAAAGGGAGATGGCACACTTGAAAAAAAAATAAATCTCTTTCAAGAAAATTTCTTCTTCTCCTGCAGACACGGTGTTTAAACTCAGAGAAGAGAGCAAACTGCTCAGGAAAGCTCACCAGGAGGTTCACTCCCAGCTCCTCAGTGCCCAGGTAACCCTGGTAATCCAAATATTCTGTAAATACCAAATCCAGTTACCAGCTCCATTCCAGGGTGGGGAGTTGCCCAAAATGCTGTTGGTAGTGTAGCTCCATTCTGTAAAATTCTCCAGCCTGCAATCTGTCCCAAAATACAAATTTGCTGCACCAAGTCCCTGAATTCCCAGCCCTGAAATGTCTCCCCACATTCCAGATGCTTCCAGGAGATGGTGAATTGATGAAGTTTGGTTTTTTCCTGACTGGGAGCTTCCCACAAATTCATATCCCAGGAACTCTTCTTGGCTGCCTTTTCCTCCTTCCTTTGATGTTTGCTTTGCTGAGGGCTTTGGTTGGTGTTTGGTTTGTTTTTAATGTTAATTTTGAGGTCCCATTTCAGGGGGAAGAACTGAAATCAACAGAGCCTGCTCAGGAATTAATTTCCTGTTAAACTTCACTTCCTGCTTGGAGTTTTTCCTACTCTGCCCAGTCCTTAATTTGGTTCATTTCCAGAAATCCTGGCAAGCACATGAAAAGGTTCCCCCCCTCAATTTCCTTTAAATAACCAGGGTGGAAATGAGGAGCTTTTCCTGAGTGGCTTTTTCAAGGGTTGGAGATGAAAGGAAGGAAGGAGGGGTTGCATTTGCTTACCCAGCCCCATCGATTTTTCTTTGTCTTGCAAAATAAATTGAATTGTCAGGTAGGATTATACCAATTATATTGGTATTTATACCAATTGTCAGCCCCCTGGGATGAGCAGATCCAGGGGGAAATCCCTGAGCAGCAGCTCAGGGTAAAAGTGCAAGAAAATAAGAGGCAAAGGGGAAATACAGAAATCTGGGGTTGTCAGTGATGGTTGTGAGTGAATTTTCTCCTATAACTTCCAATTTTTTTGTTGAAAATTTACCTCTGCCAAACAAACCAGGAGTGGCTGTTGCCAGCAGGGAGATGTTCAACCCTGTGTGAGGTTTCTCTGTGTCCTTCTCCTCCCCTCAGGCGCAGATGGAGGAGTTCAGGCAGCTCAAGGAAGCTCTCCAGAAGATGCCAGGCTTGAGAGGAGGAGGAGGAGGAGGGAGGGGGCAGCAGCCCCTGGTGCCAGCCAGCAGCCAGCTGCAGCCAGGGAGGCACAAGGTGTGGTACCCCAGGAGAGCTGGATCAGGTTCTGCAGGGCCCTGCAGCCTGCAGACAACACAGCTGAGTTTGTTCTTGTCCTTCCTTCCTTCCTTCCTTCCTTCCTTCCTTCCTTCCTTCCTTCCTTCCTTCCTTCCTTCCTTCCTTCCTTC
>JAODHX010001058.1:5453750-5481015 GCA_027576295.1 Cossypha polioptera
AGTCCCAGCCCTACCCACCCTCCCTTAGGGCACAAATGCAATTTCATGCATCTTGTGCTCTTTCTAGGTGCAAGAAAGAGGCTGTTCTGATCTGCCTTCCGGATGGTTCAACCCCACAAGAATTGGTGTTTCTTATCTCTAGCAATTTTCCAGTATAACTGTAGTGAAGCTGGTGTCCAATGTGTGACATTCATGTCTCAAATAAGGGCAGGTGGGGTTTATACAGAGGAAAGTGAATGGGCAGGGAGCAATTAATTCCTGAAAAACACAGCTTTGATGTGGATTAAGGTGATTCTTGAGTTTGTCCCATACTATACCACTCTTTTCCTCTCCTCCATTCCCCAAGTGAAATAAAGTTTGGAAGAACCAGAACACCTGCATGTTTTCAAAACAGAATATTGCTCTTTCAAAGATGCTTCAGGGTTAAACTCAGTAAAGGAAATATCCCACATGGAAGGTCCCAGTTGGCTCCTGGGTGCTCCCATTCTAGGATGGAAGAGCAGTTTCTAGGAGTCAAGGCAAGCCTTGCCTCTCCTCACCCTGAAGGTGATGTTGACACCTCTAGAGGAGCCAAAGCGAACCAGTAAGTAGGAAATCCTTGAACTGATGCCTGTGTGTCTGCTCGGAAGGAGAGAAAGTTTTGCAAGGGTTTTTCTAATATACGCAAACAGCCTAAAGAGGGATTGACTTTAAAGTGATTTTCTCTTTGCCCATTACCACACCCTGTGCAGCTGCCATTCAGAGGTGCTGTGCCTGAGCAGACACTCACCTGGATGAGCACAGCCAGCACTCTGCTGTGGAGCTGCTCCGTGCCGTGGCAGGGGCACTGGCGGGTCAGCAGCCGGTGTGTCTGCCCATAGAGCTGCAGCCTCACTCCCTCCTTCGGGGCCTGCTTCTCTTCTTCCAGCTCAGAGGTGAGCTGTGCTGAGCTTCCTCCCACAGACAGCACTCCTGCCATCCCCCTCCTGGAGGGGACCAACTCTCCTCGCCAGTCATACTGACCCAGAAAGAACAAGAGAGGTCAATCCTTGAGACTTCTCCATCTCAGTCACAGCCAGGTGCCAGCATTAGTGCCCAGAGAGAGAAAGCAGCTGATGGTGCCCACAGCCCAACTCTCTTTTGCCCACAGGACATAAGGATGCTGAACCAGTGGCTTTGGAGGGAGCAGAGGAGCCGTTGTACAGGCACTGCCACCTGCACAGAGCCATTCCTCAGCCTGTGGGGGCAAACAGGGCTGCCCAGCCTGGAGGGCTGCACCAGGCAGGGGTCCCAGCATGCAGGAGAAGGGGACAGTGGAGAGAGTGGTGGGGAATGGTGGCAGGGACGTTTCCAAGGGGGCAGATACAGGTTTCAAGTGCTGCCTTGATGTTAAAGTGATCCTTCTGTCAGAAGAACCCTGTGGCATCATCTCCACTCTTGCAGAACTGACTTTGGCAGTGCTGAAGTTGGCAGCACAGGCAGGAGAGTTTACATGGGGTAAACCCTCTATGCCTGGCTGGGGGAGGCCATGTTGCTGTCAACAGGTCTGACAATTCCCTAACCAGTGTGTGCTTGCTGCTGGTTATCAGAGCTGCTTTTCACATCCCTGATGAGCAGTAACTCAGTCTGACCCACCTTTCTCCTGCCCTCTGCATTCTTTTTGAGACCCTTTGGCTTGAGAAGTGATGGATGAAACAAGAAGATGGAATTTTGTTTTTTTTGTTTAGCAAATGCCTTCACTGGTGTCTCACTGAAAGAGGCTTTTGCTTTGGCAGCAACAGAATCTACTTCTCTACCATCACAAGAGCCCCCATGGGACAGATGGACTCCAGTGGCAATACCACAGCACTCCATAAACAGCAGCAACTCCTGTTTGACAGAGGCACTGCAGTGGAGCTCTTGGTGATGCCCCATGGCCAGGCTGTGTAAGGGCATCCATGTGAGCATGCTGGACATGCTGGCCAGAAAGCCTCAGGTCTCTTAGGGCAACTGCATGGATGTGTTCATGGAGCAGAGGTTTGGTTCTCCAGCCTAGTTATGACCATGCAATCACAGAATGGTTTTGGCTGGCAGGAATATTAAAGCTCACCTCATTCCAACCCCCTGCCAAGGGCAGGGACACCTTCCACTCTCCCAGGGTGCTCCAAGCCCCATCCAACCTGGCCTTGGACACTGCCAGGGATGGGGGGATGGGGCAGCCTCAGCTGCTCTGGGCACCCTGTGCCAGGGCCTCACCACCTCACCCCAACCAGCTGGTGCTGGATCTAAGCTGCCTCCTCTGAAAGGAAGTGGAAGTTGTGCTGAAGCATGAAGTACAGGGGTTTACCTAGCCCCACACTTGTCTCTGTGGCTGTCTTTTAGCAGGAGCTGCTCAGCCCAGATCTCTGTGCCCCAGGAAGAATCATCCTTTACCTTGAAGAAGTTCTCCAGGACATAGTTAACAGCAACCCAATTGAATGCTTCTTCCTCTGGGCTGGACAGGATTTGTGCCCCTTGAAAGCTGAAAGGGGATGACTTCAGAGTGCCAGTCAGAGCTGCAAGGAGACTGTCGGAGAGGATGGGATGGGTGAGGCTAAACACAAAAGAAAAAGAAGGCACATTTGATGTTACAGGACCCTGCCAGGAGCAGCCTGCAGTGGGGACACACTGCAGGGCTTCTGCTGTGCTCCCTGCTTTGGGTAGTAGCCCAGAGACACAATGACAAACCCACTCCTGCTGCTGCTTCCCTCTCCCCTCGCGTGGCACTGGAGGCAAGAACAGCAGAGGGATGGTTTGAACAATTGTGCCACCATTTAAGAATTTAGGCCCTTAGTACCCTCTGTCACTGAGGAAACCCTCTGGCCCTATCCCACTGGTCTGGTCCCCTCCAGACCTTACTTTTCCCCAGTGTCTAAAAGGAGATAAGGGTCCCAGTAATGTGGTGAGTGGGAAGAGGGTCCACAAGTATGTGATAAGGGGAACCTCCCCACCACCATTTCCAGTTTGCTGACAAGAAACACTCCTGCAAGCCCATGTGGGCTGTCACACAAACTGAAAACACTTGAGCTTCCAGACTGATGGGTGTTTTCCCAAGCACTAATTGTGAAAGTGTAACTGTGAAGGAGACACTACCAGCCTGACAGCAGGACTGTCATCTCCCTGGCTGCCTGGGGTGACACATGGAGACACAGCCATGCCATGCTCCTCCCTTCAGGGCTGAGGAAGCTTTACCTGACTAGGGATGGCTCACACTGCAGAGCAGACAGGGTGAGATGCCTGTACAGAATGATCCTGTGTGCTGTGTGATGTGTGCTGATCTCTGGGTGTGGGTTTGCAACACTCACTCACTTCAGCTGCCTCATGCTGGCTGTGGCTCCCAAGTACAGGGGGGTTTGGCTGTGCTGCTCTGCTGGGATCTCGTTCTGGGCCCAGTTCAAACATGGCTCCAAGCTCTTCCCAGCTTTCTGAGGAGAATCTGAGTAGCTGGAGACTCCTGGACCTGAGGACCACAGAACAGAATGAAATTTTAAGGGAAGTTATGGGAGAATTGTGAGAACTGTTACCCCAGAGACTGCTGTCCTAGGACATGGTTAAGAAAGAACCTGTCACAGCTGGAATGTAGGAGGTCTTCCAGGTATCCATCCTGCTAAAATACAGAACTGAGACCAAAACACATGTGCATAGAAATCCCAAATTACACTAAGACTACTCTAGCTCTGCAGCTGAGACATCTGTACCAGCCACATGGCTGCTGCAACAGCTGAGGCTGTCTCAGCCCACAGAGGAAGAAATGTGGCTTTAGTTGCTATAAAAATAAGCAAAGGACACACAGAGGCTGATGTGTCACCTCTCTCCTCTAGCCCCTGCTGGCAAGCAAGACACCCCTGCCCTAGAGGAAGCCAGTGCTCTGCAGAGGGAAGTTGTGTGCCAGCCTTGACTCATTTTTCCAGCAAGTCAGTGGGGTCTTAAATGTTGGTTTTGAGCTACTACTCAGGAAGAGCCTCCCTTCCCCATCCTCCTGATTCCCTCACCACAAGCTTTGCTCTCTGGGGCCCTGTGCAGGGCTGAGCTGCAGCTTCCCTGCAGGGCTGTGGCTGTGCTGCCATGCAGACAGGCCACTCACACCTGGGATCAAGACCTGCCTGGGCCTCTTGTGCTGCTGCTGAGAGCAAACTGCTGAGAGCAAACTGCTGAGAGCAAACTGCTGAGAGCAAACTGCCTCCCAGAGCTGCTGCTTCACCCAGCCGCTGAAGCAGGGACACATAGGAGGTTTCAGGGAGCCCTTCTTGCATCTTCTGTGAGTGATTTGTGTTGTTTACAGCCTGCAAGGGCACAAACCCTGTTCCCTGCTTGCTGTGCAGCTGCCCTCCCACAGCACACTGCTGCTGAGGGCTCAGTCCTTCCCAGCACCCTGCTATAACCAGGCTTTAACATCAAAGCAAGATTAGGAGATAGGGAAGGAAAACCCCGTGCATTAATGCACGAAACCCTCTCGGTATTGGCAGGGCCAAACTGATTCAAATTTGTGAGGAAAACCCCCAAATTCTCTGAAATGTGACACCTAAAGGCAAGCTGAACTCATGTATGTGCTGTCAAAGGCCACATAGGGGATTGGAGTCTTTGCAGCTCTGCTGTCCTGGAGCTACCCCACTTAGTGCCCAGGGCACAGCCAGGAGGAGGCAGAAGATACCAGGAGTCATCCTGCAGTCAGATTTGTCTCCACTGCTGTTCACTGCCTCTCCTGGGTGAGAAGCTCCAGCAACCTTGACTCTACCACTGACCCATGTGGACATCAGGACAAGCCCCATTCTCTCTGCATGCTTCCCTGCCTGCAGCAGCCCCAAAATCCTGACACCTGCTGCTGCCAAGTGCCTGATGTCCAGCTGTGTGTGGCTAAATCTGCCCAGCTGAGAAGAGCCATGCTGAAAATAAGCAACTTGTGCTTCACTAGTGCACAGCTGGGTGGTGCAGGAGCCAAGGAGTTTGTGGCACTGGTCCATGCACAGGTTTCTGTTTTTCCATCCATCCCATGCCAGTCCCACAGGTCATTGAGCAGGAAATGGGCCCCTCACCTTGCACAGGACAGGAACTGCATCCTCTGATCACCCCGGTCTTGTTTGCCTTGGTGGTTGTCCACTGGTAGATGAACAGGATGGTGCGGGATGGGCCAGCATCCAGAACAATGCCATACTGGAAAAATCCCAAAACATTCCACTCAAAAACACTACTGAATGCATACTGGTTGATATTGTAGGGTTATCCAGCATATATAGGTATTCTGGGTCACCCCTGGGCCTGCACTGCAGTGTTTGAGTTCACCTGTTACATTCAAAGAGCAGGCAAAGCCAGAAGATGATGAGGATTTGCAGGGAACCATCTGCGTTCTGAATATGCATGAGGAACAGCAGGAGTGGAGAAATGCCCAGAAATACATCAGCCCTACAGAGGCATGCACTGGAGCTGCTCCTGAAACCAGGCAGAGGGCTTCCCCTGAGAGCTGAGCCACCTGGAGCTCAGGAAAAACAGGTCCTAAAGCAGTGGGAGATGGCACTGTACGAGTTCTCCACTGATTCTGGGACTCAAAACTGCTGCTGGCTGGTTTGCTCAGGCTTTTGTGCAGGAACTGGAGGGCTGCAGCTCGCTCACCCTGAGGAACCCAGGACTCCTGTGTCTCTTTGATGTTCCACTGCAGCAATGGTGTGACAGGCTGGGTTTGCCCTGATGTGTGCAGAGCTGTGGGAGCTGCAGCAACCAGCACAGACACTGTACAACACAGCAGCCCCTCAGAGACAGAGATGATGTCTTGGCAGGAAGAGCAGCAGCAGTGAACATGACCAGCTCAGCCCCTTGTACCCTGCCAGCTCTGCTATTGCCCAAGCCAAGGGCTCTCTGTCTCTTTGTCCCCAGTGTTTTCTGCTGACCAAGCCTTGCTGTTCCCAGCATATGAGGGTGAGCAAGTGGAGGCCACTGGATTACCCTGCAGCACAGTTCTGGATGCCCCCACACCCAAAATAGCTCCAGAGCTAGCCTAGGGCTCCTCTGCTCCCTGTTACATGACTCCGGTTTGGGATATCTCCTACATAGGCAGAAAGGAAACTCATGAAACTCATGAAAGCTGTATCTCACACACAAACAGAGCTGTGACTGAGTGGGAGGAGATCCTGAGAGGTTGATGTTAATGCCACCAGAAGGGTTTCAGCACCAGACAGAGCTGTCTGCAGCCTCTGGGTGAGGCTGTCTGCCTGCTGCCCTCCTGGAGCTCCAGTTGCAGCAGTCCTGGCACCCAGGCCAGGGGCTGCTGGGGCTGGGCTGGAGCAGCAATGCGGAAGGAGGATGGAGCTCCCTGCCCGAGCCTGCTGGCACCTCCCACACCAGTGACAGCTCACATTTCCAGCAGGGACATGTTGGCTGCTGCACAGGAGGAAGAAAGTAATGGCATTGGTGGAGAAACATGAATTTTTTTTTTCCTCCTTCTGAAAATTAGAGGCTTCTGCTGGGAGAAGGGGAGGGATCACCACATTTATGTCCAGCTTAACAAGGAAAGGGCAGAATGCAGATTAATAAGGGGGTTTTAAATCCAGTTTTGTTTCTGAGAGGAGCATGGAGAAGGGGTGCTATCTCTAAACAGGCAGGATAACCTCCTTCTGTTGGGTTAAACATGGTGTGCCACTGAGCTCACCTCAGCAATGGGAGCACCAAGAGACAGAGCAGGTGGGATTAACCCCCACAGACCTGACCCAGCTGTGAGGAGCACAGAGGCTCTTTGATCAAAATCAAGATAGGAACAAAGAGAAGAATGAATGAAAGACAACTTGTTTTTAAGACAGAAGCAGCAGATCAGGGGAACATTCCTTCTGACTTTTGAGAGGGATCTAGCTCTTTCCCTGCACTGACACCATTGGTTCCTTGTTGCTCTGGGGCAGCTCCTTCCCTCAGCCTCCCTGAGCATCTCCACTGATCCATGGACCATATCCAGCCCGTATTCCCTGACCAACCAAAGAGGTGGGCTTGTTTCTGGCTTGAAAACCTACAGCATGTTGAAAGACACCAACCTGTCCTGACAGTCTTGCTCCAGTTCCCTCCTCAGTTTGTAAGTAGCTCAATAATAAAATAATACCAGAATCAACAAAACAGCAGGGTTTAAGTGCCTGTTTCACCCCTTGAGAGGCTTACCTTGGTCCTGAGTGGGGCCATGGGCACATCTTTGGTGGAGACACAGAGCAGCACAATGCCCGTCAGTCCTGCTACGATCACCAGCCAGGGGGGAAGGAGCTCACGCCAAGACATGAAGGATTTTCTCCTTTCACAAAAGAGGAAGCAGTGGAGCAGCAAACTGACACCGGCTGCTTGAACAACCTTTAAAAAGAGCAGAAAGGCGTGGCCAGGGCCAGGCTCTGACTTCAGCCCAGCCCCAAGCCACAGGGACCACAAGGACGCGTGGGCCTGGCCGTGGTGCAGCTCTGCTCTCCCTCCCAGCACTGCTGGCCATAAATACCAGCAGGGCTCCGTGCCCATCCCAGTGCGAGCTCTGAAACTGCCCCGGGCTCTGGGCTCCAGGTAAACAGAAATGTGGGGTTAACTCAGCTGTGCAATAAGCAGAAGGCAGGCAAAACTCATCTCTTTGGTATTTCACGACTGGTAGTGTGAGCTTCCAGATTTGAAGTGGGGAAACTGCTTGTTACTGGATTTACTTTGTTTCTGAGGGCCTGAGCCCCCCTTCCTGACAGCCTGCCTGTGGAAAAGAACCAAGGCTCAGGCTTTGTGAAACACCCTCCTGCTTTCTCCCAGTGCCACAAAGTCTCATCCTTGGAAATGGAAATTCTGAAGTAAACTCTGTGGCTGCTGGCACTGAGGCAATTAGCTGATTGCTCGTGTCCACAGACTGCTCATGCATCTGAAGATCAAACCAGGAATAGGGAAAGGCCACTTCTCTGTTTTTGGTGATGTTTCCTCTTTTCATTGCTGTCTGCCCACGAACAGCCAGGAGGGAAGCCTCAAACACCCCCAGAAACCCCGAGTTTTGCTGCATAGAAGCATGGAATCACAGAATCTCCTGAGCTGGAAGTGACCCACGAGGATGGAGCCCAACTCCTGGCCCTACACGGGAGCACCACGTGGGAGCTCCTGGAGCAGGTCCTGTGGAGAGCTGCTCAGTTGGTCAAGGTTTTGGAACGTTTCTCTTGTGAGGAAAGGCTGAGGAAACTGGGCCTGTTCAGCCTGGAGAAGAGACAGCCAAGACAACCTCATCAATGTGTGTGAGTCTCTAATGGGTGGTGTCAGAGCATGGACAGACTCTGCTGTGCCCAGCCATGGGCAAGAGGCAGAAACTGGCACCCAGAACTTCCACCTGAACATGGGGAAGGATTTCTTTCCTGTGTGGGTGACCAAGCACTGAACAGGCAGCCCAGAGGGTGTGGAGTCTCCCTCCCTGGAGTATTCCAGAACCGTCTGGACACCATCCTGTGCCCTGTGCTCTGGGATGACCCTGCTTGGAAAGGAAGGTGTGATAATTGATAAATGATTTGTGTTAAGCATAGAAGTTTTGGAGTTTGTATAAACCAGAATACTTAAAATAAGAAAAGAACATGGACCTAGATAAAGCGAAATATATGATTAAACCCACTCTGTTTAAATCCCCCTGTTATGAATATTGTGTATACCAGTTTGTAAAAGAAAAAGTCTGAAAGGTTTTTGCAGAATCAGATTTCCTGCCTTTGAGTAATCAATCACAAACTATCTGCTAAAGATCAGGCTTCCCACTTCTGTTTTTTATCTGCCAAGACCAGATGGTTACATGACCAATTGTCCCAAGAGCTGTTCCACAAAGTTGGGAAGTTTCTTTGAGCACCACTGCTTACCTTGCAGAATTACTACAACAAAACAATAACAATTATTGATTCCTACAAGGAAAACCATCCTATAAAAAGGGAGCTGCAAACCAAGTTCGGTGGAAGTGTGGAGTGGGCGGTGACCCCTCACGTTTTCCCCAGCGCTGCTTGCTCTGTCTATATAAAATAAACCAATCTAAATTTTGCTGAATATCGAGACTTTGTTTCTCATTTATAACACAGGTAAGCAGTGGTGGTCTGTGGGATCGCTGGACGACGTGAAGTCTCTAGCCAATTTGTCAAGTCCCGTAGATAACCATCTGCTCTTGGTAGGTAAGGAAATGGCAGAAGTCGGGAAGTCTGGTCTCAGGGATAGGCTGCAATTGATCACACGAAAGCAGGAAATATGATTTTGCAGCATCTGTTGGGCTGCCTGTTGTTTTGCACGCCGTCAGCAGACACAACTTATTTAGAAAACACAATATTCCCGACGCTCCGGCCCCGCTCCCGGCCCTCCCCCCACGGCCGCCCCGCCCCTGCCTCACGGCCCGGCCCGCCCGCCGCGCTGCCGCCGCCATTTTGTGGAGCCGCGGCGGCCGGCAGGGAAGGGAAGGGCCGGGCCGGGCAGGAGGGAGTCCCGGCCATGCCGTCCGCGCCGCTCCGCGTGGCCGTGGTGTGCTCCAGCAACCAGAACCGCAGCATGGAGGCGCACAACATCCTCAGGTAACCGCTGCCGCCCCGCCGAGCCCCCGCCGCGGCGCGACTGTGGGGCCGGCCTTGGGGCCTGCGCCCGGCCCGCCAGGCCCGTGCTTGCGGGGCAGCACCCCGCCTTCATCCCGCTGGTACCCGCTTTTCACTCCGCTTCCACCCCGGCTGTACGCCCTTTTTACCCCCCTTTTACCCCCTTTTCAGCCCGTTTTCACCTCGCCTCCTCCGCGCCCCGCTCCAGGCCGCGGTTGGAGTCCCGGCCCTCCCTGACGGAGCTGTGGGCTGGGGTAGAGCAGGGCCTGTGTCTCGGCGAAACTTAAATATTCCCCTTTTTTTCCCTTTTTTTTTCCTTTTTTTTTCTCTTTTTGAATGTATATAAAAAGGGCCCACAGGCAAGCCGCGAAGGGAGGACTCTTAAAAGCAAGGAGTAATGGGTACATGATGAAAGAGGGGAAACTTAGGTTAGATGTTATGAATAAATTTTTTTAGTGTGGTAAAAAGGGTGGTGAGACGCTGGCACAGGGAGATTGTGGCTGTCTCACCCCTGGAAGTGTCTTAAGGCCGGGTTGGACGAGGCTTGGAATAACCTGGGATGGTGGAAGGTGTCCCTGCCCATGGGTTGGGTTTTAAATTTAACATTCTGTGAAGACTGAGCCACTCTGTGCCCTCAAATGGAGCCCTTTCCTCTCACAGGAGAACCAGAACGTTCGGTTCAGAGCCTAAATGTCTTGGAGATTATAAGTGTTAATCTGTTTAGCAATGAAGAGGTGAGGAGGGAGGCTTGGGGCAGACTGATGGACAGAGAGACCTGATCTGCCTGAAATCGTGTCCCTAAACCTTCCCTTTGCACTGCAAAACACGATAAGGATGGGCAGGTTTATTTTATTGAAGTTATGCAAAGAAACGCTCACATCAGAAATACACGTTGATGGCATAGTCAGCAAAACAACTGTGCATAAGCCGTGTACTACATGTAAATAAAGATAAAAGCTTTGAAAGGAGTAAATAATGGAAGTATTTGGTCTGGCAGCCATCTTACTGTGACAGCATTTCGTGCACTTCACGCTCACTTTTGGCATCGGATGTTACCTGTGGCAGTTCTGTGAAAACATGACATTGTTTTTCCTCTAATAATGCTGGAACTGAGTTTTAATTGGAAGCTGAGTATTAAGGACAAAGTTAAATTTGCTTCTGATGTCTGGCCTTTTCCTTCCCCTGTGTTTTTGCAGAAATAAATCACTTCCGGTGTGCCTGATGTTTGCCAAATGTGGCCGGGGTGGTTTTTTTAGTCTGCTCTCCCCTGACGTTTGATTTAGAAGTAACAAAATTGTATTTAGAAAATGTTTCATTTTATTAATGTCATTTGTAGTTAGAGCAACAGTAGCAGCCCATTTGCCAGTAAACTTGGGGAAAATGTCTGTGTTGGCTCCAAGCCAGCCTGGCTCACCAGTTCAGGGCAGTGGGAATAGCACGTGATTAAAAGAGGAAGAAGCTGAGGAATGATGAAACTTTAAGGTATTTTGTTAGTGGATGACAAGACTTTCAAAGACACAAAAACAAAGCCTGGCCTCCAGCACTCAGCGTGTGCTTGTGTATTTTGTGATTAACCACGTTTTAAACACAGTCGGGCTGAAGGTGTGTCTGAAGTTTGTTGATAGAATAAGAGCCATCAGCACTTTGTTGAGCCAAGGAAGAAAGGGGAGCAGGAAGAGCAGTGCAGAAAGACACATCCCTCCTTTAGGGCTGTCAGACTGGCTGGGTGTAACCCCTGCCTGGGTCACATCTTACTCACCCTGCAGGATTTGCTTTTGCTCTGCTGGGGTGGGGTGAGAAGCAGAGCAGGCCTGGGTGCTCTGTAAGCCCTGCACAGCAGCAACAAAAACAAATCCACCACTCAGCTGCTGGGACAAAAATTAACTCTGCCCCAGCCAAAACCTAGCACGCTCTGTAGGTGACTTTATATTTTATTTTATATTTTGCTATAGAGCAGACTCAGACTCAGTTCTCCCTCAGAGGAGGAAGGCAGAACAGTAAATCTCTCACAGCCAAACTTTTTTATGCAGCAACTTCCAGATTTCTGTTTGCCTGGTAGTACCATGATGGCTTTGGAAGGAAGCTATAGAGTTCAATAAAAAATTTCTAAAATGCTGATACACACTTCAGTCACATATTCCTTGTTTTAGAAACTAACTTTTAGGAAATTAGGAGTATGAACACAAGATCTTAATGGCAGCAGGGAAATTCAAATATTGCAACCCCTGTAGCAAAATCTTAGTTTTCATATTGATGTTAAGACTTGCAACTCAACATTGAGGTGTGAGAGAATTTAAATTGCACCTGTGCTGTTTCCATAAGTTGTTACTCACAGTTTCTCTCTTGGCATCATCTTTCAGCACCAAAATGCAGTGAGATGTTGACATTGCCTAATTTAAGAGATCCTAAATTAATACCCTCCCCCAAGAAGGAGATATTTTCACATTTTTATATTAAAGCACACTTCCATTTGACAGCTTAGTTAATAATAGTAATAATCTAATTACAAGTTGTATTCAAAGTGAGCTAACAATGGTTTGTCCTGCTGTTCAGTAGTGTGGGCTTGTTTTGGGGGGTGTTTTTTTTGTATTGATTGGGAAGTAGCCTACAAGGGTTGCTGGTTATTTTCCTGCTACCTCTAGTGGAAAGGGATTTGGTAAAATTAGTGATTTGTCCCCTGAAAACCTTCACCACTCTCAGTGCAGTGGCACTGCAGGATTTATTGCATTTGCTTTAATATTTAGTAATATTTCCTCCAGCCTTATAAAGAGAGGCTGTGCTGTTATGAATCTACAATAAGCTGAAAAGCAATTTAACAAGAATGTGTGAGATACCCAAATAACAGTGAAATAAAAGAAAGGTGTAGACAAAAATTCATGTCTCAAGCTGCACAATTATTATTATAATTATTATTATTTCTCCTGCCAGTGCCTGAAGCTGAGTGGTCCCAATCTGTGGTGTCAGTGCAGTCCAGGTTGGTCTTTGGTTTCAGATTTTTCAGTGAACTCTGAGATCCTTTGAGGGAAGAGCTCAGGGCCACTTGGTGAGCAAGTGCTGAGAATGAGATGTGACAGTGACTCACTTTGTCCTTAATACATTGGGAGTTTATCTAGATCAGCCTTAATAGTATTTATAGAAACAACTTCCTGAAATACAGTCATTCCCAGTCTGTTAAAGTTTAACCTGCACATTTTCAGAAATCAGTGCTGGGGTAGTCTGTTAGTCTGTCTTCCTCTTTACTTTTTGTGACAAAGCTCTTTTTTTTTTTCCTATCTTCTGAGTAGTTTTACCAGGCCAAAACCAAACACTAAATTCCCATTGTCTTGTAGGAATTGTTCATTTTTACAAATGTGCCACATTTCCACAGACACCTCATGATTCACTACACTGGATGTGTCCAGCTATTTAATAAAAGCTGATAATATTTAATAAAAGCTCCTGACTAATGGCTCTGTGCAGGCATTTTTCCCTCTCCTGTGCCCCAGTTGTTGCAAGAAATGTGTTGAAATGTTTTTAGAATAATTCATTGTACCTGGGGCATAAATAGTGTAAAAATTGGCACTACCACTCACCAAGATACAAAGATGAAATTCCATGTGAGGAACTCATATTCCAGCTGTTCAAGGAAGTAATTTTGAATGGGTCATGGGCCTTGGAGGCAGAAATTTTTGATGTGTTGAATGTCAAAAGATTCCAGATTGGCTTTAAATGAGATCATGCAAACTTCAGGCACATCTACAGCAATTAGAGGTGGAGATTTTAATGTGAGTGATCCAAGCAGATCTGTTTCAAACAATAATATTAAAGAAAATAAAAGTCAGGAGAAAACCATAGAAGAGAAGATTAAATTGAAACATGAATTTTTTAGCACTGCAATTTCTTCTGTACATATTATGTCTCTTCACATCCAGTAGAAGCAGCAGAATCAAAACTTGGATCTGCAAGTATTGCAGGGAAAATAAATGAACAGTGACTCATAACTGCACCAGTTACATGTGATGGAGGGCTGGGAGGGGCAAAGAAATGCACTTTTCTCCACTTGTATCCATTTTGAATCATCAATCCTGCAGAAAGAAGCAAAAAATCCTCACTTATCTTGTGTGTTTACAGGAACAGGCACCTATAAATAGTTGCTGGAGGAAAAAGTGTGGGGAAGGAAGAAAAGAGAAAGGAGGGGCTGTGTTGCAGTGGGAGGAAGTGAAGGAAATAAGTGTTGGTGGTTTCAGAGCTGTGTTTGAGCTGGGGGCAGGAGGTGATCACAGGCTCTGCCCAGGAGTGTTTGGGGTCACTGGGGACACCCTTGGAAGGCAAACAGACACTTCTGGGTTGGTGTCCTGCTGAATTTCCTTGGATTGCACACCAGGGAGTGACCCTTGCACAGGATCCCAGCTCTGCTCACTCCCCTCAGAGGAAAGCACTGCAAATTTGGGGATATTTCTGGGGGCACAGGCACTGGGTTGTTCACTTGCTTTTTGTTTAACATTGTTCACTCCATTCAGCCTCTGCTAAAATCATTCAAGCTGAAAGTGTGAGTCCTTAAAAAAATAGATTAAATCCTGGTCTTGCAGTTTCAAGTTATGTTGTCATTACAGACTCAAATGTTTCAGCCTTCTGGATGATAACAACAGTGTTTTACTACATAACTTGGTCTATTAGATCACCAAAAAAATCTCTTTTTTGTCCTATTGTTCAATAGATTGCCATATTTTTTAATATTCCTGAAGGAGGTGTTGAGGTTTGAGTATTTCATTTAATCAGCAAGAACATTTTGGCATTGCTCCTAAAGGCAAGCAGGCTCCTGCCTCTCTATTTATTTTTTTTTTTAATTAGAACTATTAAGCAAGCAGTTGTTCATAAGAATGGAATGAAGTAATCCCTGGTTTAGCCAAGAGTTTTAGAGAGCAGCCAGCAGAACATCTGCCCCACTGGTGTAAAGGTAATTGCACTGTATGATTTTCAGTGGCAGGCACACAAATGTTTGTCCTGGGCTAATTAAATTACACCAGAGGCAACCAAGAGAGAAGAATAATGCAGTGAGGCCAGCAGGAACTGGAGTATTGATCAGTCTGTACAGTTACTCATTTGCATCAGGAGAAAACCATCCCTGCCTGTGTTACTGTGAATACAGAAGGTGTTTGTTGCAAATCCAGGATGTCAGAAAGCACAAAGGGGAAGCACAAAAGACATTTCCAAGTAGCAAGTACCATAATTGTAAGGAAATTCCTGTCAAAGAGAGGTGCTTCCCTTGAAGTGGTGTGTGAATTTAGGTTGTAACTGCAAGGAAAATGCACTTTGGGTGCTGTTGGCAGTTTGGTTGCTGAGAGATGTTTTTCAAATCCACTCTTATGTTCTTCAGCACTTTAATTTTTCAAGTCCCTCCAGTGTAATTGTGTTCTCTCCCCTCCCCTTGTGTCTTTCAGCAAACGAGGATTCAGCGTGCGATCCTTTGGCACAGGGACTCACGTGAAACTGCCAGGACCTGCCCCGGACAAGCCAAATGTTTATGACTTCAAAACAACATATGATCAGATGTACAATGATCTGCTTAGGAAAGACAAAGAACTGTATCCCTGTGGCATGGCCTCTTTAAAAAATCCAGTGTGGTTCATCCTTGAAAGGTGTAATTCATTATTTGGCATTAAGAATCTATAGAGTTGCTTGGCTGGAGAACTTTTAACTGATTTAAGTTTATAGGAGGTTTTTTTTTTTTTTTAAACAATGGGCCTCTAATGCTCCCTTGTAAATTGTTACCCAGTTGCAATGCACACATTCCAAATGCTCTTTTGTAGTGTGTTACCATGTTTAGCTCTTGAATGAACACATCAGTACCCTCAGATTGTCTCCCCTGCACTGTGGATCCTTCTCAGTGCAAAGACTGTCCTGAGTGTGGATTTGGGAAGAGCGACCACCTCGACTTTAATGTTGTATTTAGCTCAGACAAACTGCCAGGTAAGGCTTACAGAATACTTTCTCTGGGAGAGAGGATGCCTTTCATTAAAGAGCTCACCCTTCTCACTGAGGATTTTGTGATATGTGATTTGCTCTGTGCACCAAGGGAAAAAATAACCCTGTAGTTTATTCTAAAGGATGGACAGAGGAGGGTCCAGTAACATTTAATCCTGGAGAGCAAAGGTGATCAGGGTTAGGCACACTACTAAAAATGTCCCAACTGCAGTATTTTAAAATATATATTTAAAGTTGATTTTTTTAAATAAGAAAACCCACAAGCAAAACTTGGGGAACTCATTCTAGATGTTTTTTCAATAAGGATCCTTTTTTTAAAAAAGTTCAAATGTAGGCTGTAATCTTAATATATCACATGTGAGTGCTGGTTTATTTGATTTTTTTTATCCCTCTGCCCAGAGAGAAAAGGAAAATCTTGCAAACCCATCTTAATGAGGTATGCCATATCCATATCCTGATTAAAAGAACTGCTTAAAAGAAAATTCCTTGAACTGAGAATTAATTTTAACAAGCACCAACAACCTGAGATTTCCTTTTTGAATTCTTCACTGCTGCTGTGATGAATATGGCAGTACTTAAGAAAAAAAAACCAACAAAAAAAGAACAGAAAGCCAACCTGTTCCCCCCTCTCAGCATGTTTTGGAGTCACCATTGTGGTTCTGCTCCATGCTTTGCTGTGTTCCCCAGATATATTTGCAGTGTTACAGTTAAACCTTTTCTCAAGATAAAGGAGGTTTAAACAACTGCAAGGGGAATAGGGCAACAGCAAATGCCTCTGTGACTTTGCTTTATTGATTCTCAGATAATTTAAGGTTTTCAGACTGAAGACTGGCAGCACAGAAAGCAACTCCATTTCCAGAAGTGGGTTTTGAGGGTAAAGACTTGACCCAAAACCAGAGCTGCTCTCATCAGCGAGTTGTGGAATAGGTTTTTGTGTGACCCAGGGTCCCAGGGGCTCTCAGTTCTGTTGGGTGAGCATAACTTGAGAGAGGGGCTGGGAATTTCCTGTGGGGTGGAAGGGGCTGCCCTCCTCCTGGGCTTGGAGTGTGCTTGGGGTGGGGGTACAAAAGGAGGGGTGCTTCCATATGATTGAGCTGCTTTTCTGTTTCCCAGCCTTGCTTTCATCATCTGCAGTCTGAAATTTTGAGTCTTGCTGCCAACACCCTGCTTGTTCCCATATTCCAGGGAGGAAACACCTGAGGTTGGAGTGCTCTCCTTGCAGGCACTGTGGACACCAGATCCTCAGTGACATTGTGGCTGTGAGGGAACCAAATAAACCACCCCCAGCTGCAGAAAGCAGTTGCCTCAAATTAAAACGAGCTGCTGCACTGCTGGGCCTCACCCAGAGCAAGGTTCAAATTGTGTTAGAGAGAAGAGATGCACTGAACCTCTGCTGCTCACTTGTGAAGAGGGGGAGCAACTATTAAAAACCCACTCTGCAGAGATTAAAAGCACCTTCATTGCAGTTAATTAGTGAAATATAGAGCACAGCCTCTCATACCTTGAAGGCATATGTTGAATTTTAGCAGCACAGGAATAGGGGATTAATGGAGCCAGGAATACAGATTTGTTTGAGTAGGTGGTTACAGTAGATCTAAAATGGAAGGACTTCAAAGCCTTTTAAGATGTGGCAGTTAAAACTTAGAGTTAAAATTAGTATCAGCATCTCCCATTGAATTTTTAGAATGTAGCATTTAAATTCCCTGAGCCCCAATCGAGGACTGCCCCAAAACCATTTAACAGTGTTCTGAATGTTGCTTTTTAAAACATTCCTCTGTTATTTCTGGGACAACAGTAGAGAATTCTGTTCCTGATCTACAGCCATGGTCTGTAGTTCCCATGCACCACCTTGTATTTGCATGTGTACCTCACCTTTCCAACATTAGGATTATTTGTCCTTATCATTACTTGCCCTTACAACTCTCTGAAGGGGTTTGAGGACTTAATTCTAATTCTGTGGTGGTGACCTTAAAGCTGAAACAAAAATAGAGCAAAACTGCTGGTGAGCCTTGCCTTGAAGTGAAGGCAAAAACTAGTCAAGGGTGAAACTTGCTAAACAATTTAAATTTAAACCCAGTTTATATCTTCATCAGCAGTTGATGTTGTGCCCAGGGATAGGAGCTGTTCAAATGGAAATTTGGCCAGAATTCTGCAGGACTTGCTCCTGGGTTCTTTATCAGTGTGAGTAACTCCAGGGCTGATTGTTTCTGTCCTTTCCTAAACACTGATGTGTCTGTGACCCTCACATTAAAGATGATTTTCACAGATAGGGGGTATTTTTAATTAGGATTTCTAGGCAGCCTGCACCTACCCTGCAAGCTTGGCTTCCTGCTCAGTTCCTGACATTTTTTACCTCTTTTAATTTGACCTCCATAACTTTAGATAGGATTCCAGTTTTAGCTCCTTAGCTCCATGAGGTTATAAAATGGAGGGGAGGGGGCTGAAAAACGTGTCCTGAAGAAATTCCTAAAGCTGCTTCAGTTAGAAGGAAAATTCCAGAAATGAAGAAGAACTCTGTGCATCTCCCTTGAAGACATTGATTCTTTTCTGTCAAAAAAAAAAAAATAGTGATAATCTTGGTGATGGGATCTAACTTTTACTCTGTGAACTCCATATTGAAGTTGGATGCCCATGTGATATTTTATATGTAGCTCAGTCTTGAGGAGTAATTGACCTAAATTCTACTTCAGGTAAGCTCTTCATGCATGTATTTATCTTATATTTTCATCTGGTTTTTCTTCATGGATTTTGAACTGCTAAGCACTTGTCAGCTTTTCTCCTGAGCTGTCATTCCAGTGTTCAGCAGCAGAGCTGTGTCTCTGGAAGCCACTTTGGAATGTTTCATTTAGATATGTTGAGGGATTTTTTTCATTTTTTTTTGTTGGGTTTGGGTATTTTCTTCTTTTTTTTTTTGAAGCCTAACCTTGCAAGAGCTAAAAATAGTTGAAATCATGGCCTGTGTGTCAGTGGCAGAACTTCTTCCCAAAGCAGTGCAGTACAAGTCTCATTTTCTTTCTTACCATGTCTTACAAAGCTCTTCAGTGCTCCTAGAAATAGAGAGAAGGGATGAGGATGGAAAGAAGTGTTTAAACTGGATTTAAACAGGCTTCTAAGAGGCACATTTCTGCAAATCAACACACTTCCAGCCACAGGCTGCATTCCAATCCCTTTTTCTCCATGAAGGATTGTAAGAGCAAAATGCTTCACAAAATCTCAGGCCTTTCAAAGGCAGCAAATCTTCAGTTCTTCTTCTGATCACACTGCCTTTAATCTTGGCTTCATTCACACTAAAAAGGAAATACATCAAGTTATTAAAAATATATGAGCTGGATATATATTATTTAAATATTATTTCCCCTGTGTTTGAGCTTTGGGACATGGTAGAAACTACAGACTGATCTAATAGCAAAATTCTTTTCAGCAGTATAAAACAGCCTCTGCCTCTTCCTGGGGAGTCTGAAAGGTTTATTTCTTATCCAAGGTGAGTCCCAAACAAGTTCTGAGGAATTCTGACTGAAGGATCCAGTCTGGGGCTGATGACTCTTGTAAAATCCATTCAGAGCTGGAGTGGTTTCATTCTTTGGCAGTTTCATCCCAGCTGGAAGGAGGGAAGTGACAGTCGATGCTTCTTGCCTTGAAGTTACCTCCCATTAACACAAAACTTCTGTGCCAACATTAGGGATGCTTCTACTTGTTTTTTCTTTATTCCAAACCAATTCCCATTTTCATTGTGGCAGCTGTAATTCCTTACACTGGCATTGATTGCAAGGCAGGAATGTTTCCTGCAGATCTCATCCAGGGTGGTGCTTTCTCTGCAGGCTCCTGGTGCCAGGTGCCCTGCTGGCTCTGTGATTGTATCCTCAGGTTTCCCAAATGTGCTCAGTGAAATGCTTTAATCGATTTAGGGTTTGCAATGCTTGTGGTTTGTTCTGTCTGAGGTACCTTCAGCTGTGACTGGAAATTCTGAGCTTTACAGCACAAAGGGTGACAGCAGCAGCAGCCACTTTGGGAATGGCTGTTGCTGTTCCCTGTTTCCCTGGGCAAGGGAATGATTCATCCTTTCCCATCCCTCTCTCCTCAAAGCACTTCCCCCTTCCCATTGCTACATTTGCTGCTCATCTCTGGAATCTGGCACTGCTTCCCAAACCCAAGGGGAGCATCCCCAGGTCCTGTGAGACCCTCCTGAGCCCTCTCTGCTCACCTGGAATGACTGCAGAGGTGACATCTGCATGTCACTCACTGTCAGGTGATCCAAACACTCTGGATTCCAGCAATCCAAACCCAGCTCCTCTTGGAGTTCACACTTGGATGAAGTGCACACTCAGCTGTTTGATGGCATAGTCACATGTGCCACATCCTCCACCCATCTTGTCCTTGGTACCCCTGTCATTCTGGTAGTTCCTTCAGTACATCTGTGGCATCCCTTCTCCACCTCTTTGCCACTGGACTTTGCCATTACTCCCTCTCTTTTCCCCTATGGCTGCTTGGATCTGTCAATTTTCACTCCAAGTACAGCTTCAGCTGCTCAGCACTGATAAATTCTTGTCTGACACTTGAGCTCAGAGTTTTTGCTGCCTTCCCTGATGTGTGGGTACAGACCCCTCAGCTTTGGGGCTCAGGCAGGCTTCAGGGAGTGAGCAGGGCTGGCATGTGGTTATTTATATTTATATTCATATTTGGACCAGCTCCTAGGAGCAGTTGAATTTATCCTTGCAGCTCGTGGCTTGCAAATGCTGGGTGCTTGTCCTTCACTAGGAAAAACGAGTTCAGGATTTGTGCAGGTTGTTCATGCAGGCACAAATGTTGCAGAAATGTCATGGAGCCCAGCTTAGCATCTTCCTGCTCGTTTTGGATGGCATATTTTAGAATGCCAGACTGCTTTGGGTTGGAAGGGACCTTAAAGCTCATCCTGTGCCACCCCCTGCTGTGGGCAGGGACATCTTCCCCTGTCCCAGGCTGCTCCAAGCCCCATCCAACACACTGGAACAATTCCAGGACAGCCACAGCTTCTCTGGGCACCCTGTGCCAGGGCCTCCCCACCCTCACAGGAAGGAATTTTTTCCTAATATCCCATCTTCCCCTGCTCTGTTTCCATTTGAATCCAGTAGAATGGTTCAGCATTAATATTTAGTGACCAACAAAAGACTTGTGAACAATCTCTGGTTTGCTCTGGACTGCACAATTTCAATTCCAAAGGACAGGCATTGTATCAGGAATTTTTTCCTAATATCCCATCTCACCCTGCTCTTTTTCCATTTAAATCCAATAGGATGGTTCAGTGTTAAGTTATTATCAAGTTAAAGAACAGCAAGAGACTTGTGCACAATCTCTGGTTTGTTCTGAACTGCCCAGTTTCAGTTCCAGAATTCCAGGCATTGTGTTCTGTGGATCTGGAGTGAAGGCAGTTCCTGCAGCCATAACCCCTGTGCTTGGAAAGTGGAATTTGTGCTGCCTGTGCCCATTTCCAATCTTTCATTCCCTCTAAAAAGAGCTGATGCTGAAGGTGGAACAAGGTTGGGCAGCCTCACCCCCCTCACACATTTGATTTAAGGAAATATCCAGTTCCTAGACAGAGTGCCAGGCAGGCTTTAGCAAGGTGTTCTGTTTATAATGCCAGTACTAATAAATAAATAAACAAATAGGGGTGATATAGAAAAGACACCTGCAAATGCCATTCATGCTCAGGTGAGAAGCACTCTGCTCTGCTCCTGCTTTTCCCAAAGAAGAAATGCAGAGTTTATGGATGGTGTCAGCTGCACCAAAGGGAATAATCAGATTTTTTTGAAGATGTAGAAGCTTTTAGTGCCGGCCATTACTCTAAAGATTTTTTTTTTTTTTTTTAAAGAGGATGTGTGCATTTTAGCAAGTATCATTTCCCCAGTTAGGTTTCATAAATTGGCTTTTATATTTTCAGGAATGGCCTGGGTTGGTAGGGACTTTAAATGTCATTCCTCCCCTCTCCATGGCAGGAACACCTTGCATAGACCAGGTTGCTCAGAGCTCCATCCAGCCTGGCCTTGGACACTTCAAGGGATGGGGCAGAGGGATAGGGTGGGAATTTTAGATTTATCTAATTAATTTCTATACCCCAACACTTCCAGCTCAAATCACTTGTGAGCTTCAGCTTCACATGGGAGTTAAAATGAAACTTAGTGAATACTTGGATCACTAAGATAATTTTTCTTTTATTAAACAGGATAGAGACTTGACTCTCTTGGCCATCTCTAGGTTGTTGCTTGTGGCTAAAAGTGTTTTTTGGATGCTGTCAGTGACAAATAATGATGAAGTTTGGAGGGTAGGGGGTGTTTGGAGGGATGGTTTCCCAGATGTCTGGAGCAGGGACCCATCAATTGGATGGTGAAAGGCATTTCTGGTGTCCATGACAGGAATTTTAAATTTGGGTAGCAAAAGCAGTGAAAGCTTTAAGGGTTTAGCTAAACACTCTTTTTTTTTTTTTTTTTTTTTTAAATAAATCTTCATCACTAGGATGGGATATCCTTAGCTAAAAGGAGAGAATGCACAGTCAAGAATAGAAATTCTCCATGAGAATGAGAACAATGCTGTGCCTGTTGGAGAAACCCAACTTTTGTGCTGCTACATCTCCTTTTTCTATCAAGCCTTTCCACTGCTGACTTGTCCTGCCTAAATCCCATCACACTGTGGATCTGATCAGCACAGTTATTCTAACAAATGTGAAATCTGGATTGGACTCTGTAAAAATGTTTAAAAAAAATTCTGCCAAGAGTTTGCAGTAGGTGAAGGGAAATGTAGGCAAATTCTGTGTCCTGAGCATTGGTAGGGTTGTGAAGATGTGACAGCACAAAAAACCAGGGGAAATTTTGAGAATTTGAGTCCTGAAAAGAGAGCAGGGATGCACAGGGCAGGCAGTGTGGAGTTGAAATCAGTTGGAAGGAAAGCAGAACCTGACTTAAATGATCCAACACCTGCCAGTGTGGTGGAAACCATTCATAAGTTGTAGTATCTGCATTCACCTGAGCTCCCAAAGAGCAAAAAGCTGCATTATTATACCTTGGAATAATAATAATAATGTGCAGAGCACACCCCCTCCTCCCTCAAAGGATGTGCTGGCTTTTTCCAGGTGAAAAACATTCCAGGCAACCAAATAGGAAAGCACCATAAATCTTAAATTCTTGTCTCAGTCTCCTTTTATAGGCAGATGGACTCTTGGAAAAAAAAAAACCAAACTAGCTGTAAGTTGGCAGCAGAGAGCTGGGCTGTGAAGCAGAAACCTTGTGTGGGTTTGGGAATCTGCGTAATTCTGTCTCCAGGCTCACTCAGGAAAACGAGGGGACAGATGCCAGCAACATTTTATCCTAGAAAGGGAAAAAAGAGAACCCAAAAAAGTGTGTGGGATGTTGTGGATTTTTTTTTCCCCCCCTCTTGAAGTAGATGATGCAGGAATGAGGAGTGCAGAGCCCTCCCCTCCCAGCTGAGCAGATGTTGGCAGATTTTGGAAATGGCAGATATTGTGGAAATGGTATTTTGAAAATGCAATCATTTTCCTCCTCTGCAAATAACCACAGGTCTGAGATGGTTCCATCCAAGTGGGGATTTTTTTTTTTCCAAACGTGACAAACCCTCAGCAGAGTTCACAGGGGTGCTGGTGTGCAAGAGCTTTGGGCTGTAAAGGACAATTCCTTAATAATATTAGGAGAAACTCTGGGGAAGGAAGAGTAAAAAAGGCTTGGGAGTGATGTGGAGAAAAGAAATGCAGCAGAAGTCAGGCTAATTAACATAATTTAATTGTGATAAACAGCCTATCAGTCAGTTTGTGGTGCAGAATTGAAATTACAAGTAGTTGAAGTGCAATGATGTAGACACACAGAAGAACTGAATCTATTTTCAACATGAGCTAGACTCTTGTAGGTAGAAAGCTGGGTTTAATTTTTAATATAAGTTAAACACTTGAAGGATTTAAAAGCTTTGGAGGCTGTTTGCTCAAACAGGAGCACCCTGAGCACACAGGTGCATATCTGGGCAGTAGAATTTGAGCTCCTGCTAAAAGGTAGGCAGGAAATTGTTGGTCTTTTGTTACAAAAATAGTAGGAGTGTTTTCTGGAAAGAAATACATGTCTATCACCTTTTTGGCAAGGAAATAAGCCCAGGTGACCCCTTACAGATTGCTACAAATGATGGAAATTGTTTTATTCTCAGAATTGTTATCTGGAGAAATTACAGGCTCTTACCCTTACTGTTCCATTGTAAAAATACAGACTTAGGTGGCTAAAAATACAGCTGTGGTAAAGTCAGGAAGAGATGCATCCTTTCCAAAATTCCCAATTTACCCCTAAAACTTTGCCTTCAGAGGGAGTTTGGTTTTACTCCAGCCAGCAGATTGATGTGACAGTCAAGGCTGGAGTGCTCCCAATGAAACTGCACGTCCCAGAAGGGTGGGAAACAGTGGGATCAGAGAATCCTGCCTGGAAAGGGGCTCCAGGATGGAAAATCAGCCTCTAGGTTACAGCAGCAGCATAAATAGAGCTGCCAAGCAGCATCACAGATTCCTTTCACACAGTGATGAAGCTCTGACAGGCAGAAGTCAGTGTTTTCTTCATTCTTTCCCATTTATGCATCTCAGGATATTTTTATGGGATGTGCTTCTGTGGTTTCTTTGGCTTCTTTTGGAGTTGCAGTTGCATAAATCCACATTTCCAGGTGGGGCTTTGTGCAGGTGGCACCTGAAACACCTTGGGGTGGCTTTGAAGAGCAAAGCCCCTGAAGTGAGGGGCAGGGGCTGAAAGGAATGTAGGACAGACATCCTGCCCACAGCACAGCCTGGGGTTCCAAGGGTTTATGGATATAAAAATAGTTCCCCAAGAAAAGTTATTCTGGGAGCTTTTAAAGCTGTAGTGCCAGTGACAGCTCTGTGAAAAGCAGCTGCAGGGTGGGGCTTGCACTCACCTTAGCAATCTCTTTAGTGGTCACTGATTTTTAGAGTTGCAAACAGAATATTTTATTTTAAAGATGCATTAATAGTTTACCTTTTGCTGGGCGTTTGCTCAAAACCATGACTTTCCTTCAAGTAAAGATTCTTAACTCGAGCGACTTCAGATACACACAGAATGGAATTTTACACATGTTGGACAGAAATAAGAGAATCAAGCCACGACCAGAAAGATTCCAGAACTGCAAAGATGTTTTTGATTTGATCCTAACGTGTGAAGAAAGAGTCTATGATCAAGTAGTAGAAGGTAAGGAGCTTGAACTGATAAACCAAATTAACTTTGAGTGGTTTTTCTTTTCCTTCATGAATCTGGAAACCTCTCTGGCTCCTCCAGCTACTGGAACACAAGAGTTTGCAGTTGTTGATGTAGATTTATGCAGCAGAGAAGTGATGGCTGAGCACTTGTCCCCAAAAGGTGCTGGCAGCTACACAGAGTGTGTGTAAGGAAATTTATAGAAACTCCATGTGTGGTTTGGAAATGCTCATGGATCTCAAAAACAGAGCAAATTGGGATGAGCTGATGGAAAAACAAGTCTGAGCTGTGTTCCTGAAGCTCCTCTCCCTTCCCTGAAGCTTCCTCTGAGCTCCCAGCAGTTCATCCCTGTCCTGGTTGGAAGGACAGGTGTCTGCCAATAAAGGCAGAAGCTTCTCTTCGAAATGGAGAATGTAAACCCCCGCCCTCCAAATTATTATAATTTTGAAATTAAGGGGCTCTCAGGCAAAGATATGGGAATTAAAAATAACAGTTCTTTACTAGGAAAATTAAAATAGAAATACAGTATTACAAAGAACAATCCCAATCCTGCCAGAGTCAGAATACAACCTGACACCCTGTCAGTCAGGGTGTTGGTAGCAGTCCAATTAAATGGTAGCTACAGTCCTCTTGCAGTGGCAGATGTGGTTCAGCTGAAGCAGCGGTCCTGCAGAAGGGTGCGGTATTCCTCTGAAGGTCCAGGGATGATGTGGAAAGGTCCAGTTTTCCAATGGAATCCAGTGGAATGATGGTATCTTGGTGTCCAAAATCTGTTTTTTATCTAGGTAGGAAAGACTTGGCTCCTCTCCCTGACTACAGCATCTCCCAGTGGGATGATGTAATTTTATCAGTCATACAGTGGGACTTAATGGCTTATCAGCAGATGATATCTTCCTGTAGGGAGGATGGGTTGTGGCAAAGATAAAGATGATTGCCCCACCTAGTCTTAAAGATGGCCCATTAGCAGATAGTATGTGTCACGGAGATAAGGAATCACTACCCCACCCGGCTTCAACAGATGGTGATAGAATACACATTTCTGGCCACATAAACCCAACACAGACATGAAGACAGTTTAATAAGGAAAGCAAAAACCACACACATAAGCAAACAAAACAAGCAATTCATTCACTGCTTCCTGTGGGCAAGTTGGTGTTCAGCCATAACCAGGAGAGCAGGGCCTGGATAATAAAATTTATAAAATATAATTATATAGGGCCTTAGAATTCATAAGGGTGACTTAGGAAGACAAACATCAAACATCATTACTCCAAACATCCCTTGCATCACCCCTTCCCCCTTCTTCATCCACTCTGTATACTGAGCATGATGTCACATATCTCTTTTGTTAGTTGCAGTCACCCGTCTTGGCTCTGTCTCCTCCAATCTTACCACATATCTCCAGTTTCCTGTCAGCATGAAAAACAGAAAAAAGCATTTATTATGCAATAACAAAGACACCTTATATTACATTATCAACCCCGTATTCAGAACAAATACAAAATACCTGTTTATCGGACACTATAAAGAAAATGTTAACAGTCAAAACCAGTACACGGCACACAGTTTCAGATCTTCCTGGCTGTCCCATGGAGTAAGGGACGCTGATGGACTCACTGATTTGAGGCTGCCTAAACCAGAATAGACTCAATGCAGCTGAGTTAAACCTCATCCAACACATAACCCTTAAACCCCAACCCTAACCTGTAACCTCTAGGCCCTAACACCAAACCCCACCACTCTAACCATAACCCTAAACTGCAATGACCATAACCCTAATTCTAGGTACCCTAACTCTAACCCCAAACCCAATCCTGACCTCTCACCCCCAAACCTAAACCCTAAACTTAACACCTAAGAGGAAACATTTTGGACAAGATTTCACTGTAGACGTGGACAAGCACAAACAAATTAAGATTAACCCATTGGTAACACATAGCTGTGATCTTTCTTCTCTCCTTCAGCAAGATGTTCAGTTCAACTAATAGCATAAAGAGGTGTACAGAGTCCTTTGAAACTCTCAGGAATACCCTGTAATTCATAAGGAATGTCTCAGTGGGGCTAGACAGTATTGCAGGTTTTCTTGATTAATTTCTTAGTCTTACCTGGAAATACTTTAAATCATTTTTGTTAGTTTCAAAGTCTAAAGGAAAAGCTGCCCTGTTGCCTCAATGAAGAGAAGAGTTGGAAGTTTGATGTAATCAGAAAGCCGACTGCATTCTGGAGTTTTAAATGTTTATCCAGTTATGTTTTAGATGTGTTTGCAATTTACAAGTTAAACTGCAAGCATGGAAATATGGCCAGAAATTTACTTCACTTTCTTTCATTTGACCTAAAAGAGAAATCTGAGTAAAAAACAGTCTCCTGGCTAAGTCATGTTTTATGTTCTAGAAAGAGAAATTCTTCATTCAGACTCCAAAACAGAATTCCACCTGATCAATGAAGTGAATTTAGAGCTCGACCACAGGCTCAGGCAGTCCTGGTTTGAAGGACAGGTGTCTGCCAATAAAGGCAGAAGCTCCTCTTTGAAATAGAGAATTTAATTCCATTTCTTCC
>JAODHX010001058.1:5518013-5534122 GCA_027576295.1 Cossypha polioptera
CACAATCCTTTAGCCTAAGGATGGAGTTTGTTATTGAGGTGTTCCTAACCACTCTGTTCCTGAGGAATATCCACTCTGATTCCTGCACACTCTGCAGGGAGGTTCTGTGTCACACACAGCCATCCCCAGGAGCCCCAAAATCCCACAGAGCCACAGCGTGGCTTGTCCTGTGCCACTGAGGAATATCCACTCTGATTTCTGCACACTCTGCAGTGAGGTTCTGTGTCACACACAGCCTCCATCCATTACTGATGCTACAAAACAAATTCCAGCAAGAAACGAGCCTGACAGCAAAAGCAGCACAGAAACAAATTTCAGTGTGACCCTGTGGCACCCCCACTGCCCTGGGATGTCCAGGGGCACAAGACAAAGCCCAGGATGAGCTGCTCTGCAATCAGTGCTGGGGCTCACAGCTGCCTCTTACCTCACTGCAGGAGGAATAATTCTTTCCAGAAATGAGCACAAGCTTACCCAGGCTGGTTTTCAGGCTCCTCTAAGCTATTTTCCAGCCTCCTTTTTATGGGGGAACTGGTTTGAGGACAAAGGTCTCACTGCACAGCCCAGCAGAGCTGGCAGGTGCTGGTTTTTCCTGCAAGCAGCATCAAATCCTTTCCCTTTGCAATCCTTGCTGAAGGCAGCACTGAGTCAGGCTGGGGCTGCTGCTCAAAGCCAGGAGAAAACACTGGCCTAGGGGAGGGAGGGCAGGGAAGGAGCAGCTCTGCAAATAGAGAATTCTCTCTGCACAAATAATACAGAATTCTCCCTGCACAAATAATACAGAATTCTCTCTGCACAAATAATACAGAATTCTCTCTGCACAAATAAATACAGAATGCTCTCTGCACAAATAAATATAGAATTCTCTCTGAGCAGGATCCTGATGCTGCCACCTCTGCTTCCAAATATTCCCACAGCACCTCTCCCAACCCCACCTGTCCCCTCTGCAAAAGAGGCACAGTGCAAAGGTTTTGTTCACACCTCACTCACCCCTTTTATATTTTTTTTTAATTACTGCAGGGCTCTCCATGCAGGCCTGGTGGGCTATTTTCAAATGAAAAAAGCACTTTGCTGGGATGCATTTCTGTGCTTGCAGAGCTCAGAGGTGCAAAGGTTTTGTTCACACCTCACTCACCCCCTTTTATATTTTTTTTTAATTACTGCAGGGCTCTCCAGGCAGGCCTGGTGGGCTATTTTCAAATGAAAAAAGCACTTTGCTGGGATGCATTTCCAGGTGCCTTGCCTGCCCTCCTCCCTGGCACTGCACAGCCCAGGGTGGAACCTCCTGCAAAGCTGTGCAGTTCACGCTCTGTTGATTTTCTCAATGACTTTCTATTTTTAGAAAGCCTTAGGCCCTTGCTGTCAAGAAAGCAAATGGGAGAAGCAGCTGCCCCTTCTGGGAGTAGCTTGCACACACATAAAAATGGTACCAAGCTTCATTTGTATTCATACCTCTGCCTCCTGCATGGACAAATTTTAACCCATTTTCTCCAGTGCAGCAATTCCTGTTTTATCCCTCAAACCTAATTATGAAATAATTTTGTTTGGTGGAGATGGAACAGAGGACAAGTCCAGCCTAAATGACCTCATGTTTCATTTCAAGCCAAGTCTTGTGGTTTATTTTAACCTGGCCAGACTCATCTGTATCATCTGAATCCCATTTATAATTAAAAAAAAAAATCCCCCACAAAAATACAACAGCTATTTTTAAAATATAAACAAGGTTCAGGGAGCAAAAAAAAAGGCATTTATGTCAGTGGCATAAAAGGCAAGGAAATGACAGGAAGCTCACACTGGGACATAAAACTCCTGGGAATTCTCCTGAAGTGCTGCCAAAACAATTTTCCAAGATTACAGCTTGGAATAGTGAAAGGTTGCTTTTTGGTTTTGACATTTTATCTCAAGCACATCAGCAGCTTGGAGCTCAGTGCTGGCAATCTGCACACCAGAGCTGAGGGGAATTGTTAAGGTGAAAATGCATCTAGTCCAGGCTGGAGCCACAGAGGGCAATGGAAAAGCACAAGGACAAAAGGCAGAGCTCAGTCTTCTGCAGGAGAGATGAAAATGCATTTCCAGCACGCACTCTCCTTGCTGTGCCAGACAGCAATATTTTTTCCCAGTGCTAGAGGTTACACTCTTGGCTTTTCTGCATCTTATTGGTTTTTTTTTCCTGTTGGTAAATTCAGGACAGAGCCAGACTGAAACAGCAGTGAGGCAGAACTTCATGCAAGTGACAGCCAATCCATCTGAAATGCAGTTTGTGGTGGAGTGAAGCCTCTGGAAGCTGCAGCTCTTGCTCAGCTGAACTGAGATGGGTTTTTACAGGCAATATTGGCAGCAGAATCCTCATGGGAGCTGAGTGGCCACTGCTGCTGTCCCAGGGTTGTGATGCTTTCATCTCCTAAAGCTTCAGAACTTCCCCTTTGCCCAAATCACCTCTAGGATCCAGTTCTGGGAAGGAAGATGATCCCAGAGCTGCTGAGGATTCCAGAGGCTCCAAACTCCACACAAACACCTTGCTGTGCCCAGGACTAAAGCTCAGGACTAAAGGGGCTGCTCACAGCAGGCACGGGCTGGGATTGTGGCTTTGACCCCTGCAGGGCCCAGAGATGGACTGGGATGAGCCCTGGGGGCTTTTCCCAGCTCAGGATATTCTGCAATCAGGCAGCACCTTGAATTAAAAGGGAATTAAAAGAGCAAAACTGATATTGATATAAGAAATACAGAGTGTCTGTGCTCTGTAGCACCCTGCAGCTGCTGCATCCAGCTGAGGGAAGCCTGAGAAGGATTTTTTGGAGTCAGTTCCTGGTTCCTGCAGCCCCTACCTACCCTCAACACTGTAGCTATGCAGTTAACTCCTCTTGCCAGGCTATTTTTAACTCTGCTCAGCTCCCTGACCCAGTTCAGAGCACAGCCATCCACAGGGGTGCACCAGCACCAGGGGAAGGAGAGCAGCAAGGCAGGAGAACACTGCCAGAAAAGCTGCAATCCACCCTTCAACCTTCCCTGAACAGCCCAGAGGGCTGGAGCAGCTACAACAACTCACCAGGGCTAAAACAGGGCCTAAAACACCACCAGCACCCAGGGGATGAGCTGGGGGGGAGTAAAAGACACCAGCCTGAGAGGGGATTTTCCCCAAAGCCTCAAACCCAAAGTCCTGCCAAGGGCAGGGACCAGAGCTGGCAGCAACAGCAGCTCCAGCCAAGCTCCAACTGGTCACAGCTTCAAATTCCTCATCCAAAAAATGCACCCTGGTTTTCACACTTTTGTAAGTTTGGTCCATTTGCAGATTGGGGATCAATCCCCCAATTACAGCTTCAGGTAATGAAGGAATTTACCCCAAATTTGCTCCCCTCAACTCAGTTTTGTTTATGTTTTTTGGGGCCTGTGAGGTGTTCTTGATTCCCTTGGAGAGGAATTGTTGTGTCTGAGCAAAATGGGAGAGCTGAGCTCACACTGTACATGGAGTTTGGAGTCCTGCACTAAAGAATTGCAGGGTTATAAATATATAAAAAACAGAAAAGCTGAAATCCCTCAAGCTGCTCAAGATTTATTCAATTCTTATCCCTCATGCCCAGTCCTGAGCTGCTCACTGACCCTTGGCACATCCCACTCCCCTTTTTGACCAAGAAGAAATTAGGATCCCTTAATTTTAACTTTAACACAGATGAAGTTTCTTGCAACATCCAACTCAAATATTTCTCCCCACCCTCTCCTGCATGTTTTTTGTTTTTTTTTTAAAGCTCTTTGAGTGTTTGATGAGAGCAGAGAGGAGCACAACTTCCTGCTGCAATTTTACACCAAACCTCGTTAACAGTGCTGGCAGCACGAGGCACATCTTAAAAAGCTGTCAGGGAAAATTAGTCACCCCCACCTTTTTCCTTCCTTCACCAGCACTTAAAAGGATAAATGATAAAAGCTGAGGTCATTCCTGGGGAGTAATGACAAACTTGCTGATAAGGGGTGATAAAAAGCAAAGCATCATTTATCACAACTTCTTATTACAGGAAATAGTTGGCAGCAAAGCCTTTCACATACGTGGGGCAGATGACAGCACACATTTTGAAAAATGATTCAATATCACAAAAATTATACAGGAAGATTAACCAGCTGTGTGCTACCAAGGAATAAAATAAGAACTGACAGCACTCAAATTGGACCTCAGCTCATGACTGCTGCAATTAAAATTAATTTACACTAGAAAGGATAAATATTTCTGTCCCTTAAAAGGTGGAAAGCCAGTAGTAGAAGGAATGATAAGATGTTTGTGAGCTGCTAAACTAAATTAAAAATTTAAGAACTAAACAAAAAGCCACTTTGTTTTTACAATCCCTGAAAGGAAGTTGACATGAGTAGGTTACATGACACACAAACTGGAGCACATTCCTTCAATTGATATTTCTAGGTTAGTTTATGAAACTACACAATCCAGTAAGAAACTGGCAGCTGTGACAAAACAAGGTGAAAACCTGATTTTAAAAAAAAACCACTAAAGCTTGCTAAGCATGTGAATAATTGTACTCCAAGTGACTGCATTTCTTATTTTTATGCAAGGAAGAAATATCTCTTTTTTTCAGCTCCAATTCCAGCTTTGTTTCTCTAATAGCTCAAGTTGCACTGAGAGGGTTTAGAACAGAGGGAAGGAGGATGGTTTGGTGCCCTAATGAGGACAACAACCTCAGGCATCTCTCCTGCTGAGCTTCCTGAGCTGGACCATGGGTGTGGCCAGCATGGACTGCCCAAATTCACTCCAAACTCACCTGCTTTACTTCAATTCCTTAAGGGATTTCCCATCAGGGATTATCTAAACTGTTCCTGTTTCTGGCATGAGGAATTCTGCTGATTTTCCAACACCCACCCCAGAGCCAGCAGAGTTCTGGTACCACCCTATGGACAAACCAAACTTCCACAGGGAGAGATGACCTGAAACTCCAGAATCAAAGCCTCAAACCTTCCAGGAAGGGAAAAGGAAGGAGGGAGCCCAGTGCTGAGCCCCAGGAAGGGAAGGGGAAGGAAGGAGAGCCCCACTCACCTGCCATGCCACGGCCAGCTGGGAGATCTCCCGGCCGGACATGCCCTCGGTCAGCCTGGCAATCTCTGAGCACTTCTGGCCATAATCAAACTGGGCCAGCTTCAACCTCCTGAAAGGCACAACAACCTTTTGGTTGACATGTAGCCACACCACTGGAATTCAGTTTCCTGCTTGTATTACTGCCTCCTGAATTTTGGGGGCACAACAAAAATCTGGGATGGCATCGAGACAGCGAGAGGCATCTCCCAGCTCTTGTGCTGCTTGTTGAAAGTGGTTTTATAGACAGAACACGCAGGAAAGGGGATGGGGAAAAACAAGAAAAGAAAGAAAATTCTCCAAGAGTTCCTACAGTTTCCTGTTTGCATTACTGCCTCCTGAATTTTGGGGGCACAACAAAAAATCGGGGATGGCATCGAGACAGTGAGAGGCGTCTCCCAACTCTTGAGTTGCTTGTTGAAATTTGGTTTAGACAGAATAAACAGGAAAGGGGATGAGAAAAAACAAGAAAAGAAAGAGAACTCTCCAGAGTGGAGAGCAGAGAGGGGCACTCACTGTTTGCCCTCTGTGGCTGGCTTCAGGACGTGCTGGTCGAAATACATCCTGACCAGCCGCTCACGCTCCTCCAGCTGGGGCAGGTCGAAGTTCACCATCTCATCTATCCTGTCATTGATGGCCCAGTCAAACTGCTCAGGCTGGTTGCTTGCTAAAACAAGCATAAACCTGGAATTAGGAAAAAAAAAAGAAAAAAAGATAGACTGACAAAGTGATAAAAAAAAGAAAAAAAAAAATCGATGAACTGAGTCTGAACATTGGTAGTTGGGATTAAAGATGTTTCATTACATGAAAAAATCTGGATTTCTTAGAAATGGCTTTGAGAGCACCTCAAGCCCCACACTAAAATGTGTTTTGGGCTGTTTAGAACAGCCTGATGTGTGCAGAGCAAGCTGTGCTCCATGATACAGAGGTGCTGCTCCAGGTCCTGCTGCATTTTGGAGCTGGAAACTTTTTTTTTTTTTTTTTACTGCTTTGCAATGATGCTTCTTCTCTGTGCCAATACTTTAATGCTTTAATTGATGTCACCAGTTTAATAGTGCCTGATAATTTGAAATGGGCTTTTAAGCACAGCTATTGGAATATTGATGTTCTTGCTGTCTGGTTGAATCATTGGCTACAAGGGGCTGTGTTCTCTGCTGTCATTTCTGGGGATAACTTGGCCAAGACAAAACTGTGGCTCTTCTACCAACAAGGACTTGCAGCAACACAAGCCTGGATTAAGGATTGCCATGCAGCTGATATTCAGACAGTCAGCTATCCCACAGATGATTTTGGGAAGTTGAAAGGCAGCAATTCCCAGTGCTGGTGACAATCCCCTGCTGAAGGAAGAGCTCTCCTCAGGGTCTGCCCCATTTACACACCCCATTACACCCATTCCACTCAGCTCCCACTCATGGATGCAGGACTGCTCCTTGCCCAGGGCAGCAATAAGGCTGCTCAGAAGTAAAAATCAGTGCATGAATCACCAGGGCATGTTCAGTGTCCTCAAATGGCTCATGGCTGAAATCAGGGCTGAATTCCATGTGAGAGCTCACTGCAAACCAGAGCTCAGCTGTTCTCAGGGGAGGCAGAGCATCCCCAGCACCCAAAAAACACCCCCAGAGCTCTTCCAGGGCAATTTAACATCAGGGGAAAGAAAGAAAACCATCCCCAGCCTGTCCCTGATTTGCAGGACAAATATTTTTTTTGTTTATCCTTCAAGTATCATTTAATAATAATCATACTGAACACAGCTCTCTATGTATCACTTCAGAAGAGATTTGCTCTCCCAAAGGGAAAACCAAGGTTCTTGCAGGATCAACACCTTGCTTTCTAGCAATTTATTTATTTTAGAAACCACCTCTTCCCAGGCACCCCTGGGACAGAGAACTACACACAAGCAATTATCAGTTACAGCTGCATTGGCTCCAACAAGCTCAAGAGACCCTAAGGACAGAAAATGTCCTGGAACTGTGACCTTCCAGGATATTTATTTCAATGTCATGAGGTTACTTGAAAAGTCTTTCATTCCAGCCTCACTGAGAGCAGCTCATCATTAAAAACCTCACTTTCCAGATAAAGCCAGAGACAACTTTTCTTGTTGGCTCAATTGTGAAAGGAGAAATTCTAACAACTAAGTAAAGTTCACACCAAAAAAACCAAATATTATTTGAGAAAGGTGAAGGAAAGGTCACCTCTCTATTATGAGAGGCAGGAAATGGCTTTGGCTAAAATGAGCAGTGCTGTGCAGGGATTTCCCATCCATGTGACCAAGTGAGCAGGGCTGGGGGACAGTGACATTGCCACTGTGTCACCTCAGCCCTGCCAGGGGGAACAGCTCTGGGATGCCACAGGGAGTCAGAGGGGAAGAAATGGAGATGGGAACTCATTGCCTCAGAGCTCCTGCCCACACAAGCACAAGATGGGAAGAGGTCACTGGAGAGCAACAAGCACCACTGAAGTGTTTTTCCAGGGAACATGAAGCACCCAGCCAGGATGAAATGAGGATTTTTGTGGTAAGTGATTTTCCTGGGTTCTTGGATAAACAGTAACTTACCAAGAAAGAAAATATAAACATCAACAGACTCAAGATGTCCAAATATCACTCCAGTTTCAGGAAAAAATTTTCCTTCTGTTCTGATTTCCAAGTGCCAGGAAAAGTTACCACATTCAGCACATAAACTGAAAGGGGGATATTCTCTGCAGACTTTTACAATCCCTCAGCAGCACAGATCATTTCCAACTTCCATTTGTAAACCAGAGAACCTCTAAAGACTTTCCTCAATCCAGGGAAATAACAACTGCTGAAACTGGATACTCACTTGTTGCTGTGCTGCCCTGTTCTGTGCAGAAATGCATTTAAAGTTGCTCTGAGATCTTCACTGATTTTCTCCTGCAAAGATGAAACCCAAAGGAGGATCAGCTGCTGAGCACTGCAGACAGGTCACAGCTTTAAGCAGCATTATGGACAAAGGGAATTCTGTTATTGTCAAGCACTTGCATTACAGCAGAATCCAAAGCACCTTGGGAAAAAAAAACCTCAATTTATATACCCAGGAGAAAGGTTAGGAAGTAAAGCTTCCAGGAGAGAGGCTACAGATTTATCCACACTCATCCAGTGATCTGCTTGGTTTCAAACCCAGTGCTCTGGCCCCGCTATTTTAGCTGGGGACACAGGAAAATAAGCAAAGGATTCACTCACAAATTCTAAGTAACCTCCTGGAGAGTTCTTTAAAAACACAGCTGAGATTCAAGCAGCAGGTCCAGACTGGATGGACAATGTGGTGACTTTGGAAATACAAGTTATTTGTACAAAGATGCTGCTGTAATTTGTCCATGTAGCAAAAAGCAGTTTTGCAATCAAAATTTTCAAATATAAATATTTGTGGGGACAAAGCCCAAACCCTGCAAGGCACCAGCATGAACAGCCTTCAATATTTGCCTCTTTCCTTCCTATTTTCCTGCTGCAAAACCCCCAACAACACTGGGCCACTGATGCCTTTTCCTTGGTCTTAAAATTAGTAGTTAGCCACAGTTAAGGGATAAAGGGTTTTTATCTTGATATTTAAAAAGGATTTTTATGGTGCATCAATTTGCTAAGGTGGAATATGCTGAAATGCACATTCATGGTAGAGCACACCTCCAATTTTATAGATTTTGTAAATTAGCATATTTAATAAAGATGTTTTAATGAAAGGTTTGAATGAATAGCATGATATTTATCCCAAAGTACTTTCCTTTAGATGGGTTTAATTTTAGTTTACAGGATGTGTTTTACAGGGGACTTTGGTTTAACATAGTGCAGAGTTTTTTGGTTTTTAATGGTGAGGCTTTTAGGCTGTTTGTTTTTTTTTGGCTTAACAGAATATTAGGACTATGTCAAGATCCTAGATTTAAGGGATTACAAATATGTATGCTAAGGGTATTGAGGATAAATAACAAGTATTTAAAAGGAAATGATGATGGCACCACCACCCATCTCTGCAGCAGCAACTCTCAGCTCCGAGACGCTCGCTCCACTCCACACAATGCTGATTCCTTGTCTCTGCCACCAGTGACTCAGGTGAGCACTGGGGCACCTGCCAGCTCTCATTTGGTGCCCACTGAAGGCAGAGAGAATGCAGGAGGCTGTGGCTGGCACTGCAGCAGCAGCAGCAGCAGGAGCAGACACACACCAAGCACTTACTGTCGCCCTTTTCCTCAGGAACGCGTCCGCCTCGTCCACGAACAGCAGGAGGCTGCAAAAGGAAAGCACTAGACAGTAACAGGACAGGGGGAAGTGAGGCTGCAGGATGCTCCTGCCCCACTGCCAGGCACCCACAGCATTATAAACCACCAATAAATAAATGAACACCCAAATAAAGCATTGCACAAGCAGCCTCGTTTCCTCAGGCAGCGTTTCGCAGCCAAGCTGCAGCAACCTGCCCGTGGTGTGCACCTGGCCCAGCCCAGCAGCTGAAAAATGGATTTTATTTCACACCCCTCAGGCCACAAATCTGCCCCCAGGCCTCTGGAGTTCTGTTTCCTGCTGTTCAGAAGCAGATTGAAGCAAGACTAAGGTACAGGACCTGAAACTCCTCTGGATTTTTAAATCTAGCTGGGAGTTTTCACAGGCACAGTTTGTGGTTTGTGGCTGGATGTTACTGCCAAGCTGCAGTAGATACTTGAAATTTAGACCTGCTGAAGTCAGAGTGCTATTTTACCATTCCTCCCTCTTTAGAAAGATGTGTGCTAGGGCACAATGCAGAAACCTTGGTGACAGTGACACCTCCCTGCCATTTTCCTTCCTTTTGCCACTCTGAAAAGCTCAAACCAGGCTCCTCTCCTCAGCCTGCTTTGTTGTTTTGTGAGGTTTTTTTCTTTTCCAAAGCACAACACCACTAATGTAATGGTTTTACTACCTGTGGAGAAGTGAATTAATAAAGCCCATGAATTATTCACCAAAATAAATTCACTTACAACCCAAGGGCAGTGCTCTTCCCAAGGGACTGAGCCTGTAAAGATGTTTATCAATAACACAACCAGGCTGCTCATAAAGCTGTCACAGCTTGTATTGCTCCTTGCCTAGCTTCAAACCCAGCTTTCTTCCAGGGGATTTCAGGCCCATTAACATCTTCCACCCAGCCCCAGCTTCTCCCAAATATTCTCTGCAGAGGTGTCTGTAATCACTAGTTCACCTAATAAAGGCAACAGCTAAGACTGGTGGATATTCAGAATTAAATTTGTTTAAATACTTCAGTGCAACTGGAGGTGACAATATTGATTCTATGGACACATGCAAGCTTTGATCAGGAAGTGTAGGAAGCTGAAATGCACAGAAATTTTTATCAGGGCAGAGAAATTCAGACCCAGGCAGTGCTGTAAGAGAATTCCTTAATGGAAGCATCCAGCTGAGCATCCTCACTTCTCTTCCAGCTTCTCAAATTCTAACACCTTCCCTTCTATTGCTCCTCAGGAAAGAAGCTTAAAAATGTAAATCCTTAAAAATGTAAATGTTTCCCTGCTTTTTTCTTTGTGAGGGGAAATGGAAAGGTTTAGGTGATGAATGAAGGAAGGATTAAAAGAGACACTGCAAGATAATGCTCATCTCAAGCAATCAGAGAACACATAAATCACTGGGCAGCCACATTTACAGATCTGAGATCAAACCAGCACAAAACACCCCCTGAAAGTTCAATATTATCAGGATTTTACCATCCTGGACAAACAACTCCTCAGCTACCTCTGCACTGCAAAAATCCATTTACAAGGGTAGGAGCAAATTGACTCCACATTTCTACAAAATCAGGGAGCCAAGATTCAGCCTCCCCATGAGGATTCTCTGCAGATAAAAATTTGCTCTTAAAGGTGACTGAAAAAGCAAAAGTTCTTTTCTGTGTTTGTGATTTTTACACCTGATGCCTTTAGCATCTGTCTCCTCCTTATCCTCTTTTATTTCTTATAATTCTCTCCTGCTTGAGACTCAAAAGCAAACAAGAAGCTGGATTTCAATACTATCAGTGTTTCAAATTTGAGCAGTTGCAACAGGGAACATCCAGAGTGTGAACACCTGATTTGTGCTAAATCTTCTAATTACTGTCAGATCATTAATCACCCTGAAGGAAATTTGTCCCAGCTTTCAATGGGCAGGAAGTCTCCTCCTGCTTGGTGAGATCAGACAATTAAATTATGACTGATCTGGAAAAAATGATGTAAAAAAGGTTTGAGAACAGAAAAGCAAAGGCTTTTAGCTTTTTAAATATTACTAATTAACAAGGAAAAACTTTAGGAGGTTTTGGGTTTGCTCACTGTTACCTCACTCCATAACAGTGACTGAGGGGCTGAGCTGCACTGCTGTGGAGAGGGTTTTGTGAGTAAAAACCCAAACTGAGGATTCAAGAAAAGCTCAACTTACCCTCTCCTACTGGTGTTGGCCCAGTCAAAGAGTTTGTGCATGGCTGTGACCCCTTCCCTGCCCATGGGGGCCACGTCCCCTCCTGTCATGATGGCATAATCCATGCCTGAGTGCACTGCTAATTTCTGCAAGGAAACAAAAACCAGCAAATTAAACTCTTGCTTTCACTGCAAGGCCATGGAGGATGAAGAGGGAATTAAAGCAGTTTAGTGCTGTCAGTGTGATTATTTGCAGAGGGGAGATACTGGCTTCTTTATGTTCTTTATCACTTAGTGGCAACTTTAACTTGTGTATTGTTTATTTTTTTCCATTTCTGTCCATCTCCATTGGCCTTAGAAACCCAAGCTAGGTGGCTTTAGAAATCCAGTAGGTGCCATACTCTCAGAAAATTACTGGGGTAGAGGTTTAATGTACTGACAGAGGAAAAAAAATTCAATTTGCATCAGTTTGTCAAATCTACTACTGTTAAAAAGTTGTGGTCTTGTGGACAAGCATTGAAAAGCAAGGAAAAAAACCAAATTCTGACTCAGATGTGAAAACCATCCTGGCAGTGCCTGTGCTCATGGAGCCATGGCTGTCTCTGCTCTGGGACTGGGAGCACCAGCAGAAAGATCCATTTAGCCAAGGGCACAAGCCCAGCAGAGGTGGATGTGAGGTGGCTGCTGCTGTGATCCCCACAAATCCCAGGTGCCCAGGGCCTTTCCCAGATGGAAAAGCTGCTCTGCCCCCTCTCAGCTCCAGAATCCAAGTGGCTGCACTGATCCAGAGCTGCCCTTTCCTCCCTCCCCAACAGGAACACAAGGTTTATGCAACACTCCAGCAACAGATTTCAGCCCAGAGAAGCCTCTCAGGCCCTGGAATTTCCAGAACACTTTGCAACGTGCAGGTTGCCAGAATTTTGGCAGGGCTTTACCTTGGCAAAGAGAGTTTTTCCAGTGCCAGGGGGACCATACATCAGAATATTCCTGTAGAGGCTTTTGTTCTTTTTTGTGTTTCTGGTTGCTATGGCAATGTCTCTCACACGTGCTTCCAGCTGGGGCTGCAAGGAAGGAGTTCAATGTCAGGGCCAGGAAGCACCAAGAGAGCTGCACCTACCAGGTTCCCACACCAGTACCTGCAGCAGGAGGCAGCACTCCAGGCTCAAGCTTTTTAGTCTTAACTTCAGCTGCTCATGACTCCACACCAAGGTCATTTCCTGTCCTATGTGAGGATTTACTCCATTTTCTCTCCACTTGGCTACAATTCTTTCATAAGGAAAAGCAGCAGGGCAGGAAGCAGTGCAGTGACTACTCTAGGAACAGATAACACCTAAATATTCACTTCCTAATGGATGCCCTGGGAGGGATATGGCAGAACATAAGCAACTCTTTGCAGTGCTAATTCCTTCTCAAGTCATAAACTCATATTTATATTACTCCTGCATTTGGGGATACTGAGAGAGAGCTATTCCTGCAGGAACATTTTCTCTCAGCAGCTTCAAGCAGCTCTTAAATTTGCCTGATAACCAGGAAGCAAATTTAGAAGGAAATATATAGAAGTGGCACTAATTAGCAAGTTAAGAACCAATCTCAGGGTGGGCAAATGCACACAGTATTTAATTTTTTTGGCCTAGAAGCAGGTCTGGGTTCAGTAATCCTTAACTTCAGATGGTACAAATGGAATTCTGAATATTAACATGCTGACTACAGAGAGAAACTGCACCAGAGCAAGGACTGAACTAAGACTTCCAACTGCTTTTCACACAGGGAAAAAAAGGTGAACAAGCTGCTTAATGCATGTCACACTGAACACAGGAGCTTATTTATGGTCTCTGAGTCCCAAGGGTGCTATGACTCCAAAACTGCTGGAATTACAGCTTTAGAAATGAGTTTAAAGAACCAGCAGTTCTTATTTAGAGTCTAAAGTCATCCTTCACAGCCCAAGACAGGAAAACAGAGTACTCACACTGAGAACAACTCCTTCAAGGGCATCCTGAGCCTTGCTGGTGAGACGTTTACCAACCTTGAGAGGACAAATTCAGTTACTCACAGGTAGAAAAAAAAACACATTTTGACAACTCACTTGGATTAAAACATCTTACAGAACGCCAGTGGGCACAGCCCATCCATTCTACCTCCAATATTCTGTTTATTCAGACCCACTGATGAGTTTTGCTGAGTGTAGCACAGGAAGAAAGCTGAATTTTACCTTGATGGGATGTTTGAGAGCCTCCAGCACAGTGATCCTGGAGGTTTCCCTCACCAGGGAGGGTTTGCCCAGCCGTGCCTCTATGTAACGTCCTGCTACAGCTGTGGCATTTTTGGCAGAATAAACCCCCACTGCCAGCAGGGTCAGACCTGCCACCTGCAAAAAAAAATGGAGAAAGGTAAAAAAAAAGGAAAAAAAATCAACAAAACCACTTGGCAAGGCAGTGCTGTTGTGTGCAGCAACAATTAAGATTCAGGACAAATGCTGAGCAGGAGGGGTTTATTTTTGGTAAGGTGTTTTATCCCTGCTCAGACAGTCAAGGTCTCACACTCCCTGTTCACTGACTGCTCTTGCACAGCAAAAGGCAGAGGAAGCACAAGTGAAGCATTCAATCCTGAATCCAAAAAGTACATCCTGCCCAAAATGTGTGGGGCTGGCCAGATTTTCAAGTGGATTGAGTAATGAGGATAAAAGAGCCACAGAAGCCAGGTGCTGCCTGCCAGGATGCCCCTCAGCACAGCAGAAAATGAAAGCTGAATTGAAGATGCCAAGGTAAAACTGAATGTAAAGTTCAGCCACAGCTGAATTGTGGCTGCCACCAAGGCAGGGCATAAAAAGGGAATATCTGCTAAAGGTGCCAGCTCCAACACAACAGGGAGTTAGGGACTCCAAAGGAGCAACAAAGCCAAAATCATAATGGGAATTGCCATCATGGGAAAGGGAATTGCCATCACTGGATGGGAACTGCCATCACTGGATGGGAACTGCCATCACTGGATGGGAACTGCCATCACTGGATGGGAACTGCCATCACTGGGTGGGAACTGCCATCACTGGGTGGGAACTGCCATCACTGGGTGGGAATGCCATCATGGGAATGGGAACTGCCATCATGGGAATGGGAATTGCCATCATGGGAATGGGAATTGCCATCATGGGAATGGGAATTGCCATCACTGGATGGGAAATGCCATCACTGGATGGGAACTGCCATCATGGGAATGGGAACTGCCATCACTGGATGGGAACTGCCATCATGGGAATGGGAACTGCCATCACTGGATGGGAATTGCCATCACTGGGTGGGAACTGCCACCACTGGATGGGAATTGCCATCATGGGAATGGGAACTGCCATCACTGGATGGGAACTGCCATCACTGGATGGGAACTGCCATCACTGGATGGGAACTGCCACCACTGGATGGGAACTGCCACCACTGGATGGGAACTGCCATCACTGGGTGGGAACTGCCATCATGGGAATGGGAACTGCCATCACTGGATGGGAACTGCCATCACTGGATGGGAACTGCCATCACTGCATGGGAACTGCCATCACTGGATGGGAATTGCCATCACTGGATGGGAAATGCCATCACTGGATGGGAAATGCCATCATGGGAATGGGAACTGCCATCACTGGGTGGGAACTGCCATCACTGGGTGGGAACTGCCATCATGGGAATGGGAACTGCCATCACTGCACTGGGCTGCTCTCTCAGAAACCCCACAAAATGAGACATTCCCATTGATTTGCCAGTGAAGCAGAAAGACTCCAGACTCAGGGGTCAGCTTAAAGCTGATGCCAATAATTTATATTAGAGAAAAGAGCAAACTGCAGCAATTGCTTTTAAAATAAGCTGACTTCTCCTGCAAGTACAGCTCAGGGTCAAAAGCCTCAAGGACAACAAGGGTGGCACTGTTCAATAAAGCATGAGGCACCATCTGTTCACTCTCACTCTGCTGAAATGTGTGACATCACTTCTGCTCGGGCTGGAAACACGAAGGGATCAGAACTGTGAGTTCCAGGATGCAGAGTCAGGGATCTCCACAGCAAATTCAGCTCAGATACAAACACAGAGCAGATTTCACCTTTTTAGCAGCCTCCCTCTGAAAACAGTGCCATGATCTCATGCTCTCTTTGACCACCCAGCACAGCAATGCTCCTCTGCCTGGATGGATCTGATGTCACCTGCTCAGATTTTGGGACTTCACTGATGTTCATGTCACAAGATACAGAGAAACAGAGCTTTAAAACTGGGTTCTGGATCAAACAAGAACCCAATTACCAGCTCTAAAAAAATCAGTCTAATTACAAGGCCTAACTATTTGTCATGAAGAATCAAGCAAAGGAATGGGTCTCTGGTTAATAAACAAAGTGAATTACACTAAAACCACAATGAACCAAAAAATTTGAAGTAGAACATTGAGGTTCTGCTTGGCTGAGAAGAGGTAGAGAAAGAGCAGCCCTTAGAATAGATAGAACTCAAAATTCAGGCTTCATTTACAAGAATCTTAAAATAACTGACTGGTTCTTACCTTGTAGTAATTTCAAAAATTTCAAAGCAACAGGTGTGCAGAAGAGGAACTGGGAGGACAGAGGAAGCACTGCTTGGGCTACTCAGGATAGATTCTGACCTCTTCACAAAGGTTCCACTGTGCTGGGGAGTTTGAATTGCTATCT
>JAODHX010001058.1:5582997-5599753 GCA_027576295.1 Cossypha polioptera
GGGACAGGGTGATAGTGACACTGTCAGGGATAGGGTCAGTGTTAGAGTGACACTGTCAGGGACAGGGTTATAGTGACACTGTCAGGGACAGGGTTACAGTGACACTGTCAGGGACAGGGACAGGGTTACAGTGACACTTCCAGGGCCAGGGTTAGAGTCACACTTCCAGGGACAGAGACAGGGTTAGAGTGACATTTCCAGGGACAGGGTTAGAGTGACATTTCCATGGCCAGGGACAGGGTTAATGTGACAATTCCAGGGACAGGGACAGGGTTAGAGTGACACTTCCAGGGACAGGGACAGGGTTACAGTGACACTTCCAGGGACAGAGTTAGAGTGACACTGTCAGGGACAGGGACAGGGTTAGAGTCACACTGTCAGGGACAGGGACAGGGTTAGAGTGACACTTCCAGGGACAGGGACAGGATTATAGTGACATTTCCAGGGACAGGGTTAGAGTGACACTTCCAGGGACAGGGTTAGAGTGACACTTTCAGGGACAGGGACAGGGTTAATGTGACAATTCCAGGGACAGGGACAGGGACAGGGTTAGAGTGACACTTCCAGGGCCAGGGACAGGGTTAAAGTCACATTTTCAGGGACAGGGACAGGGTTAGAGTGACACTTCCAGGGACAGGGACAGGGTTAGAGTGACACTTCCAGGGACAGGGTTAGAGTGACACTTCCAGGGACAGAGACAGGGTTAGAGTGACATTTCCAGGGACAGGGTTAGAGTGACATTTCCAGGGACAGGGACAGGGTTAATGTGACACTTCCAGGGACAGGGGCAGGGTTAGAGTGACATTTCCAGGGACATGGTTATTGTGACACTTTCAGGGACAGGGACAGGGTTACAGTGACATTTCCATGGCTGGTGGCTCCAAGAGCAGCTGCAGCAGGACCTGCCCTGCTCAGAGCAGTGCCAGGAGCTTTGGGGGGCACTGCCCACACAGGGCTGGTCCCTCCTCAGCTGCTCCAGTTTTCACAACAGAGCTGCTTCCTTTGTGGCCACTGAGTGCCAGGTCCTGTGTGGCACAGGGTCCAAAGCCTGCTCTTCCCACAGGACAGGAGCAAACAGCCTCAGGCTGGGCCAGGGCAGGCTCAGGGTGACAGCAGCAGGAATTTCCCCATGGAAAGGGAGCTCAGGGATTGGAACTGCCCAGGGAGGTTTGCAGTGCCCATCCCTGCAGGTGGCACCTGGAGGTGGCACTCAGAGCTCTGGGTGGGGACCAGGTGGGCATGGGGACAGCTGGGACTGCAGGGGCTGGGAGGGATTTTCCAGCCCCAGGATTTGGGATTTTGGGGAGCAGAGGAGCCGTGGGAGGGGCGGTGCTGGAGCAGGGCAGGAGCAGCAGAGGCTCTGCAGGCTCTGCCCTCCCTGCTCTGCCGCGGGCACGGAGTTATCCTGGTTTATCCTGGAGTTATCCCGGTTTGTCCCAGTTTGTCCCAGTTTATCCTGGAGTTATCCCGGAGTTATCCTGGTTTATCCCAGTTTATCCCAGTTTATCCCGGTTTATCCCAGTTTATCCCAGAGTTATCCCAGTTTACCCCAGTTTATCCTGGAGTTATCCCAGAGTTATCCTGGTTTATCCCAGTTTATCCCAGCGTTGTCCCAGCTTATCCCAGTTTGTTCCGGTTTGTCCCAGTTTATCCCAGCATTATCCTGGAGCTATCCTGGTTTATCCTGGCATTGTCCTGGTTTATCCTGGAGTTATCCCAGCGTTATCCTCGTTTATCCCAGTTTATTCTGGTTTATCCTGGTTTATACTGGCATTATCCCAGTTTATCCCAGTGTTGTCCCAGTTTATCGTGGCATTATCCTGGAGCTATCCCGGTTTATCCCGGCATTATCCCGGTTTGCCCCGGTTCATCCCAGTATTATCTCAGAGTTATCCTGGTTTATCCTGGTTTATCTCAGGTTATCCATGTTTATCCTGGAGTTGTCCTGGTTTGTCCTGGTTTATCCCGGTTGATCCCGGTTTATCCAAATTTACCCCAGTTTTTCCCAATTTATCCCGGTTTATCCCAGTTTATCCCTGTTTATCCCAGTTTATCCCGGCGTTGTCCCGGTTTATCCCTGTTTATCGTGGTTTATCCTGGTTTATCCCTGTTTATCCCAGGTTATCCCAGTTTATCCCAGTTTGTCCCAGTTTACCCTGGTTTATCCCTGTTGACTCCGGTTTATCCCGGTTTATCCTGGAGTTATCCTGGAGCTATCGCCGGTTATCCTGGTTTATCCCAGTTTATCCTGGTTTATCCCCAGCATTGTCCCAGTTTGTCCTGGTTTATCCCAGTTTATTCTGGCAGTGTCCCAGTTTATCCCAGTTTATCCTGGTTTATCCCAGTTTACCCTAGTTTGTCCCAGTTTATCCTGGTTTATCCTGGTTTATCTTGATTTATCCCTGCCTATCCCGGCATTGTCCATTTATCCCGGTTTACCCCAGTTTGTCCCAGTTTACCCCAGTTTACCCATTTGTCCCGGTTCATCCCGGTTTATCCTGGTTTATCCCTGTTTGTCCCGGTTTATCCCTGTTTACCCCGGTTTATCCCGGTTTACCCCAGTTTACCCGTTTGTCCCGGTTTACCCCGGTTTATCCCGCTTTGTCCCGGTTTATCCCAGTTCATCCCGCTTTATCCCGGTTTACCCCGGTTCATCCCGCTTTGTCCCAGTTTATCCCGCTTTGTCCCGGTTTACCCCGGTTCATCCCGCTTTGTCCCGGTTCATCCCGCTTTGTCCCGGTTTACCCCAGTTTATCCCGCTTTGTCCCGTTTTACCCCGGTTCATCCCGCTTTATCCCAGTTTATCCCGCTTTGTCCCGGTTTATCCCGGTTCATCCCGGTTTACCCCGCTTTGTCCCAGCCCGGGGTCTCGGCCCCGCACACGGGAGCGCCCGCCCCTCCTCCGGAGCCGCCGCGGGAGCTCCGTGTCCCCCCGCACGATTTACCTGGAGCAGATGGGGCTCCCGGGCGGGCAGCTGCCATTAAAATAAACATAAATCATTAAAATAAAATTAAATCATTAAAATAAAATTAAATTATTAAAGTAACCCCCGCACAGGGTGCCTCTGGGCAGCCCTGGGCAGCACCGGGGCGAGCCCGGGATGTCACCTGAGCTCTGTCCCTGCTGCCCCTCCCGTCCCCATCGCTGCTGACACCGCAGTGTCCCCACGCTGGGGACACCGGGACACCCCCCAGGCCAAGGACGGTCCCTCCTGAGAGGAATGTGGCGTTTTGTCTTTGCAAACACGCTGTGGATCTGCTGGTAGATGAGGTTAGAACTCAGAGAGAAAAGAAACGATGGGATGGATTCCACTGATTGATGAATGGGAAAAGAGATTTGCCTTTACAAACAAACTGTAGGTTTGCTGAGAAATGAAATTGGATATGGAAAGATGAAAGAAGCAATGGGGAAAAACCATGAATTGTATAAGAATTAAAAATTAAAAGGGAGGGTTATACATTAGAGGGGAATCTCAGGTATCTTAGGGAAGTCTGTGCCTCTCAAGTACCCCAGCCCATGGGGAAAGAGAGAGGGAAATTGGGATAAAAGGAGGCTGAGTCCTCCAAAAATTGGAGAGACCCCAGGGCAATGCCCCATGGGCTCTCCCTTTATTGGAATAAAGCAAAAATGACTCCTCTGTCTCCTTTTTGGACACAAACCTCTGGTGCTTGTGGATTAACTTTCCTGACAATTTCCAATGTTTTCATTGAAAAAGGCATCTCTTCCCTCTCTCAGAGCTGAGAAAATTCAGGCACACTCTGTGACTGATACCACATCTTAATCAAGCTCTCAATTATCCCAGCACCCCTGTGAGACAGGAGGACTGCACACTGATCCTGGAGCAGGAAACTCTCATCTTTATTAAACCATCCCGTAGCATTTGATGGGCACAAACCAAATCAAAAATCCTCCTGGTGCCACAACAAAAAATAAACAAAAATACAGAAATCTGTTCGATTCTGCACACAGGGTTTGGTCATTCCATGGCTCTCCAGACCCCTTTGTGCTCTGCTCTCTGTGCACACTCATTTCTGCCTGAAAAAACCCCATTTGCAAAGAAAGCCTCTCTGGGGCTGGCTGAGTGGTGTTTAAAGCTCTCCTTTCATGCTGGCAGCAGCAGAGCTGAGCTCAGCCCTCGCTTGTTGTGCACTAACAAATGCTGCAGGCAGCCCCCACATCCCCAGATTTTATTCTTTTTCCCTTTCAGCAGTGAAAGGAACACAACCCATCATCCTAAAACCCAACAATAAATCCACCTAATGGAGCTGCAGTGCAGAAATCAGCCTCTGGCTGCTGGGGAGGCACTGAAAAACCAAAACTGTGGCTCTGCTGAGGCCACAATCCCTTGCTATGATTGCATGCTGTTCAAAAGACTCCTCACAGCTTCCAGCAACACAGGGGCTTTCACTCCTGGTCCACTTGGCTGCACTCAAAAACATTTTGCATCTCCTCAAAGCCTTTGAGTGGGTAGAGGAGAACTCGAGGTTCTCCAAGGTGAGGGAAGCTGGAAGGGGCAGTTCTGGCAGGGTTTTTTTCCCATTTTCAGCCCAATTTGCAGCCCCTGTTTCTGACTTATGAAACAGCCACATCGAGCTGGTCTAGCAGCCCATGCCTGCAAGGAAAACAGGGAAGTGCTTTTGCACAAAAATGATCCCAAAAATGCTTAAAGGGACACAGCAAGAGGAGATTTGTAAATGAGGAAATAATGCAATGCAGAGGCAGCAAACAGAGCCTGGTGGACAAAGGAGGCTCATTTTTGGTGTGAGGAATGCACATTTTGGGAACAGGAATGCTAGATTGGCACGAGAAGGGGATTATATATTCTGTCAGATTTTACTAATCCTATCATTAAGCAGAGCTTAAACTTACTTGAACAGAAAGCAGCAAACCCTACCAGAGCCCAGGCAGCACTGTGTGCTCTGGAGCTCAGATTGGCAGCTCTCAGTGACAGAAATCCCAGGGAAAGGAGAAATATTGTGAAATTAAAATGCAAACAGCAACTCCACGAGGGCAGGGAGTGTGCTCACCTCACCTGGCACCTCTGCTTGGCACTTGCACGGGGACACAACTTCACTGCCCAATGTCCCACCATGCCTGCTCTTGTCAGCCCAGACTATTCACACAGGGAAAAAAAATCAAAAAAACAAATAAAAAACAAAGCCAAAACTTGGGGAGTCTTGCCTGGGCTTTAGAGGGGCTCAGAGGAACCCTCAGGTGTGGCACTGGAGGAGTGGCACTTACCTGGGAGTGGCACTGGAAGCCAAAGTAAACCACCACGATGGTGGGAAGCAGCACAAGGGTGAAGATGACAAAGATGAGGAGCAGGTGGAGCAGGAGGAGGAGGCAGTTGGTGGCTGCTATCAGCAGGGCCCAGGCCAGGCAGCAGCAGGGGCTGCGGGGCTCCCGGGGCAGCAGCTGCTGCTCCATGTCATGGGGGGGCAGCCTGGGCATCATCTGAGACTTTTCTGACAGCATTTCTGCTCCAAACTCCTCAGGCTCCTGGCCAGACATCCCTCAAGAAGGAGCTCTGATCCAAAAGGGTTTTGGTCTGGCAGACCTGGGCAGGAACTTGCAAAGGTTTCTTCAGTTCTTCCACTCGTGGCCAGGAGCCCTCAACCAGAGATCATGGTGGGGCCAGCAAGGAAAAATCTCTTTGGGGCCACCAGAAGCTGCTCAGCACAGTTTGCTGATGCTTTTCCAGCAGTGTCCCAGCCTCAGTCCCAAATGAGATCAGCTGGGAGTTTGGCAGTAGCTTTTATTTTGGTGTAGAATCCAGAGTCCTACTGAATCTGCTGTTGTTTTTTTTCCCAGGATTACGATCCCAAGAGGTCCCAGAGGGTTGCTGTGGTAGCTGTGATGGGCTGCTCAGGGGGGCTTTAGGATCCCCTTCCACCTCTGAGATCAGCTGGGTGATCAGGATGCCAGGTTTGGGTGTTCAGGATGCCAGGTTTGGGTGTTCAGGTTGTCAGGCTCAGATGTTCAGGATGCCAGGCTCAGATGTTCAGGATGCCAGGTTTGGGTGTTCAGGATGCCAGGCTCAGGTGTTCAGGATATCAGGTTCAGGTGTTCAGGATGCCAGGCTCAGGTGTTCAGGATGTCAGGTTTGGGTGTTCAGGATGCCAGGTTTAGATGTTCAGGATGCCAGGCTCAGATGTTCAGGATGCCAGGTTTAGGTGATCAGGATGCCAGGCTCAGGTGTTCAGGATGCCAGGCTCAGGTGTTCAGGATGTCAGGTTTAGATGTTCAGATGTCAGGCTCAGATATCCAGGATGCCAGGTTTAGGTGATCAGGATGCCAGGCTCAGGTGATCAGGATGCCAGGTTTGGGTGTTCAGGATGTCAGGTTTAGGTGATCAGGATGCCAGGCTCAGGTATTCAGGATGCCAGGCTCAGGTGTTCAGGATGCCAGGTTTAGGTGATCAGGATGCCAGGCTCAGGTGATCAGGATGTCAGGTTTAGGTGTTCAGGATGCCAGGCTCAGGTGATCAGGATGCCAGGCTCAGGTGATCAAGATGCCAGGTTCAGGTGATCAGGATGCCAGGTTTGGGTGTTCAGGATGTCAGGTTTAGATGTTCAGGATGTCAGGCTCAGGTGTTCAGAATGCCAGGCTCAGGTGTTCAGGATGCCAGGTTCAGATGTTCAGGATGCCAGGTTTAGGTGATCAGGATGCCAGGCTCAGATGTTCAGGATGTCAACCTCTGGCACCCACAGGCAGCTCCTTGTCTTCAAATCACCTTTCCATGCTCCTCACCCTGCACCCAAGCAGATATTCCTGCCCAGGTCCCATCCAACGAGGTGAGCAGTGAAGAGAAAGGCAGGAGCTGCTCCCAGTGCCTGGAGCAGGGATGGAGCAGAGTGTGGCAGTGTCACTGCTCAGAGCCAGCAGTGTGGTCCCTTCTGAGGCAGCTCAGCTCTGCAAGGCTCTGTTGTGTTTACAGAGCAGCCTCAGAGCTGCTCTCTGTGCTGGCCAATCCTTCACATCTGTCTGCTCATGGATGGGATTTAACACACAGCACTCGAGAGCTGAGCTCCCACCATCCATCCCCAGGTCAAGATGCTCCCTCTTCAACTTTAATTATTCTGCCTCTGATTCATTTTCTAAAATTCCTCTCTAGATTAAAAAACAAAACAAAACAACCTTAGAGAAATTGGTAATAATCACTGTAGTCCTCAGAAATCATCTGTCCCCTGCAGTCATCTGTTATTGTTTGCAGAACATATTGATACTCTCGTAGAGGAGGCACAGCAATTATCAATTATTTCATCTACCTCATAAGATCAATATTATTGAAGATTTCCAGTGACATCTCCGTGCCTGTGTAGCCTCCAAGACACAGTGGCAGTAAAAAGGGAGAGATATTAAAAAACACAGAGAGGAACAGTGTGACAAGTCCATTTCCATCATGTTCCTTCCCTGCACTCCGGGCCTGGATGGCTCCCAGGGGAGTTTGAGCCTCCACTCAGGCTGCAAAATGTGAAATCTCTGCTCAAATCTGTGCAGACATCCCGAGGGAAATAACTGCTGGATCCATCCTGTTTTCAGTGCTGCACAGGCCACAGACAGTGTTAATAATAAAGGCTGAGGCTGTGCAGGAAACCATAAATGTGACAAGTGGCAGGGAGCTCTGAGAGTCCCAGTGTTTACTCTGCCTGTCTGAATTCTGTACAGTTTTAAAGACACAATATTTTTCTAGCTCGATTTATGCCTTTGAGTCACACAAACAGAACCCAACCCAAAGCTATAGGAAGAGGAATCAATTTTAGGCTTGAATCATGGAAAGATGGACTTGGTGCTGGGCAAGTAAAAATCCTACAGCTGCTTTTAGCTTCTGCTGGTGATGGCACAGGGGTGTGGTGAAACACAATTTAAACATTCATAAAAGTGCCATAAATTCTAAGAAGTTTTGCTAAATCCAGGGAAACTTCCCAAAGTTCTTTTGCTATAATGAAAATGTATTTTTACCTTTTCAGGGAGGTATGAAAATTGTGTTCTGTGCATTTATTTTCTACACATTCTACTGATTCTTGTAATAACCAAGTGAACTTTGTGTCAGACAAACCTCAACGATATGAGGAAAGATTCCTCTCTAGTTCTGTGAAATTTTCACATTTTGAACAAGGACTTTCCCAGAAGTGGGGAGATCTTGATGATGAACAGGAGAATCATTGCTTTGAGATGCTGGAACTGATTAAAGAGCATCAGAAAAATCCATCAGTTCTCTGACGCCAGGAACTGCTGCTCCCAAGGAATCATTTTCTGGCAGCACCATCTTGTGGTTTGCTGCAGTTCATAAATTCTCAATTTATGTCTCCCATTCTCTAACCCTAACCTTTACAGGATGCTGTAAGACTTGTTATCCACCGTGGAACCCTGCCAGGCACTGAAAACACCACCAAATCTTCTCACATTGCTGTTTGGAGCCCTGCTGGGGCTACACAGCCCAAAGTCTGCTCCAAATCCTTCACTCTCCAGCAGCCCAGCTCCTTTTTCCAGGGAATTTTGGCTGCAGCTCTGTGGTACAACCCCAGCACACCGTGTGTGGCTGCTCCCAGCTGAGCTGTGGGTTTGGGATGGTTTGGGTCACACTTTCTGCAGGTGATGAGGACTGGGATCAGGTAAAAGTTCTTCACCCAGAGGGTGAAGGTTTCTGGTGACCACGGAGCTGAGGGAATGGCTGGAGCTGGGCCAGGGGAGGTTTAGGTTGGATTTTGGGAGAGGTTCATTCCTCAGAGGGTGCTGGGCAGAGCCCCAAAAGCTCCAGGAGGGTTTGGACACCACTCCCAGGGATGCACAGGGTGGGATTTTGGGGTGTCTGTGCAGGGACAGGAGCTGGACTGGATGATCCCTGTGGGACCTTTCCAACCCAGGATATTCCATGATTCCATGGCTGTCCTCAGGCTGGGGCAGGGGATTCCCAGCATGCAGAAAAACCACTGAGCTGCGGGAGAGGAGCTGGGGGAGGCAGAAAGGCTGGGAAAAGGGAAAAGGGCCGGGGAAGGACCAGGAAAAGGGCTGGGGACAGGGGAAGGACTGGAGGAAGGGCAAGGGGAGGATCGGGAGAAGGAGCAAGAACTGGAGGAAGGGCTGGAAGAACGACGGGATAGGACCGGAGGAAGAACCGGGGGAAGAAAAGGAAGGATCCGGGAAGGATCGGGGGAAAATCCGGGGGAAGAACCGGGCGAAGGACCGGAATAAGAACCCGAGGAAGGGCCAGGGGAAGAACCAGAGAAAAGACGGGGGCAAAGGCTGGAGGAAGGACCGGAGGAAGGACTTAAGGAAGGACCAGGGAGGCTCAGGAGCAGAATCAGAGGAAGCAGCGGGGGACGGACCGCAGGAAGCACCGGGAAGGCTCGGGGGAAGGATCAGAGGAAGGTCCGATGGCAGAACTGGGAAGTTCAGGGGCAAGACCGCAGGAAGCAGCGGGGAAAGGACCGGAGGAAGCACCGGGGGAAGGTCGGGGACAGGACCGGAGGAGGCAGAGAGAAATTCAGAGGCAGGACCGGAGGAGGCGGCCGGAGCTCTGAGGAAGGACCGGAGGAAGCAGAGAGGAAAGAACCAGAGGAAGCACCGGGAAGCTCAGGGGCAGGACCGGAGGAGGCGGCCGCAGCCCGGTGCCGCCCCGGAAGGCGCCGTGCCGTGCCGTGCCGTGCCGTGCCGCGCCGTGCCGCAGCCATGGTGGTGCTGACCGCGGCGCGCTGGGTGCGCAGCCGCCTCTCGGACCGCTTCTGGAGGGTGCAGGAGGTGCTCAAGTACGCTCGGGTGAGTGCTGGTCACCCCTGGGCCACCCCTGGTCACCCTCGGGTCACCCCCGGCTCTGTCCCCGCAGCCCCGGCACTGCCCTGCCGTGTGCCCTGCAGGGTCCCCAAGCCGGGGATGCTCCCGGATCCCTGGATGTGCCCCGGGCTCCCGGATCCCTGGATGTGCCCCGGGCTCCCGGATCCCTGGATGTGCCCCGGGCTCCCGGATCCCTGGATATGCCCCAGGCTCCTGGATCCCCGGAGGTTCCCCAGCTCCCGGATCCCTGGATGTGCCCCGGGCTCCCGGATCCCCGGAGGTTCCCCAGCTCCCCCATCCCTGGATGTGCCCCGGGCTCCTGGATCCCCGGAGGTGCCCCAGCTCCCGGATCCCTGGATGTGCCCCAGCTCCCCCATCCCTGGATGTGCCCCGGGCTCCTGGATGTGCCCCAGCTCCGCCATCCCTGGATGTGTCCCCAGCTCCTGGATCCCTGGATGTGCCCCAGGCTGGACCTGCCTTGGAGCAGCCCGGGACAGTGAGAGGTGTCCCTGCCTGGGCACTGGCTGCTCTTGGAGGTCCCTTTTCCACCCAGAATTCTGCCATTCTGTGTTTGACTCCTGCTATAAATTGATCTGTATTTAATGAAATGCAGCGTGCTGGAGGCTCTACTGATTGTGTTTCCTTCTTGCTTTTTTTTTTTTATTGACCTTGTTCTCAAGTGCATTTTGAAATGGAATTTCTGCTGAAGTTCAAGCTCCTGTGTGAGGCTAGGGAAGAACCTCTCTCAAGGGCATCCTAGGTTGTACATGTTGCTGTAATACTGAGATAGAAAAGGTTGAAGGGAGTGAGAATATTTTGGTTTTGTAGCACCTAAGCTGCCCACAGTGCCAGTTATCTCTGGTGCAGCACTGGATGCTTTTTCCTGTGGTGTGTTAGGTGGATGTCAGAAAACAAATTTAATTTTTTTTTCTGTTTGGGCAACTTTTTGACAAATCAGAGGCTCCTGCTCCATCCCTGTGTCCATACAGACACAACTGAGGGGAGCTCAGGAATGAGAATAAACATGTGAATTCAGGATTGGCTGAAAGCACTGACCATAATTTTGTGATTGCATTTCCCACAGAACCACAACCCAAAGTGAGGCCTGGTTTTGCCTCGGCTGAACTGAGATTTTTTCCACCCTGCTCCAACTCCTCAGCTTCAGGTTTTCCACAATAAAAACCAAGGAAGGAATATTTTCATTATGTGCCAGCTGAAGGCTCAGGGGGTGCTTGTGAAGGATTCAGTGATCCTTGTTATAGAGAGCTGTGAATGCAAATGAGCTTTATTAGTGTTTTATCTTTAAATCTAATTGAATAAGAACATCCTGGGTTTTTATTTGTTTTTTCCCAGCATTTTCGTGGCAGGAAGAACCGCTGCTACAAGCTGGCAGTGAAGAGTGTGCGCAGGGCGTTCGTGAGATCCACCAAGGCCAGGAGGGAGAAGAAGAGATTCCTCAGAGCAGTAAGGAGCAAAATGCTGGGTGGAAACATCAAAATGGGAGCAAGGCAGAAGTGAAACAGCTGCTTTTCTTACTGGGGGGGTTGAAAAGTGGGTGAAAAGTAGGAAGAAGTGGATGAAAAGTAGGAAAAAGTGGGTGAAAAGTAGGGAAAAGTGGGTGAAAAGTAGGAAGAAGTGGGTGAAAAGTAGGAAGAAGTGGGTGAAAAGTAGGGAAAAGTGGGTGAAAAGTAGGTTGAAAGGTGAGTGAAAAGTAGGAAAAAGTGGATGAAAAGTAGGAGTTTAAGGCAGCATTTTCCTGGGTCGTGTTCCTGTGGTCCTTTCCACCTCAGGATATTCCATGGTCCTATGAAAATGTTATATTTAGCAAGTGTGAGCAGACCAGCGTGGCAAAAGGTTTGCTTTTAAAATATTTTGTCATGCAATATATTAATTTTTGCACCTTCAGCTCTGGATCACAAGGATTGAAGCAGCTTCCCTTGAACATGGTTTGAAGTACCCAGCCTTCATCAGCAACCTGCTCAAGGTGAGGATGTGGCTGGGAGGATAATTAGTTACTAATTAGAGTGGTGAAAGGCCTTCTGCTTGGGAAAGCAGTTTTGTCCAATTCAGGAACTCAATTCTGCCCTAAACTTGTTTCTCTTTCCTATATGGATTATTCCCTTTTATCATGGTGAACATTGTGGCTCTACTTCATGTTCTGTCCCTAAAACTTAGGAATGAGACTTATAAAATGCTTTTTTGTGGGCATTTAGTGACAGCTGCTTTTCCTTTTACTTCAAGAAATGTAAAAATACAAAGCTTGGATTAGTAAAAAGCCCAAAAATCTGAGAAATCCTTATTCTTTTCACTATAAGTGTAATTTGGAGAGTGGAGAGTGCAGAGACTTGGTGCCATTGTCCCTTGTTTTTAAAACATGCTGGGAATTTGTTTCAATTTGTTGATTCTGTTTTAATTTGTTCAAGCTGAAACAGATGCCATGGATTCACCTTGAGCAAAATTAGAGATTTTTCTTAAGTTCTTGGTTTCTACCAGAAAAAAATTAGAGAAAGTCAGTAAATAATTTTTACATGGTGTGTTAATGAGACATCCATGGCCAGGGAGTGTCTGTCAGTCTTTAACAGCTCCAAATTGCACAGGGAAAAAAAAGTTAATCTGCCTTAAGACCTCAGGTCTTAAGCCTTAAGAGTGTTTAATGATATTTAATGAAGAGTGTTTACATAAACAGTGAATAGTGTTCATTATATTTAATAAAGAGAGATTAAGCATTGCAGTGTTGTTCCTAAAAATCACAGTCCTTAACCAATAATTTTTCTTGCCTTTAGTCGCAGGTGGAGCTGAACAGGAAAGTTTTGGCTGACTTGGCTATTTATGAACCAAAGACATTCAAATCCTTGGCAGCTTTAGCCCAGAGGAGGAGACAGGAGGGGTTCCTGGCTGCCCTGGGGGATGGAAAGGAGCCAGAGGGAATATTTTCACGAGTTGTGCACCACCACTACTGATCTCAGAGTCTGGGTGTGTGTTTTAGAGGCAGGGATTGGATTGTGAGGCAAACCTGCTGTGGGACTGATGCTGAAATGGAAAATGTGGGACAAATCCTCCTAAGGATCGTGTGGGTGTGAAGCTTCTCCTTGATGGATTTTTTTCCTTGTGTTATTGTCACTCAAAGCTGTGAAATTAAAAGCACATTTCAAGGTTAGCAGTCAGGCCATACAGTGGCTTAATAAAGGTATTTTTTTGGTAATTGCTACTAGAAAAAAAAAACAACCACTTTGTGTGGTGAATTCTGGCTCTGAACAGGGAGAACACAGCTGGGATGGGGAGGAGATGGTGACCCTCACACGTGGACTCTGGCTGTTAAGAACACATAGTTTGTACTTTTAAGGACAATAAAGACATTTTTATTGATAACTGGTATGGGGAAACAATTTGTGTTAATTTTGGGAAAATACATTGGGGGATGGAGAAATTGGGAAAATACAGCCAGGGGATGGAGAGAAAGCAGGATGTCAACCCTGTGTTAAGGCCACACATAAAAACTTAATAAAGGCTTTTTTTTTTTTGTAATTGCTATGGAGAAACAATTTTTGTGGTGAGTTCTGGCCCTGCACAGCAAAAAACCAGCTCAGAGTGTGAGGGAGATGTCAGCCCTCATGTGAAGGACATTCATAGCCTGTTGTGTTAAGAACTTGATAATAAACATATTTTTGTTGATGACTGCTAACGGGGAAACCATTTGTGTGGTGAAATTCTAGCACTGCACGGGGAAAACCCAACCAGGGTGGTGTTATAAATGAGAAACAAAGTCTTGATATTTAGCAAAATTCAGATTGGTTTATTTTATATAGACAGAGCAAGCTGGGGAAACGTGAGGGGTCACAGCCCGAACTTGGTTTGCAGCTCCTTTTTATAGTCTGGTTTTCCTTGTAGTCATCAATAATTGTTATTGTTTTGTTGTAGTAATTCTGCAAGGTAAGCAGTGGTGGTCAGAGAAACTTCCAAACTTCCGTGGAACAGCTCTTGGGACAATTGGTCATGTAACCATCTGGTCTTGGGAGATAAAAAACCAGAAGAAGTGGGAAGCCTGTTCTTTAGCAGATAGTGTGCGATTGATCATGCAAAGGCAGGAAATCTGATTCTGCAAAAAAACCTTTCAGACTATGGGAAACCCCTTTTTTTCTTTTACAAATTGGTATACAATATTCAATATACCAAATTCATAACGGGGATTTAAACAGAGTGGGTTTAATCATATATTTCCCTTTATTTGGGTCATGTTCTTTTCCTATTTTAAGTATTCTGGTTTATACAAACTCCAAACCTTCTATGATTAACAAGAATCATTTATCAGATATCACTCATTCTCAGTGCCATCCTGCAGCTCTGATCTCCCATTGAATCCCTGCCCAGATCCTGATCCTGGCTCCCACCAGGGAGATTGCTGTGCAGATCCACGCTGTCATCACCAGCATCGGGGTGAGGATGGAGGGCCTGGAGTGCCACGTGTTCATCGGGGGCACTCCTCTGAGCCAGGACAGGAGCAGGCTGAGGAAATGCCACATTGCCGTGGGCTCCCCAGGTAGGGAGGGGCTGTGCATTGCCGGGGGCTCCCCAGGGAGGGAGGGGCTGTGCATTGTGGGCTCCCCAGGGAGGGAGGGGCTGTGCACTGTGGGCTCCCCAGGGAGGGAGGGGCTGTTCACTGTGGGCTCCCCAGGGAGGGGCTGTGCTGTGCCTGGGTCCTGCACAGTCAGTCACTGCAGCAGGGGGAGCTGTGCTGTCACTCACAGGGCACGGCCCCGAGGGAATTCAGGAGCAGATCATCACTACACTGCTCCAGTTCAGTTTTTGGAGCTGTTTCCCTTTCCCTCCCTGCAGGGAGGATCAAGCAGCTGATAGAGCTGGACTACCTGAGCACAGGCAGCATCAGGCTCTTCGTGCTGGACGAGGCAGACAAGCTGCTGGAGGAGGGCAGCTTCCAGGAGCAGATCAAGTAAGGCAGAGCCCTTCTCTCCTGGCTGTGAGCCTGCCTCGGGTGCCTGTGGGGCAGTAATTGCTGTGCTTGTGTCTCCCAGCTGGATCTACTCCTCCCTGCCTGTCAATAAGCAGATGTTGGCAGTTTCAGCCACCTACCCCGAGTCCCTGGCTGCTGCTCTCAGCAGGTACATGAGGGAGCCCACGTTTGTCAGGCTGAACCCCACGGACCCCAGCCTCCTTGGTAAGCAGATGGCAGCAGCTGGAGTGGCACAGTCACCAGTGGCCACTAAAACCAGAACATGTGCCCTTAGAATGCATGATTTCTTGTGATTTCATCTCTGTCTGAGTTGTTCAGTTTATGAATATTGATTCCCAGTCTTGAAGTGCAATGAGAAGGTCTTTAAAGGCCTTTCCAACTCACACCAGATTGTGATTCTGTATTTTTAAAATACCAGTGACAAACTCTCTGCTTTTTCTATGCATTCAAAAAATTTCAGCCTTTTAAGAAAACCTTCTGGAGGTTCTTATGTGTGTCTTTGTTTGCAGTTTCCCTTCAGCTGCAGTATCACGTGTTTACAGAACTCTGTGCATGTTTTTATGGCAACCCCTAATCTCTTGTTTTGGTTTCCTGCTCAGGGCTGAAGCAGTACTACAAAATTGTGAATTCCCATCCCCTCCCACATAAAACCTTTGAGGAAAAAACCCAGCACCTGCACGAGCTGTTCAGCAAGATTCCTTTCAACCAAGCCTTAGTCTTCTCAAATTTGCACAGCAGGTAACACAGTTGGAATAACACCTGGACAAAGCTTGTTTGAAAGCAGTGGTTGTAATGTGCAGCCATGGGTAAATTCCTGTGCATGTGGATAAATTCATGGGACCTGTGAGGTCATAGTCTGCAAAGTTCAGGTCTGAAATACAGCCTGAGGAATGCAGTGTGAAATACTGAAAATATCAGAATGCAGTCCTTGGCTGTAGAGAATAACCTAAGAACCAGCAGTGTTGTTAGCCTGGGGTTTTATTTCCAGTTTTCAGTGTGTGTGTTCCCTCAGGGCTCAACATCTGGCTGAAATCCTGACATCCAGAGGCTTCCCTGCCGAGTGCATTGCAGGTAAACCCAGTCACAGTTTTCTGATTCCACTGAAATTGTGCATAAATGTGACCTAAAGTAGGAATATTTAGCTTAAATCTTGCCTTGCAGGGCCTCTGGTTAAATGGCTGAGAATAACATTTGAGTCTCCATAGGTCAAGCCTCAATCTACAAGGAAAAGAATTTTTTTTTTGTCATGAGTGATCTGAGTTTTCCAGTTTTGTTTGTTCCTTCTTTACTCATTTGAACTGAGGTTTCAGGAAGTTTCTGACTTATTTCTGATGATACAAAGCAGTGTTTTCTAGAATGTGAGGGGCATAAAGATGAGAAATGTAAACTGCTTCTAATTTTTATCTTCCTAGGCAACATGAATCAAAGCCAGCGACTGGATGCCATGGCTAAACTAAAGCAATTCCACTGCAGAGTTCTGATTTCCACAGACTTGGTGAGCTTTTTACAGATTCTATTTCAAATTTATTAACTGCTCTGCAAATTTTACAGCACGCAGGAATATTGCACATAAAGTTACTTCAGAGAGTTAGATGTGGCTTGGAATTGGGGGGAGCATAAATTGCTGATAAAGCACCATGGGCTGGGATTTATTTTTACTGTGCAGCTTAGAAACCAGCCCAGTTCCTCATGTGCCTGCCCAGGGCAGGGGCTGCAATGAGATGATGCTTTCAGGGCCCATCCAGCCCAGCCCATGCTTTGGTCTGGCTCAAGAGCAGCTTCCAGTGTGTCTGTGGCTGTGCAGCTCAGAGCTGGGAGTGCCAGGGGTGACCCGGGGGGCTTGGAGCAGTGACCCCCTGGGGATCTGTGGGGATTTAAAACTCTGTGCAGTGACTCAGCTCTCAGTGCCCTCTTCTCCTCCTCCCTCCCTGCAGACATCTCGTGGCATTGATGCTGAGAAGGTGAACTTGGTCATCAACCTGGACGTGCCCCTGGACTGGGAGACCTACATG
>JAODHX010001058.1:5599853-5613586 GCA_027576295.1 Cossypha polioptera
CAAAATGGCGGCGGCGGCGGGAGGCGGCGGCCCCGCGGGCCCTCAGGCGGCCGGCGCGGCTCCCGCCCCGGTGCCGGGTCCCGGCGCGGTGCTGATCGGTGACCGGCTGTACTCGGGCGTGCTGATCACGCTGGAGAACTGCCTGCTGCCCGAGCATACGCTGCGCTTCACGCCGTCCATGAGCAGCGGCCTGGATCCCGACACCGAGACCGAGCTGCGCGTCACCGGCTGCGAGCTGATCCAGGCGGCCGGGATCCTGCTGCGGCTGCCGCAGGTGGGGCTGGGCGGGCGGGGGCCGGGACTCAGCGGGGTTTAGCCGGGCTTTTCTTTGTGCTGGCCCGGTTACGGGCTCGGGGCTCGTTGCGGGCCTTTCCCGGGCGGTAGCAGCGCCTTCCTGCGCCGCCCCCGCGCCAGGATCGGCGATTGTGCAAAGCGGATTTCGGAGGCTCCTCTGGAGGCGTGCTGACCTCGGCGAGGGTTTGTTTCCCGGAGAACTTTAGCCCAAACAGCCTCGTTGCTCTCTGAGCATAAAACTTTCCACGCTACCGAGTCTTAACATATGCAAATCATGACGCTGTTAGATTCCCCCTCACTTTCCACGCCCAAAAAGCAAATTTTTTTTTTCTGGCCTACTTTCATAACTTTCAATTTTATTTGTCGTGGACATTTTTCCTTTTATTTTTTATAATCTAATCAACTGGGAACGTATTTTCACATTTTTTATGTAAAAGAAAATTTATGTAGAAGAAAATTTATATGAAAAAAATTTATCTAAAAGAAAAGAAAATTTTTTGTCTGTATTCGACTTGTAGGCAGTATTTAAAGCGTTGATAACTTAATTACTTAATTAGCAATTCTAGTGTTTTAGATACCATCGAACTTCCTCCCGTGCTTAATTAATCTTCTGGGTCTTAAATCTGTTAAAATTTCTCTTTGGAATTGGTAGTTTTGTTCATGCCTGTTGTGATTATCTCTTTTTTTTAGGTGGCTATGGCTACAGGACAGGTGCTATTCCAGAGGTTTTTTTATACCAAGTCTTTTGTGAAGCATTCCATGGAGGTAAGAAGGCATTAAATGACATTTCTTGTCACATTTATCTTCTGGTCACTCTTGGCAAGTTGTCATCTGAGATGTGATCAGTGTTAGGAGCTAGTTTGGAGATTATAGTTAGAGAGAAATGCTATTTAATAGTGATTTTAGTCAAATATTTGGAATTTTCTTGTTTTACCAATTTTTTTTTTCCTTGTTATCCCTCCTTAAGCTGTTGGAGGAGCTCAATTCCTGCAGTGGAACTGGTATATTATATAAAATATTATATTTTGTGGTTATTTTTCAGCATGTATCCATGGCCTGTGTCCATCTGGCATCCAAAATTGAGGAGGCCCCCAGACGCATTCGGGACGTGATCAATGTGTTCCATCGCCTCAGACACCTGAGGGAGAAAAAGTAAGCTGAGAATTCAGAATAATCTCAATTATCCATGTTATATTTTAATTTTTAAACTTCACAGGAGCATCATTCCCTGTTTCATAAATCAGGGAATATTTCAAATCTCATGAAGTGAGCTGGTCCGTTTTTAATAAATAAATAAATATTTTTGATGGTGTAAAGAGTGATATTTTTTTATTTTTACACAACTCAACCTGAGTTTCCTTAAGATGATCACCTTGTGGGTTTGACCTTGTCTTGCAGAAAACCTGTGCCTCTAATATTGGATCAAGAATATGTGAACTTGAAGAATCAAATAATAAAGGCAGAAAGAAGAGTGTTGAAGGAGTTGGGATTTTGTGTTCATGTGAAGCACCCTCATAAGGTTTGTACTTTATAAATTCACTCTATAACCAATATTTCATGTTCTGTGAAGCTTTGAGGAGGCTGCCTGGAAGCTCTGTGGACTGCAGATGATAATCAGTGAATTCAGTGAGATTAGTTTCTTACCATCCTGATGTTTTCTTTCTCATTTAAGAGACTCTTACTAATTGTTCTGGTGTCACTGAGTGACGGCGAGGTGGCTGCAGGTGCTCAGTATTCCTGGAAGGCAGATTGGATCAGTAGGTAGCTTTGGTGGTGGAAAAACATCACCTGGACTTAGATCCCCAAGCAGGGAGGAGTTTGGAGGCCTGGGGATGTGCTGATCACTCGTGGTGGGAAAAGCTCTGTGAGCCAGTTTAGTGCTTGGAGTGTGTTAAAACCAGGCTCAGGCTTGGCTAGAGATGAGACAAGGCTCAGTATTAACAAGTGTCAGAGTGGATGATCCTTGAAAGATGCAATTACCTCAAATGTTTAAATTGTGCCTTAACTGGTAAAAGAACTTCTGTTTGTGTGCCAACACAATTTGGGATCTTGCTCTTTTTCCTCTAAAAAACTCCTGTTCAGAGCCTTCTTTTTGAGCTTCTTGACATGCAGAATTTCCTTTTGTCATCCACCCTAGAGGGCAGCTGTAGTTTGTTAATTGGGGTGAATTTTGCCATTATTCTTCCTCTCTGCAGCCTTGTTTTCCTTCCAAACCCAAGGAAAAACCCTCAGAACTGAACAAACCATGGCACAGTGTTAGGTCTGTTCTCTGCAAGCACTGCCAACTTCCCTCACTGCTGATTGCTGTGAGCAGCTTTTTCTCCTGGGCTGCAGCTAAAAAAGGACTTGTGAGATGTGTAGGAGACCAAAACCAATCCACAAAGTCCCTAAATCAAAATCAATCCACCAAACCCCTAAATCAAAGCCAGGTGAAGACAAGGCCTGGCTGAGTAGCAGGACAGGAGTTCAGAGCTGGAGTGGATAAACACTGGGGATGGTGCAAACACTTCATGTGGAGTGTTGTAGGATCCCAGATGCCTCATGGATGTCCCTCTGAAATAAGCAGGTGGCTCTCCAGATGCTTGTTAATAACTCAATCACCCATATCTTCCAGATAATCGTTATGTACCTTCAGGTATTAGAATGTGAACGTAACCAACACCTGGTCCAGACCTCATGGTAAGTTGATTTTCTTTGTTCTAAGAGACCAGAAGGGGCAGTAGCAGAAATATGTCACTTGAGGCACTGGGCAGCATTGCTCAGCAGTGCTTGGGGTCACCCCAGCCAGCCCCAAACTACTTCCCAAATGTTGAGCAGCCTCTTGAGTTGGAGGCAGTGTTTTAATGGTAAGGTAGCTTTCCACCCTGACTTCTCACTTCCCTCCTCTCTGCTCTCACTTTCCAGCTGAAGGGAAAAGGTTGGGTGGGTTTAGAGTTGTTCCCTTGGGTTCTTCTTCAGGGAAAACTTGGGTGTGATTCAAGTCTGTTCCCAATGCTGGGAAGTGGCTTTTCCCAGGGCCTGAGCTTGATTCCAGGTGGATCAAAACCTCAGCACAGATAAATTTCTTTTATCTATGTGGAAAATGCAAGATGTCAGCTTCTAAGACTGGATAGATGGATAGCCTGGATTCATATTTGCCAAGAAATGTTCTCTGCCTTATTGCTCTCATTTAATAAATATTTACTCGGGGGTGGGAAGCTTCTGTAAAATTCCACACCTTAAACTTTACCAAATGCTGCTTTTTAAACCATAATGCTTTTTAACGGTCTAAAAGAAAACAACACCTTTAGTGAATCCAAAGACCATATTTCTGCTGACTGAACTGTCTGGTACTGTGAGCTGTGTGTAGAGAACCAGTTTTGACTTTTCTTTTCTGTACTCTTTTGATCAAAGGGTAGCCTCTGAGGGTAAGTGACTAAGACTTCTCCTCTGCTGCCCATGGTGCAGGGATAGCTGCCGTCTTCAGTCAACCCAAAGCTCTCCAAAGAGAAGGCTGGCTCTAGACAGGTGGTATATACATGATAGTAGAGTAACTGGCCAACTGCTTCTTGTGCTTTTATTTTTTTTTTTTCTACTCTGCATTTTTTGATTGTTTGGATATTTGATAACCTGAGCGTTGTTCTGAAATGTTATTTTTTAATGTTCTCTTTCTCTTAACTGTTATAATGTAATGTGTTTCTTATATGATAAAGGAAATTAAGGTGGGGTTTTAATCTTAAAAAGGGATGAATTAACAACAACAACAAAATGAATAGTTTCTATTTGTAAACTAGTACATGTGTGAAGCTTGGAGACAAAATGTGATATTTAGAGACACTTCCCAGAAGCATTGCATGGAGCAGTGGATGGGAGTTCTGGACTGCCAGGAATGTGCTGGTTATGGAAGGAGGGGAGGGAGGGAATTACCCCAGCTGAGAAAGGGGTCAGATGTTACAATAACACATCTGTGTGCTGTTTGTTGCTTCCAGTACCCAAAGACTGGTGGGTATCTGGTATAATTGGGTTTTTGAAATGTGCATTTTTACAACATGACCTTTTTTTAAGCTATTGTGACAAGGATTCATTTCCTCCTGTGTCTGACTGAGCCCACAGGGAAGATGAGCAGAGGCCAGCTTGGAAGCTGGCACGATTCTCAATTGGGCAAATCAGAAAAAAAACCCCTTTGTAGCTTCCAGATGTTCAAAATCCCCCTTTCCTTTATCACTTCTTTGACCAAAAGATTTGTGCTCTCTTTGTAATGGGACAAGAACAGGTTTAGGAATTCCTTTCTCCCAGAAAGATGAGCTGATGCTCAGTGTTGCTTTTTTGGGGCAGCAGTTGCTGTTTGTGTAAACAATAATTGAGGAGAGTTGGGAACTCCTGGAATTCCAGTTCCTCCTCTCTGTCCCTGTAAATGTTGCAGGTGCCTGTCCTGTGGTCTCTGCTTTGGATACCTTGGGGGTCAGTGAATCCTTGTATACTGGGTACCCACATGGTTAATTATCACTTTAAAGTATTCTTTTAAGGACTTTTATTATGTCTGGTTTTAGTTTTTCTCCCTCTGATATTTTATTGACATATGTGCTCCAAGTCTAGATCTTCTAAAGCACATCAGCTGACAGATTCACAGGAATTTGCTTTGTATATTTAAGATTTAACAACATAATGTTTAAGTGTACTGACTGGAATATGTGCAATATTTTACAGTTTTCTCATTCTGTGAATATTCATTTTAAGCAACCTTACTGAAATGGGACAATTTGGAAACCTTATTTCATGTGCCAAAGAGGAGATCTGCCTGAATACTGACTGTTCTCCTGAACTGCTGTTCCCAAACACCCTGATTTCTCCTATGGCTGACTTTTTGCATCAAAAAGAATTCTGTTCTGGATGGAAATGGACCCTTGAATCCCTCTGGGAGTTGACCTGTGCTGAAGAGGACTGCATTTCATGGGAGAACTGCTCCAGGAGCTGCAGCTTTTGCCAGACACCTGGTTCTGCCCTATTGCTGGGGAATATGTGAACCTAAAATTCTCTTAACTGAGTATTTCTGAGCACACTGTATGTTATCTTGATGAAAACTTGTTTATTGCATGAGAGCAGGCCAGTAGAGATCCAGCAGCAAAAGTGAAGTTAAAATTGGTTCTCTTCTCACCACTGAATTTTCAGCAGTCAGACTTTTTCTGTCACACCTCCCTCCCCTTGAGGGATTTATTTTAGTTATTTCTTTTATTTTTCTTTTAGTAAAATCATTCAGCTTTTCTTTAGATTTCCAGGAATATAGTGTTGAAGCCTAGTAACTGAATACAGAAAGAAATAGCCATTGTAGAAGTAAAACCAAATCAAAAACCAAAAAAAAGAACCCCAAAGAGCTTTGCAGTCCTTGCAACCTCCTGCTCTCCTGTTTTTCAGGAACTACATGAACGACAGCCTGAGAACAGATGTCTTTGTGAGGTTCCAGCCAGAAAGCATTGCCTGTGCCTGCATTTACCTGGCAGCCAGGACACTGGAGGTGAGGCACACTTGCATGGATTTGGGGTTTTTTCAAAGGGTTTTAACAGCAGGAGAAATCTGAGCTTTGTGTCTCTCTCCTTTTCAGATCCCGCTTCCAAATCGTCCCCATTGGTTTTTACTTTTTGGAGCAACTGAGGAAGAAATTCAAGAAATCTGCTTAAAAATCTTGCAGCTCTACACAAGGAAAAAGGTTTGGTTCTTTTTTTTTTCATGTTGGGAGCTCTCAGTAAAGGCTGCAGCTCAGAGCAGGAGAATTGGAGCCTGTTTGAAACCACAGCTGCAAGCCTGGAAGTGAACAAAGGGCAGTCACTGTCTGGGACTGCTGGATTTTCATTCCCCTCCCTGGGAGTGAGTAACCAGGAAATTCAGTTCTCACAAGCAGTGCTCCTGTGTTCACAGGTGGATTTATCAGATCTGGAAAGTAAAATAGAAAAGAAGAAATTGGCTATTGAAGAGGCAAAAGCACAAGCTAAAGGTCTGGTACCTGAGGGAGTTCAGAGTTTGGATAACACATCGGGATTTTCCCCTATCCCAAAAAATGGTAAGTAGTGGATAACTAATTTTTAATAACTCTTTCACATCTTTCATGTATATTTACCCTTTTGGGAAGGATTTACAAGTGTGGTTTGGGGTTTGTTGGGGATTTTTTTTAAGATGGCTTCTAGCACTACTCAACTGGCAGGTTTTGAATAACATCGTAACTTTGTGATTCCTTGAATCAGATAAAAGCTAAAATCAAATTAGTCTGAAATTAAGACTAGTTTAAACCCATATAGGCCAGAGACCTGCTTTTATGTGGATTTGGCAGTAAACTCAAATCCTTGCCACTGGCATGTTGTGCTGAAGCAATATTGAAGCAGAGGTGCTCTGGCAGGGCTGGTAACATTTTGGGATGTTGGGTGTGGAATTAGTTGGTTGAAAGTTTCCAGTCTGGTGCAGGTCTCACCTAGAAGACAACATTCACCATCCTCTTGCCCAGTTTACCTTTCAAACAATGCTGAATAATTGGCAAGGAAAGGAGGGTGGTTTTCTGCCTTTTCTTGCAGTTACTTCAATACTTTGGCAGAAATATTTCAGATGAATTTCTGCCTCCTGTGAACTTGTTGAGATCTGCTTGTGGGTGTGCAAAGCACAGCTGTGCAGCCCTGCTTGGTGCAGCATGGGGTGAGGAGAGGCTCCAGTCCTGGCAGGTACTTTCCAAAGAGGTAACAAAGGCTTCTTCTTGCAGAGTCTCCAAAAGAGGTTAAAGGAAATAAACCTTCCCCACTACCTGTGCAGGCCATGAAGAATGCTAAGAGGAAAACAGAGGGAGCCAAGAGAACCAGCTCCAACAGCCCAGTAAATGGGTAAGGTTTGAGAAGCAAGCAGCTGATTTTTCTCCCATGAGTACCTGAAACAACATAACTGAGTGTTCATTGTCTCTGACAGTGTCCAGAAAGGAAGAGAGAGCAGAAGTCGAAGTGGAAGCAGAGATCAGAGTTACTCGAGGTCTGCATCGAGGTCTGCATCCCCTAAGCACAGGTAGGGTGAGCTCCCAGGAGCCGAGTGGGTTTTTTTCCCCCAGGAGCCGAGTGAGTTTTTCCCCCAGGAGCCAAGTGAGTTTGCCCCCAGCAGTTTCCCTTTTCCCAGTGCCAGCTTTGCTAGGTTCTCACCAGGAGGCTGAGGTGCCCCAGCAGTGTGTGCTGTTGAACTCCAGAGTAACTCCAAGTGTGGGTGCTCACAGTAACCAAAGCTGGAGAACGGGATAAGAGTTCCTAAAAACCAATATTTTTACAGCAGCCAGATGGAAGTTTAGGACACAGGCTCAGTTTTCACAGGGTACTGAGCAGCCAAACCCAGAGTGAAGTTGTTAAAATGGAAGAGAGTGACATTTGCTGTCCTTTGCTCTGCAGGAAGAGCGAGAGTTACTCCACGTCCAGCGGCTCCAAGTCTCAGAGCCGCTCGCGCAGCCGCAGCGACTCCCCCCCGCGGCAGCTCAACCACGGCTCCGCCTACAAGGGCTCCAAGGCGCGCGCCTACAAGAAATCCAAGGACTGCAAATACTCGGCGCACAAAGCGCGCAAATCGCGCAGCCGCAGCTCCTCGCGCTCCCGCAGCCGCTCCCGCGAGCGCTCCGACCACTCGGGCAAGTACAAGAAGAAGAGTCACTACTACAGGAACCACCGGCACGAGCGCTCGCGCTCCTACGAGCGCGGCGGGCACCGCTACGAGAGGGACAGGGAGAGAGAGAGGGACAGAGAGCACGCGGGGCACAGCCGGCACCGCCGCTGAGAGAGCACGGGGGCACAGCTGGCACCGCTGCTGAGAGAGCCGGGCACAGAGAGCACCTGGGCACAGCCACTGAGAGCACCGGGGGCACAGCCACAGAGAGACCTGGGTACAGCCACAGAGAGCACCTGGGCACAGCTGGCACCGCCGCTGAGAGCACGGGGGCACAGCCACAGAGGGCACCTGGGCACAGCCACTGAGAGACCTGGGCACAGCTGGCACCGCTGCTGAGAGTCGGCCACAGAGAGCACCTGGGCACAGCCACAGAGATCATGGGGGGCACAACTGCTGAGAGCACCTGGGCACAGCCGGCACCGCCGCTGAGAGAGCACGGAGAGCACAGCTACAGAGAGACCTGGCACAGCCACTGAGAGACCTGGGCACAGCTGGCACCGCTGCTGAGAGAGCCAGGCACAGAGAGCACCTGGGCACAGCTGGCACAGCCACTGAGAGCACGCGGGGCACAGCTGGCACCGTCACTGAGAGACCCAGGCACAGCCACAGAGCACCCTGGGCTCAGCCGGCACCGCTGCTGAGAGACCTGGGCACAGCCCCAGAGCGCCCTGGGCACAGCTGGCACCATGGGCACAGCCGGCACTGCCAGCACCCCAGGCACAGCTGGCACTGCCACTGAGAGCCGTGGGCACAGCCACAGAGCACCCTGGGCACCGCCGCTGAGCTGGGCTGCTGCAGCAGGGAGAATTCCTGCTGTGAGCCTGAGGTTGCTTCAGGGGAGTTCTGCTGGTGAGCCTGGGGATGCTGCCAGGGGGAGCTCCTGCTGGTGAGCCCCAGGGGGAATTCCTGGTGGTGAGCCTGGGGCTGCTTCAGGGGGAGTTCCTGCTGGTGAGCTCCCCCCAGGGCTGCTTCCAGAGGGAATTCTTCCTGGTGAGCCCAGAGGGAATTTCTGCTGGTGAGCCCCAGGGCTGCTTCCCTAAGGAGTTCCAGCAGGTGAACTCCCTGGGGCTGCTTCCAGGGAGAATTCCTGCTGGTGAGCCCCAGGGAGAATTCCTGCTGGTGAGCTCCCCTGGGGCTGCTTCCAGAGGAATTCCTGCTGGTGAGCTCCCCTGGGGCTGCTTCAGGGGAGTTCTGCTGGTGAGTCCCAGAGGGAATTCCTGCTGGTGAGCCCTGGGGCTGTTTCCCAAGGGAATTCCTGCTGGTGAGCCCTGGGGCTGATTCCAGAGGGAATTCCTGCTGTGAGCTCCCCTCAGGGCTGCTTCACTCAGAATTCCCTCTGCCAGCAGAGCTCCTTCCCCGTGGCTTGTGCAGTACCAGGAGCCATGTTCTGCCAGCAGTTTGTGCTCTCCATGAATCCAGAGGAAAGGCTGGCAGGGTGGGAGGTGGTGTCAGGAGTGCCCTGTGCTGGGCTGGCACTGTCACCCTCACACTCAGTGCTCCTGTCCTGCTCTTCAGTGGTTTCCATCCCCCAGAGCAGTGCAGTGTTTGGGACTCCAGTCCTGCAGGCAGCAGCTCTGTGCCCAGTCCTTGGAATTCTGTGCCCAGTCCTTGGAATTCTGTGCCCAGCAGTTCTTCCCTGTGGAACTGGAAAGCTCCTCAGCCCCCTGGGAGTGCTTTGGTGCTAACAACACCCTTTTCATACTGGCTCAATGATGTTGTACAGGTGGGAGGTGACTTTTTTTAGACCTGTTGCCTATATTAGGTTCTCTGTGTATATATATATTTTGCAGTGTTACAGTACAGTATGGGAAAATGGCCTTCCTAGCCTTTACACTTTACCCACAATGTAAATAAGCATTTGTTTAATACAGGTGAAGATATATACAGAAAATTCAAAACTTGAATTCTATCAAAAAAAAGACTTGTGTAGAAAATTCTGATAAATGTGAAAGTATTTAGCTCTGTGCATTGAGAGTAGTATATTTTTATCTGTGCAATGCTGTGTGCAGGCCACCAGCTCAGAAGACATTTCCTTTATATCCATTTGAAGTGGTTGAAAATTCTTTACTCAGGATCTTTGACACTCTGAAGAATTGGTAGTTTGTCAGTCTGCATGCTTGATGAACAGAGCATTTAAAAACCAATTAGCAGAGCCCCACAGCCCAGTAGTATCAGTTCTAGTGGTATATCTGAGCTGTTACTCTCATGCTCCCTAATTTCATTAAAGTATTTGATTTTCTATTACATTCACTTGAGAGTAATTTCTTATGAGCTACACCACTTGTGCCTACTCATAAGGAAGAAAATTGGTGCAAAATGAAGAGATTTTCAAACTGTAGTAGATTCAAGACTTGGAATTCAATCTTCATTTCCTTAAGGGAGGAATTTTGGGTACCAAACATGAAATCCCCCAATCCATAAGGATTTGAGGTGAAAAGTGCATTTCTCTGACTTCAGGAGCTGAGTTTGCTCTGGGCCTCCTCACCTGGACAAGGAGGAAGAGCTGGGGTTGAAATCTGGAGGTTGCAGAGCTCAGGAGAATCCCATCCCTTGGGGGGTGAGACTGTTAGAGTGGCTGAACATCTGTGGTGGTGGGTGGAAGTCAGTGCTGCTGCTGGAGGTGGCAGAAATTCACCTGAAATCAAAAGCCCCACGTGCAGCTGTGTGTGCAGACAGCTCTCAGCCCCTCAGGTGAGTTCTGGCTCTGTTTTCTCAATCCCTGGTGACTCCACCCTGGTTCTCAGGCATCAGAACCTCTCTGATCTGTTCTGGTGTTCACCTGCAATTCCTTCTGCTTGGAAGGGACAGCACTGAAACCTGACTGGTGGAGGACACTGAAAGCTTGGCCACCTGCTCTTCCCTCAGATAAAACCTTCCCATCCTTCCTGGCAAATAATCCTCCAGGCTTCACATTTTCCCAAAAATGGCTCACCCAGCAGTAAATTCACTGTCACAGCTGCATTTGTGGCAGCAGAGGCTCAACCACCAAAGCTTTCCCGGGTGAGACCCCAAAGGATTATTGCCCAGAGGCTGCCAATTCCAGCTGTGGAGAATTCCAGCTGTGCCAACATCCCAAGCACAAGGAGGTCACTAAGCAGTTTTAGGCTTGATGGAGATTTTTGAAAATAATATTTTCCAACCCCACCAGTATGGTGGTAATGCACAAAGGGAGTTGTGAAATGCACCCAGCACGTGGGAAGGAAGGTGAGGGATTAAAGCACCTGGGAAACAGCAGAGTAGCTGTTGGTGAGACAGAAGTTGCTGGAATGGAGCTTTATTTGGAAGAAAAGAGAAAAACAGGTATCAATATCCAGGCAGCCTTGCTGCTGGCTTCCTGCCACAGCTGCTGTGTGCACAGGGATGAGCTCTCCCCAGCCTTGGGGAACAGGAATCCAGGCTGTGCCAGAAGCCCCTGCTCAGCTTTGCTCACAGCCAGCGCTGCCTGAGCTGGGAGAAATGGATTTTGTCATCTTCATTCCCCCTGGGAATGTGATGGGAACATCAAACCTGAGCTATCCAGCAGCAATACTTTAATACATATGAATCCTGCACGTTTTTGGAGCTGTTGCAGGTATTTAGAATTAAACCAACAAAAGGAAAACAAGGAATACTCAGCAGCTGTTTGAGGGTTTTCCACAGAATTTTTCCAAATTAGCAAATCTTTGTTCTTCAGTTTCCCAAGTACAAGGGGAGAATCTTATCCATGACCTGTAGCAGGATGAAATGAGTTTTAAAAAAGGAAAGAGCACTATGTAATTAAAGCCTTCAAACTTCCATCTTCCAGTTTCTGCACGAGTGTGTAGGTCAGATCTGAGAATCCCATGCTGGTCACTGGGGAGAGGGTGAGGATGAGCTAAGGGCAGGATCCCGTGGTGATTTCCAGGACCAGGTCATGCACAGTGAGGAACGGGGGAGGACCCTAAAAAGCTGCTGGCAGGAACGTGGGGAGTCCAGAATCGGGGGTTCCTTCCTGCGTGTGCTTCACCCCCCAGTGAGGAGCTGAATCCTTCCCTTCTGCCCCCGCCCGGCTGTGCGGGGAGCGATCCCACCCTGTCCCGGGAGGCACCGGGAGCTGCTCTGCGGCCGGAGCAGAGCAGGTTTCGGTACCGGGGGAGCGGCTGGCTCGGGTCGCTGTCGGGAGGGCGTGGAGCCGATTCCCCTTCCCCGGCCGCTCTCGGAGCCGGCGGGGGAGGCGCCGCGGCGGGGGCGGGCCCGGGGCCGCTGCTGCCCCGCGCAGGTTGAGAACCGCGTGGGCTCCAGGAGCGGAGCGAACCGAGCCGAGCCGGGCCGAGGCAGCAGCAGCAGCAGCAGCAGCATGGCCCAGCCGCGCTGCCGCTCCGTGCTCATCACCGGCTGCAGCCGCGGCATCGGCCTGGGGCTGGTGCGGGGGCTCGCAGCCGCCAGCCCCTCCCCGGATTTGGTCTTTGCGACCTGCCGCTACCCTGAGAAGGCGCAGGTGAGCGGGGTGCGGGCGCCGAGGGGTCCCGGAGCGGGGTAAAGGGGTGGGGAGGGAGGAGAAGGCACTTTGGAAGCGCGGGACATCTCGAGCATCATCCCTGTGCCGGCAGCGAGAGCCCGGGCTGGGATGGAGCCGGGACCGAGAGCCCGGGCCGGGATGGAGCCCGTACCGGGAGCTCTCCGGGCTGGGATGGAGCCCGTACCGGGAGCTCTCCGGGGCGGGTGCAGCCGGTACCGGGAGCTCTCCGGGGCTGGGATGGAGCCCGTACCGGGAGCTCTCCGGGGCGGGTGCAGCCGGTACCGGGAGCTCTCCGGGCTGGGATTGAGCCGGTACCGGGAGCTCTCCGGGGTTTATCGATGATAGGGAGCGCTCCCGGGAGGAGGAGAGCGAGCGGGACACGGCCGGGCAGCTGCAGCATCTCCAACCTCCTGCCATCCCCTTCCTTCCATCCCCGAGTTTCTCGCTGGATTTGCTGCTGGAGGTCTCTGTCCTGTCCTGGGGCAGCCCATCGTCCCTCAGAATCCTTTCTCCCGGGACCTGCCACCGCTTTCCTTGTCCCTGTCCACGGCGCGTCTGTGTCCCCAGCAGGAGCCGTGCCCCGGCTGCCTCTTTTTCTCTGCTGCACTTGCAACAAGTGAGAAAGCGCAAACGAACGATGAATTTAACACTTATTTCAGCTCCCCGCTCTGCTGGAATCGGGAGCTTTTGTTACCTGCTGCTCCTGGATCCACTCGCAGCTCCTCTCTCTCCCGTTTCAGCCCAAATCTCTGCTGCTGCAGCATCGCAGTAATGTGGGGACGCCTGCCCCTATAAAACTGCTATAAAAGACTGCCAGACAAATTTCACACGCACCTTAAACTTTTGGGGGGCAAATGGCTGAGGGTGATCAGTCACTCTGTGAGCAGCAGTGTCACCTGTTGTGTGTCCAGGCTCTCCTCAGTGAGGGGAATTTGGGCAGCACAGAAACACTCACAGGTATCCTTCCCCTGCAGGAATCCGAGCACTCAGCCCTGCCAATCTCAAACCCCTCTGCCCAAACTCAGATCCTCAAAGGAGAATTGATACCCACAGCCCCATTCCTGCATCTCCCCTATTTCAGGCAAGGCAAAAAGCAAATTACTGGCACGTGCAGAGGGAAACAGAGCCCCTGTGCCTGTTTCTTTTGGGGGATTTGGTTCCTTTCACACAGATTGTGATCACACAGCCCCTGAGTCTGTTCCTTTTGGGGGATTTGGTTCCTTTTGGGGGATTTGGTTCCTATCACACAGATTGTGATCACACAGCCCCTGAGTCTGTTCCTTTTGGGGGATTTGGTTCCTTTCAC
>JAODHX010001058.1:5618112-5631539 GCA_027576295.1 Cossypha polioptera
TTTTTTTTTTTTTTTTTTTTTTTTCTGGAAGTGTTTTACACTTCCTACAGCAGTGAGGTCTGGTTTTCGTGGAGTCAGGGAGGGCTGTGGAAGCTGTTCCAGGGTGGAACAGTGAGCTGGCTGTACACTGTGATACTGAAAAGCTGTCTCAGAGGGACACAGAAAAATAGGATACACCTCTGCCTTTGTCCCGAGTGCAAGCAGGATGAGGTGAAGGATACCCAAGCACCTTCATCCTGCCCCAGGCTGTGTTTGTTTGGCTTGATTGCTTCCAACTGGCTGAGTGGGGCCAGGTCCTTTCCAAGAGCTGTAACTGAAGTGGATAATGCTTTCAAAGTAAATCTTGCTAAATGACAAAGACAACAAAACATTCCTGCTTGAAATCGAGCAATAAATACTCTGTTTGCTGATGAGTCTGTGTCTGCAGCGCTGAGTGCCAGAGGATCTTGTTTAAATCAGAATAGGCTGACTCTTTGTTAATCGTAATTAAAAATCAGCAGGCAGGAAACAACAGATGCTAATCAGAGTTTAATTCTTGGATTCCCATGGGAGTTGATTCTCAGGGGTGATTGTTCAGGTGCAGAGCAGCTCTACAGCTACTAAGCTAAATAAACACAGCGTTAGGGGTTGTGTTGTGGCTTTTTGCTGGGTTTTGTTTGTCTTGTTTGTTTTTCAATTATCTGTCACAGCACACTAATTAAAAATGGCTTAGCTGGGATATGTTGGCTGTACCTACTTGTCTCAATCCTCCTTTGCTCACGTTCCTTCTAGTCACAGGAGGGGGAAAAAAGGCTTTCCTGCAATTTTTAGATGTTCTAACTGGATTTTTCGGCTTTTATCAGGTGTAGCATTCTTGAAGACCAAAGCTGTCTGCATCAGCTTTGTGCCTGGGAGCTGCTTCTGAGAAATTTAAACCCCTGAAGTGGGAGTCACTTGTTAACTAAGTAATTAGCTGGAAAACCCATTGAATTTTAAACCTAATTTGCATGCAGCTATTGTAATTTCATGCTGTCTGTGTACTGGAGAGTGCTTCAGCTCTTAGTTGAAAATATTGCTTACTCACTTAGAAGCCTCTCAGTTGCTGCTGCTACTCTAAGCAGCTCTGGCCTCTCAGCAGGAGCTGGTAGCTGGTTTCTGTTAGAGTAAAACATATAAATACATGAACTATAAATAAATGGACAAACCTTGAGAAGCCAGAGTGCTGCTGGAGTTTGTTATGCACTGATACTGTCAAACTGAAATCCAGTGACAGTTCACAGAATTACTGCAGGCCTTGACATGGCAGAGCTATTTCATCCTGGACTATCAATAAACAAGACAGTGTGTTCTGGGCCTTTAATTTATGGAAATCTGTCCCACCAAGCCCTGTCCAAAGCAAGGAATGTCTTCTGGTTTTGTGCTTCTGATTTGTTTTTCCTTCCCCCTCCCCTTAACAGCCTTAGCTGCAGTTGTGGATTGGCCTCGGTGGGAGAACAAATCTCCCAAACAAGCCTGGAGAGAGCCCTGCAGGGTCTGAAGTGAGATAAAAGATGTGATCCATTATGGTTTGTCAGAGGACATGGAGTCCCTAAAGTGTCTCCAAGGGGCAGGGAAGGATTCTTTCCAAAGCTGCCCTGCTGACCCCTATTCCCAAAGGGCTCCTAAAGAAAGGGATTTGCTGGGGCTGGAATGTTTGGCCAGGTTGCTGTGTCTCCTGAACATGACTGGGAATATGGAATCCATCTGTTGGCTTTGGCCACACTTCCCACTTGGCTTCATGGCACAGAAACCTGAGTATTCCAGCTGGGCCCATAAATCCAATTTGGACACACTCTGTGCAGGGCAGAGCACGGATTTCTGCAGGAGCAGCAGCTGCTGTGCTGACAGGCACAGGAGGGACTCCAGCAGGGAGGGAATTGTTCTGCTGGGCAGTGGCACTGCTCTCAGGGTGGGCTTCAGCTCTGCTTGCAAGGACTGACACCAACAAGGGTTGGGAAATAAAGTTCCCATGGGGAAACTTCTCCTACAAACAGGAATTCCAAATTTCCAACACCATTCCTGTTGCCCTGATGTCCAGCCCCAGCTGAGCTTCAGCACAGTTATGCTTTTCTTACAGAACTGGGGAGGCACTGGATTTTTACTGGAATGCTGAGAACTGAGCTCTAAACCTGAGAAATATCCCATTAAAAATCCAGCACGCTGGAGCCTGGACTGAGCAGGGGAAGAGTCCAATTTCTTGATCTGGCTCTTAGGAAAGCTGCTCAGCAGGCTGGAAAACAAAGGAGAATTGCTGTCTTCAGTCCAATCATGAAAATATTTCAGCTGCAATTCTGGAGGTGCAGAATTCAAAGTGATTTATGTAATAGCCATGGAGATAAATATACATATATAGAAAATAAAATAAAACTTTTCTTCCTAGGAACTGCAGCAGCTTAGCAAGCAATACAGCAACATCAGGCTCCTGCAACTGGGTGAGTGAAGGGCTTTGTGTCTGTGTGCAGAAATTTGTTCAGCTTAGGTGAGTGCATCTTAAAAAATTGGTGTCTTAAGTGATCAGTAGCTGAAAAACATCTTAAGATAACACTGGGGAAATGTGATTCTGTAAAATCTGTGCATTTTCACCTGTGTGCTGCCCAAACTTCCCCCCGAGCCTCAGCTTTGCTTTGGGTTGTTTCACTGGGGCTCTCCCTGCCTCCTGTGTGCAGATGTGGTCTGTGAGAGCAGCATCAAGAAAGTGGTGAAGGAAGTGGAAGAAATTGTGGGAGACAAAGGCCTGAACTGCCTGATCAACAACGCTGGCATCAACGTGCTGGCCTCGCTGGAGGAGGTGACAGCAGAGACCATGCTCACCATCTATGAAACCAACACTGTGGCCCAGCTGATGGTCACCAAGGTCAGCACTGGAGGGATGGGCTGAAACTGGGGCTGTGTGTCCCCTGGGAGCTGCACAGGGACAGTTCTGTGTGTCTGAAAAGCAGCCAGAGCTGCTCTGTGTGCAGCTGCTGTGGCATCACTTCGTGGCAGAATCTGCTGGAGGAAGGTTTCCTGTTGGAGTTAGTGAGTTAGAGGTCTCTCTGAATTTTTCAGAGAGAAATTAGAGTGCAGAGATTAAATTAAAAGCTTTTAAATGAGTTAAAGTATATTAAGTATATTAGGTATACTAAGTATATTAAGTATATTAAGATATATTCAGCTATACATTAAGTATATTAATACGTATATTAAGTATACTAAGCTACTTACACATAATGTAAACGTTTAAGAGTTAGTAAGTTTTAAAGTAAGCTTTAATGCTTTTAGTAAGTGAAAAGTTTCAAAGTTGCACTGTGAGTTCTAGTGAAAGTTAAAAAAACATATTGATGTTTTCAGTAGAGGCTCCAGAACCATAGTTGTAAACAGTGCTTAAACATAATAGAACTATAGTAAAAATATTGCTTGTATTTTTCAAATAAAACAAAATAAGTTGTATACATAATTTATATGTAACCTAACATACTAAAAACTAGAATTCTAATAAGTTAAAAAGTAGTAATCCAAGTTTGTATCTTAACTTGTTAAAAAAATCCTATATAAAAGTATGTATTTAAAAAAATTAGTACTTTTTAGCCATTCACTTATTGCCACTGCCTCTTGCCATTTACTTTTGCTTTTGCTATTGCTTTTGCCATTACCTTTAAAAACTAATGTACTTTGTAATAAATAACCTTTTTAGTAACTATTAACTACTTGCTCATTTAAAATAACCCAACAAAGTTAAAGCCAAAAGCTCCAAAAGTGAAAAAACCTGAGTTTGCATTCCTCTGGGTCTGAGGAGCCATCACCACCTTGATTCCTGTTTGGAATGATCCAGCTCCAGCCCAAAGCAGCAAATGAAGCCAGCTCTGCTTTTTGCAGGCGTTCCTGCCCCTGCTGAGGAGGGCAGCCCAGCTGGGCACTGGGATGGGCTGTCACAGAGCTGCCATCATCAACATGTCCTCGCTGGCTGCCTCCATGCAGCTGGTCCAGGCCAACGAGATGTTCCTCAAGGTCTATCCCTACAGGATAGCAAAGGTTGGTGGGTTCCTCTGGGCTGAGGGCAGCTAGACCATGCTGAGCTCAGGAAGGGCTGCAGCACCTCTGTGGACACCAAAAAGTGTTCTTGCTCTTCACCTGGGTGGGAATGGGAGCTGTGGAGAACAGGTTCCCAAATGCCCCAGATCTCTGCTACAGATCCACTCCCGAGGGGTTTGGCATCCAGGGAAGAGCTGGTGCCATCGAGTGTGGGTTCCATCAGCTGTGCTCCTCTCCCACCCCAGCGAGGGAGCAGGCAGGGAGCTCAGCAAAAGGTGTGCTGACCTGTACGTGGTGTTGGCAGCCAGTGACAAGTGGGATTTTAATTTTCTCACATCCAGAGATGGAGTTTGTACATAGTCAGGATCACACATACAGTTTCTCCTACACCACCTACTCATAAGCTGTTAAATGCTTGTTTTCCCTGTTCAGAAGTAAATGAATGTTTGTGTAGTGATTAGTGCAGAAAAACACAGTCCTTATGTCAATATTATTCTCCTCTCAGCTCCTGAGGCGTTTCAAATGCTACTTTATCTTCTATTACAACTTAGTTTCGTCTTTGGGCAGTGAGTTCGTGGTGGTAGAGCTTCCAGAGTTCCCAGAAAGTCTGGATAGGTCACTGAGAGCCTTTTCCTGCCCCTTGCTGTGCCATGAGACTGCAGGGTGAAAGGGAGCTCAGGGCTCATAAACAGCACATTAACAGGCGATTTCCACTCCTGCAGACTGCGCTCAACATGATCACCCGGTGTCTCGCTGCAGACTTGAAATCCGATGGAATTCTCTGCATTTCCTTGCACCCAGGCTGGCTTCAAACAGACATGGGTGGAAACATGGTGAGTGCCAATGGAAATGTGACAGCGGGGCTTCCTTCTGTCCCAACCTCCGTGTGCTGTGACACATAAAAATACATCCCCCTTCATCCTAGAACCTTTTAAAATGCATTTAACTCTCTTCTGCAGGGTATTGCCAGTAATGACCTAAGCTTGATTCGTTCCAGGCTCCCATGCAGGTGCAGGAGGCGATCCCAGGAATTCTCTCTGTTCTGGATCGTCTCGGTGAAAAAGAAAATGGTTCTTTCCTGGACTGGCAAGGGGAAACTCTGCCGTGGTAGAAGTGCACAGAACTCTACAGGAACAGCTCGTCAGTCACAATTTAACCCTGCCACTCCTGTCTGTGTCTCTTTCACACGCTTGTTGAAACAGCCAGTCTGACACCCAGCCTCTCTCTGGGTGTATTTGGAAAGCAAAGTGGCTGAGTCTTTCACTTGGTCTTGCTACTGCTCTGCTCTAATGCTTCCTGCAAACACTACTGTGCTCTCGGTGATGGGCAAATCCTGAATGGGAACCCTCTGAAATGGATTCACACCTGCGAGCTAAATCCAGGGGCTGCTGGTTCCTTCTCACTTCCAAACCCAAAGTGGGCTTCTGGCTCTTTGCAGAATTAAATGACCTGACCTCAGAGTAAGGCCAGCAGGCTCAGTTATCTCCAGAAAAAAAACTCCTTTGATTTCCTTTGTTCCTAACTGAGCCAAGGCTGAAACTGGCCAGCTCTAAACCAAGGGAATTTGGTACTTCTGTGAATTCCGTGACAAACTCTGAGTGTCCCCAGGTTGCCAGTGTACACCAGGCACTTGCTTTGTTCCCAGTGGGTGACTAACAGCCTGATATGGGGGTGGGAATGTTGTTTTGTACATAAACTTCTGAAGTGTCTTCAATAAAGTCTTGATTAAACAAACAGTCTGTTTACCGAACTGTTTACTTCATTTAATTTCTCTTCATTCAGATTTCTCTTTGCTGACAAGGGAACTTTATTCCTAATTGTCAGGAAGAAACTCTAAGCCATGCTAACCTTTCAGGTAGTTGGGTCTGACACCCATTTAGTAGTGGGGTGTACCTAAAACAGAGACAGACCCTTGTTCTGGTCTGAAATACTAAAAGCAGCTGATGAATAAATCTCTTGTGTTCTGGCTGAGGTAGGTATAAAAGCAAAAAGCCCTTTGAAGTCTGGGATTGGCTTCAACATCCCTCCCTCATGCCAGCTGATTAGGCACTTTCATGCTGTGCCAAGATGGTGGGTTCCTGTTCCGAGCAAGAGGAGACAAACAACAGCCAGGTAAGGGGAGAGGACAGGTGTGGCTGTCCCTGGACAGCAGCCACAGGGACCTGCCCCCGGATGCAGACAGGGAGAGGTGTCTGTGTGCCTTCCATGATCCCTGCATCCACAGGACAGGCTCACTGGAACAGCTTCACAGAATCCTCCACAGCATTATGGAATCCTTCACAGCATCATGGAATCCTTCAGCGAATCATTCACAGAATCCTTCACAGCATCATGGAATCCTTCAGAGAATCATTCACAGAATCACAGAATCACAGAATCCTTCATAGCATTATGGAATCCTTCACAGCATCATGGAATCCTTCACAGAATCATTCACAGAATCCTTCACAGCATCATGGAATCCTTCAGAGAATCATTCACAGAATCACAGAATCCTTCATAGCATTATGGAATCCTTCACAGCACCACGGAATCCTACACAGCATCATGGAATGCTCCACAGCATCATGGTATCCTTCACAGAATCCTTGACAGCATCACAGAATCCTTCACAGCATCACGGAATCCTTCACAGAATCCTTCACAGAATCCTTCACAGCATTATGGAATCCTTCAGAGAATCATTCACAGAATCACAGAATCCTTCATAGCATTATGGAATCCTTCAGAGAATCATTCACAGAATCACAGAATCCTTCACAGCATTATGGAATCCTTCACAGCATTATGGAATCCTTCAGAGAATCATTCACAGAATCACGGAATCCTTCACAGCATTATGGAATCCTTCACAGCACCACAGAATCTTTCACAGAATCCTTCACAGAATCACAGAATCCTTCACAGCATCACAGAATTGTTTAGGTAGGAAAAGCCCATCAAGCCAAATGTGTGATCAGTCCCCACCTTGTCACCCAGCTAAGACACTGAGAGCCCATTTCTTAGGCAGCTCCAGGGATGGGGTTTCCACCATGTTCCCATACTTAACAACCCTTTCCATAAAGAAATTCCTCCTGATGCCCTAAATTCCTCCTGATGTGGCTCTTTGTGCCACGCTTCCCTTCTCACACTGGTTTTAGGTGACTCAGCAGGTGAACACATCCCAGCCACTGATTTTCCATGTGTGGCTGAGGTCTCTGTGCAAACACACCTGGGTTGAACTGGTTGAAGAATTTAATTTGGAGCAAAGCTGGAGAAGTGTTTGGAGCAGCACCAGGAGAGGCTGAGGGAGCTGGGAAGGGGCTCAGCCTGGAGAAAAGGGGGATCAGGGGGGACCTTGTGGCTCCTGACGGGAGGGGACAGCCCCAGGTTGGGCTCTGCTCCAGGGAACAGGGACAGGAGGAGAGGGAACAGGCTCAGGCTGGGCAGGGGAGGTTTAGGTTGGATATTAAAAAAAATTTCCTCATGGAAAGGTTGAAAAGCATTGGAATGGGCTGTGAGGGACTGTGAGGGACCAGGAAGGATTGTGAGTGACCATGGGGGGACGTGAAGGACAAGGAGGGGTTGTGAGTGACCATGAGGGACTGTGAGGGACTGAGAAGGACCAGGAAGGATTGAGAAGGACCAGGAAGGATTGAGAAGGACCATGAGGGATTGAGAAGAACCATCAGGGATCATGAAGGACCTTGAGGGACTGTGCAGGACTGTGAGCAGCCAGGAAGGATCATGAGGGACAATGAAGGACCATGAGGAGCTGTGAGGGAAAATGAAGGACTGTGAGGGACTAAGAAGGACCAGGAGGGATTGTGAGTGACCATGAGGGACAATGAGGGACCATGAAAGACTGTGAGGGGCTAAGAAGGACCAGGAGGGATTGTGAGTGACCACAAGAGCTCATGAAGGACAGTGAGGGCTTGGGAAATATCGTGAAGGACCATGAAGGGGCCATGAGGGGCTGTGGTGGACTGTGAAGGACCACGGACCGTGAGGGACTGAGAAGGACCAGGAAGGATTGTGAAGGACCTTGAGGCACCGTGCAGGACTGTGAGCGGCCAGGAAGGGCTGTGAGGGAGCACGAAGGAACATGAAGGCCTGTGAGTGACTGAGACCGGCACCTTGAGGGATCATGAGGGGCTGTGAGGGACCATGAAGGCTTGTGAGTAACTGAGACTGGCACTTTGAAGGACTCTTAGGGCTCATGAAGGCACCATGAAGGCTTGTGAGGGCCCGAGACCAGCACCTTGAAGGATCCTGAGGGACCATGAGGCACCATGAAGGCCCATGAGGGACCATGAAGGCTCGATAGGGCCCGAGACCGGCACTTGGAAGGACTCTGAGGGACCATGAAGGCCCGTGAGGGCTTGAGACCAGCACTTTTGAGGGATCGTGAGGGGCCATGAGGCACCAGGAAGGCTCATGAGGGACCAAGACTAGCACTTTGAAGAACTCTGAGGGCTCGTGAGGGCCCGGGACCGGCACTTTGAGGGATCATGAGGGCCCGAGACGGGGACTTTGAGGGATCGTGAGGGGCCATGAGGCACCATGAAGGCCCGTGAGGGCGCGAGACCGCCACTTTGAAGGACCCTGAGGGACCATGGAGGTCCGTGAGGGACCATAAAGGCCTGTGAAGGACCGAGATCGGCACTTTGAAGGACCCTGAGGGACCATAAAGGCCCGTGATGGACCACGACAGCCTGTGAGGGCTCGAGACGGGCACCTTTAATGACCCCGAGCGCCCGTGAGCCTCCGTTACCCGCGCGCCGCCAGGGGGCGCTGCGGGCGGCCGGAAGTTCCGGTGGCGGCGGGGCCGGTGGGTGATGGCGGCGGGGCCGTGAGGGGCCGTGAGGGGAGGGCGATGGCGGCGGCGCGGGGGCTCCGTGCGGGCCCTGCCCGGGGCGGTCCCGGCAGTACCAGGAGGGATGAGGGGAAGGAGGCGGCCCCTCGGTGGCAGCGCCTTCTTAGGCCGCGGGGCTGCTCCTCAGGGCTGTGCTGGGGAGCTCGGCTGGAGTTACCGTGTTTTTAATGTTAAAACATCCCAAGCTTTATTAATAAATCGCCCCTGCGGCTCTGCTGCCCCCCACAGCAGAGCCCGACAGATTGAGGGTAAAACCAGGAGGATGTTCAGGGTCTCAGCCCGTCTTTTGGGGATGTGGGGTTGTTTTTTAAAGCTGCGTGTTTCCATTACTGAATAAATGTTCTTGTTTGAACAGTCATTGCGGGCTCTGCCAGTGAACAAAACGAAACAAAATGTTAATATCACGGCTCAGTTCCCAGTTGCTGAAGGCTTCGAGAATTGCAGGTAAATTGGTGTTGTGTGACCGAGTTTGCTGTTTGTTTGGGTTTATTTTTCTGGGGGAATTTGGCTCCCAGAAGTTTCTTTTCCCCCAAGCAGTGCAGGAGAGAGGAGGCTGTTGTTGAGTCAGTGGTTGTCAAATGTTTTCATGTCCCTGATTTACTGTGTATACATTGACTATGATTTTCCATCAGAAAACACAAAAACTTAATGGAATAATAGAAAGGTTTGGAAGGGACCTTAAAGACCATGGAATTCCAAACCCCTGCCATGGGCAGGGACACCTCCCAGTGAAGGGGAATCTTAAAGATCATGGAATTCCAATCCCTCCCAGTAAAGGGGAACCTTAAAGACCACAGAATTCCAGTCCTTCCTAGTGAAGGGAAACCGTAAAGACCATGGAATTCCAATCCCTCCCAGTAAAGGGGAACCTTAAAGACCACAGAATTCCAGTCCTTCCTAGTGAAGGGGAACCTTAAAGACCACAGAATTCCAGTCCCTCCCATTGAAGGGGCACCTTAAAAACCACGGAATTCCAATCCTTTCAAGTGAAGGGGAGCCTCCACCCTGCTCTGCCTGGTTGACCTGGGCATCTTACCTAGTAAATTATATTTTTAACATCCCAGCATTGTAGTTAAAAAGCTGAAAATCCTTCCTTGCTTTTGTGATGATGTCACAACTCGTGTGAGTGTTTCCTTTTATTAGCTTGCCTGGTGGTTTGAGAGCTGGGCAGAGCTTTTCTCGTGCTCCTGCTGGAAAATTCTGCTTTTTTAAGTGCAACCCCTTTCTCCCCAAGGCCACCTCTTGCCCAGGTCAGTGTCCTCCTTCCTCTGCTGCCGCTCTCCATCCGCCTGCTACAGCACCCAGCCCCCCAACACCAGCGGGGCCCAGCCCCAGCAGTGGCACACGCTGGACCCTGAGCTGGAGGAGATCCTGATTCCCAGGAAACTCTCCATCAGCCCCTTGGAGAGCTGGCTGACAGTCAGGTACTCCCTCCCCAAAGCTGAGGGCACTGAGGAAGAAGTGAGCCATGAAAACCCCCAGCCCTCAGAGTGTCCCCCTCCTGCTGGGCAGGGGGATGTGGAGGAAGGAGAGAGAGACAAGGTGCAGTGCAGGAATGTGCTGAAGATCCGCAGGAGGAAAATGAACAGGCACAAGTACAGGAAGCTGCTGAAGAGGAGGAAGTTCATCCGCAGGAGGATCAAGGAGGGGCGCAAGAAGAAACGTCAGGTGAGCTCAGGGGAGGGACAGGAATGTGCCCACACATCAAACTGACAGCACAGGGTTCAAATGTTCCTAAAACATGGGAATTGTGTGCTGTAGATTCAGGAGGTGCAAAGAAAAGTTGGGTCTGGGAAAGGGAACCAGACCCTGGGAATGAACGTTGAGCGTTGCACCTGCATAATCATGATATGATAAATAATATGATTGATTGTTTGGTAATTGAATAGAATTATTGTTTAATCCTAGTAGGAATCATGAGAAACGATGTAATCCTAACAAGAATCATGAGGAAGGATGTTTGGGGGGTCCTGATGGAAATTACAAGAATTCATGCTGGGATAAGATCAGTGTATACAATAGAATAATATGGGTTTAATAATTAATATATAACAAAAAGAATATAAAAACATGTCCAACTCAAATCCATGTCAGAGTCAGATTTGGGGTTGTACCCCTGATTCCCAGAGCTCTTCAATAAAAGCACCTCCATGTAATCATTCTGTGATGATGTGTTTCTACACTAATTGAATTGAATAGAATTATTGTTTAATTGCAATAAGAATTATGAGAAATTATATAATCCTAATAAGAATCATGAGAAATGATTTTATCATAACAGGAATCATGAGAAAGGATGTTTTGGATTATGAAAATTGCAAGAATTCATGCTTGGACAAGATCAATGTATACAATAGAACAATATGGGTTTAATGATTAATTATATAGTTATATAATGAAAAGGGTATAAAAACATGTCCCATCTTGAATCCATGTCAGAGTCAGATTGTGGTTTGTACCCCTGATTCCCAGAGCTCTTTAATAAAAGCACCCTCATATAATCATCCTGTGATGATGTGTTTCTACACTAACAAAACCACATTTAGGTGTTGGATGATGGATTTAAATGGATTTGGGGAAAAATGAGCCTGAATGAATTCAGCATTTAGCCTCAAGCTGTTCCAGGGGAGGGTGAGGTTGGACAGCAGCAGGAATTTCTCCATGGGGAGGGTGTCAGGCATTGGAACTGCCCAGGGAGGTTTGGAATCCCCATCCCTGGAGGTGTCCAGGGAATTCCTGGATGTGACATCAGTCACAGCTGGACTCAGTGATCTTGGAGATCTTTCCCAGCCTCAGTGATTCTGTGATTCCAAACATAACTGGGGTAATTGCTGGGCATTTATTTAGTAATTTACAGATCTGGGTGATTAATGGAGAGGAATTTTAGCATTTGTGTGAAGGATGTATTCATGTATCTGCTGTAATCTGAATTTCTCCCCTGTCTTGCCACCATCCTCAGGCGTTTTTTACTCTATTTTTTTATACAGAAGCCTTTTACTTCCTTTCCTAGAAGGGCTGAGGGAAGACATGGGGGTTTCTTCAAGCTGGGGAAATTCTCCTTCAGCACTGCCTTTCATGGGATATAATTTAATTCCTTCTCTAGGAATTCTCATCTTGCCCAGCTACAAATTGGGGTTAATTGTAATTCCACTGCTTCAGATTTGCATTGAACTCTGTAAAATCCTCTTATTTTCCTCACCATTTCATTCCACCTTCTCAGTTTGCCTTGCACAGGACATTAAAAATAATACTACCAAAATCCTTTTAACGTCTTCTGAATTTTCTGCAGTAAAATTCAATATTTTGATACTTAAAACCTTTGTTTCCTTTGTGTGTGTTACACCTACACTGCCCTTGGGACACATTTTTACTTCTAAGCTGTGTCACCTTTGTTTTTCTTTTTTTATTTTTTTTCTGTTTTAGGTAAAATTTGAGAAAGATTTGGAACGTGTCTGGAAAAAAGCTGGCTTGAAAACTGCTCCTGCAGGGTGGCAAACCCCCAAGATCTACCTGAGGAGTTCCAAGCGATAAAAAACCAGCACCTGTCACAAATTTGAACCTGCAATTGTAATTAAAAAAATATTTAAGTATATCCATGACATTTAACCTTTTTCTGATTGTGATGAAAAGAATGGGAAGGAGTTTTGCAAGGAGCTTTTCCTCCCCAAAGGAGAGTTGTGAGCTCTTTTCTCTGTGCTGTGGTCATTGCTGAATTGCTGAAATCCCTCTTTGAGATGAGACTGAAGCTAAAAAAAAAAATCAGGTGTGGGAGATGGGATCAGGGAAAGAATTCCTGTTGTTTATATGGCACAAAGCTTTGGAAAAGTTTTTTTTGAAATTGCATTCTCTCACAGCCTTACTGCAGGAAGGTTGGGCTTTTCCTGACAGTTGTGGTGGGATGGGAATTGGATCAGAATTAATTAATTAATTAATTAATTAATCAGGATTTACCTGCAGGAGTTTTTGTTGTCTCTTATCTGGAGCCTTGGTGTGCCTTGGGCATTGTGTGAGCATCCTTAAAAGGCACTTTTATTTTTGTGTTCTCTTTTGTGCTAATAAAAAATGGTTATTTTTGTCTTTGACTGATCCCTGTCGTGTAGAACATCCAGATATTGGACAAGGTAGAAGCTCAGAGCTGATTATTCATTAACTACACAAACTTTTGTGCCTGAGACAAGGATGATACAATCAGCTGCTTTTGCATGGTTGAAGAGAGTTGTGAAAGCTGTGAAAAATAAACCCTCAGGACTTTTTATCTGGGTTCTGCTTTGGGTTCTGCTTTTCTTTTTGGGGTTTGAGGCAGTTTTGGGTGGTTTAGTGTGATTTAACTTCTATATTTTAAAAGACATGGGATGGGCTGAGAAGGAAAAGAATGAAAAAAAGTTTCTTCAGGCTTGGAAACTCCCTGAAAATAATTCTTTTTTTTTTTTTTTTTTTTTTTTTTGCTAGGAGAGAATAAACTGAACCGATTGCTCGGGGCTCGACTGCTAATGCCTGCCGATCGATTGCTCTGGGCTCGACTGCTAATGCCTGCTGATCGATT
>JAODHX010001058.1:5633512-5646734 GCA_027576295.1 Cossypha polioptera
CTGCAAAAAAAACAGAGTTGTTCTGATATTTTTTTATTGTGAGAACTGTTCTTTCTTCCCTTAATAAACTCCAGTCTCAAAATGGAATAAATCAGCCAATATCAGGGGATGTTTATGAGCATTTGGTGTACAAAACACCTTTCAGGGCATTAATAATGAATATATTTAATAATTGCTGAGCAGGAAGAGTGGGCACCTTTGCTCTGGTGAGCTCATGCTCTGTTAAATGAGGCACTTTGATGTGAAAAACCAAAATATTGGTGTGCATTGGCTGCAGGAGCTCTGAGCTGCTCCTTCTCCAATCCTGATCCCTGGTGCAGAAATTCCAAATTCAACAAACCAGGTTTGTCCTCACCAGCTAAAAACCTGGCTGAGGTGAAAGTCCTGATCTGACCAACAGCACCTGGGGCTGACTCAAATGTCACCTTTTCTTTTCACCATTCATGCTGTTCTCTGTTTTCCAGGAAAACATCCTGGTTTGGGGTCATTTGGGCTGAACCTCTCCAAAAACAACAGAACTCTGTACCCAGCCTGGAGCACTTACAGAGCTGAAACGGGTTGGAAAAGTGTTTTTTTTGTTATTTTTTTTTCCATGCTGCTTTTTAAATAAATAAAAATATCAATAACTGCTCTAAACATCTGAGGTAGCTTGGAGCAAACACAGGGTGCTGGTTTTCCTGTGGAAGAATCCATTCTTGTTTGATTTTCCCTGACAAAACTGAGGAATAAAACTGGAACAAGGAGTTCTGTGAGTCAGAGAATTTAAGAAAACCATCTGATACATCACTTTTGGGTCAAATCCCTGATTCAGGGATTTTTTTTTGTCTTGCTCCTTGCATGGACACTAAGAACTCTTAAACTGAGACTTGTCCCCCTTGAATGTAGCTGGAATTTTCTGAAAAATAATAGGAAGGAGGAATTTGAATGGAAAGTGGCACCTTGACAAGGCTAAATGGAAGTGGCTAAAATTTGAAGTAGAACAATTTGAAGTATTGTTTTAAAAATGAGGGTTTTTAAAATTTGTTCAGTAATTGAGGCTTGGTGCTGCTCAGGCAGGTGTTGTGCTGAGGGAATGTCACTGCCAGGTCTAGAAAAAAAACTCCTGGGATACTCTGGAATTCCTTTCTCACTTGTAAAATGGTTGGTGTTAAGACAAGGATGTGGAATTGTGAGCAGGTGGAACATTACTGGTTTGGGATTTTGGTGTTTTCAGGGAATTAGTTGATGGTAGGATGATCTGGCTGAGCTTTATCACCAGCCAGCAAGGAACTGCTTAAAGCTGAAGGGAAAAAGAGGTGGAAGAAATCAAATTGGAGTCAGCAAAGTGTGAGCAGCAGACTCTCCCTGCCTGATTTTGATGCCTCGTGATTTTTGCTTTTTTATTTTTCTTGTATTTATAACCCTGCAGTTCTTTAATTATAACTCCAAACTCCATGTACAGTGTGAGCTCAGCTTCCCCATTTTGCTCAGACACAACAATTCCTCTCCAAGGGAATCAAGGACACCTCACAGGCCCCAAAAAATATAAACAAAAGTGAGTTGGGGGGAGCAAATTTGGGGTAAATTCCTTCATTACCTGAAGCTGTAATTGGAGGATTAACCCCCAATCTGCAAATGGACCAAACTTATAAAAATGTGAAAACCATGGTGCATTTTTGGGTGTAAAAAAATGTACAAATACAACTGCTTTTTATTCTCCTAATTTTGGCCTGTTTTTAGGCAGCCCCAAAAGGCAATGATTTCACTGACTCTGTGATGCTGGAGAATAATCTGATTTATTCTTGGCCTCCTGCCATCCCTGACTCCTCCATCCCATGGGATCATCCCCTGGGGAAGGGAAGGCAGGAAAAGCTTTCCCTCACCAGAAATTCTTGCAAAAACCTGGGATTGGGAAAAAAAAAAGAAAAAAAAGAAAAAGTGGAAAATAATAAAATAGTATCTGTGGCTTGAATGGCAACACCTTCTCCTGGATTGATTTCTGCTGGTGGAAAGGAGAATATAAATGTGGCTTCCAGTGTAGGAACTGCTCCCTGTGGAGTGGGGCTGCCAGGATAAAGTCACCTGAACTTTTCCACTTTGTTCTGAAGGAAAAATATAGATTTCCACGTTGTTCTGAGGGAAAATTTGCATTTCCACCTTGTTCTGAGGGAGAAATATGGATTTCCAGCTTGTTCTGAGGGAGAAATAGGGATTTCCACCTTGTTCTGAGGGAAAATTTGCATTTCCAGCTTGTTCTGAGGGAGAAATAGGGATTTCCACGTTGTTCTGAGGGAAAATTTGCATTTCTACCTTGTTCTGAGGGAGAAATAGGGATTTCCACATTGTTCTGAGGGAAAATTTGCATTTCCAGCTTGTTCTGAGGGAGAAATAGGGATTTCCAGCTTGTTCTGAGGGAAAATTTGCATTTCCACCTTGTTCTGAGGGAGAAATAGGGATTTCTACCTTGTTCTGAGGGAAAATATGGATTTCCACCTTGTTCTGAGGGAGAAATATGGATTTCCACATTGTTCTGAGGGAAAATTTGCATTTCCAGCTTGTTCTGAGGGAGAAATATGGATTTCCACACGTGGTGCCATCCCCAAAATGGAGTGGGAACTCTCACTTAATTTCTGAAGGAGGCACAGCAAGCAGCACCCTGGGGTTGTTTACTAAAATTATGTTTGCCAGAGTCCTCTTGGGTTAATCCTAAGCAAATACACTTTTCACACAGACCACCCTCAAAAGCTGAGCAGGCTCCATGTTTATGTGTCTAAATTTGGCAGCAGGATTATATTGCAGTATGGAAAGCAACCTCCTTTCACCCAGAGTATTTTTATTTTTAATGCACCAGCCTGCAAACCTGAGGTAAATAACACAACTCTGGCAGGCACCTTTGAGCACCCTCTTCAGCACCAACCCATTAATTTTTCCATTCTTTTCCCAGTCATTTCTGATCTCAAAATAAGCTGGAATCCCACTGCTTAATTATTTTAGGCGGGTGCAATGGATGGGCTGCAATTAGTGTCAAAATCTGGTAGCAGAGCTCTGTTCCCACGTGCAGAGAGGTCACAAAATGTGGTTTGAGGCACAGTGGCCACAAAGGGAACACAAAATTTCAGCTCTCAGCTCCTGAGGACTCCCAGAATTTTCTCATTCCTCACAGGAACGAGCAGTGCTGGGTACTTGTGGCTTGAGGGGTTTTTTTCAGGGAGAAATGTGATTTAGTGTTACCTGTAGGAGCAGTAAAATTCAGTTTGAGCAGTGCTGGGTGCTTGTGGCTTGAGCTTTTTTTCCAAGGAGAAATGTGATTTAATCACTTCTATCTGTGGAAGGAATGAAATTCAGTTTGAGCAGTGCTGGTGCTTATGACTTGAGCTTTTTTTCAGGGAGAAATGTGATTTAATCACTCCTACCTGTGGGAGAAGTAAAATTCAGTGTGAGCAGTGCTGAGTGCTTATGGCTTGAGTTTTTTGGTTTTTTTGTTTTTTTTAGGGAGAAATCTGATTTATTGTTACCTGTAGGAACAGTGAAATTCAGATTGAGCAGTGCTGGTGCTTGTGGCATGAACTTTTCCCAGGTTGGAGAAACCTGATTTAGTGTTACCTATGGAAGGAATGAAATTCAGTTTGAGCAGTGCTGGGTTCTTGTGGCTTGAGCTTTTTCTAGGTGGGAAAAATCTGATTTATTGTTACCTGTTGGAGCAGTGAAATTCAGGTTGAGCAGTGCTGGGTTCTTGTGGCTTGAACTTTTTCTAGGTATGAAAAATCTGATTTAGTGATACTTGTAGGATAAGTGAAATTCAGTTTGAGCAGTTTGTGGCTTGAACTCTTCCCAGGTTGGAGAAACCTGACTTTGTGCTGCCTGTGGGAGGAGTGAAATTCAATTTGTGCTCAGGATTTGTGGTGTGGTCAGCCTGCTCCAGGGGCTTGGGAGTGGAATTCTGGACAATGATTTTTGGACACTTTTTCAGCTCAGTTGCTTCTCCCCTATTTTTACCAGAAAAAATAAAATACACATAAAATACCTCAAAATCTGGAATGGCAGAGGATGCAAAATTCCTGCCCCTTTTCAGGTTGGATTTGGGTCTGGGGGCTTTTCCCTAGAATTCAGAAGGTGGGTGAGGAGCAGCCAGGAGCTGCTGCTTTGTCCCACATTTCTGGAGACAAACCCAGGGGCTGAGCAGAGCTCCAGGGGGTGATTTGATGCCTCAGCCATTTCCTCCTGAGCTGCCAAACTGGAGCAGGACTGGGGATCTGCCCCCAGAGCTCAGCCTGGTGCATCCTTTGTGGGTTTGGGAAAGCCTGAGATGCTCCAGAACCACGTGGGAATGAGTCAGACCCGTGTCACGGGTTGGAAACTCTTCTGTCTCAGGCACTGCAGGTTCAAAAGTTGATTTTGGGGGATGTTTTGTATAAATTGAGAAGGTTTAGTTGTAAATAGCCCTGATAAAATCCTGATTTCCTAGGAAATTCCTGCTGCTGTGGACCTTAGGGAAGGATTAATAAATGCAGATAAATGAGCAGAGCCACTCCTGGAGTTCTGGTTGCTGTAACTCCAACTCAGAGCTGCACATTTTCCCATCCCCTCATGCTTCATGCAGGGATTTTGAGCTCATACCTGTTTTTCCTTTAATATTTAGTGTTGAAGGCACCCCTGGCTCTCAGAATAGACTAGGGGATGAGTACTTAATAATTAAATGAAATAAAAAGTAGAAAATACCATTTCACTGGGGTAAAGAAGCAGCATGTAGAAATGACTCCTGGTTTCCCTAGGGAATGGGAACACTGGGAAAATCTCAGAGGCAAGAGGGATGAAATGGAAAGTTCAAAATGAGGGTTCTTCCCAAAATCTGCCCAGGCTGGTGTGCAGCTGGTCCAGGCTCTGCTCCCAGTTCTGCCACTGCTCTGCTCTGTCACTTTGGGTGACTCATTTCCTTTTGTGCTCCCTCCTGCTCCTGTCTGTTTAGATTCCAGATTTTCCTCCCAGGAGCTGCCTGTGCTGTGTGGGACAGACCCAAGTGTGCTGTGACCCAGAGAGAGCCTTGCACACACGAGTGGGGGACCAGAAAACACATTTAATGTGATTTTAGTTATTTTTAACAGCATTTGAATTGAAGAAATCATAGCAAGTACTTAAAATTAATATATTTGTAAACTAAAATAATTTTTATAGAGAACTGATTTTTCAGATTTACTTTCTTACACTTTGATCATGCCAAAAATACTAAACTTGACAGAAAACTATAATTTACACCTGCTCTGTGGGTGTCAGTGAGGTGCTGCTTTGTGTCTCTTTTTCCATCCCTGATTTATTTGCTGCCTGTTGTTTTCCCTTTTCTCCTTGGTCAGTTGTTTTTTTTTGGGGGTAGCTTCTGTCTAGAATAAAAAAAAAAAAAAAAAAATCAGCATTGGTTTCCTGGGCAATTTCTCTGTTTTTGTAGCTGGTTTCTATTAATGGTTTTGAGATGAATCCCAGGAATCTGAAGCTTTCCAGCCAAAGGAGGTGTTTAAATGTTGTGCCATCCCAGGGTGCTGGAATGCAGGGAGTTTTTGGAGATGCTCTGTGACCTGCTCCAAGGACAGCAGAGCTGGAAGAACACACCAATTGCATGGGTTAATGGGAATAATCCACATAGCTGGAAAATTCTGCAGTTGGGCACATCCAGGTCTGTCCCAGCACAGCTCAGATCAAAACCCTCTCAGCATTTCCAGCTGAATCAATTCCTGCATTCCTGGACATGCACATTAATTAATTTCTGCTCCTTGGGTCATAGTTAAGTGGAGCTTCCAGCTGGAGATTCAAGGCAGAAATTGAGGAATTGTCCCCAAAATCAAACTCTGGTTTTGCTTCAAAGTGAAGCCTCCAGCTGGCCCAGGGAAGATTCAGGCTGGATATTATTATTAATTATTTTTTTCCCCTGGAAAAGTTTGTTAAAAACATGGGAATTGCTGCTCAGTGATCCTGGAGGGATTTTCCAGCCTCAGCAATGCTGGGGTTGAGGAGTGCTTGGGCATTTCTGTGGCCTTCACCTGTCCCTGGCTGTCCCAGGGCTGGTATTTAATGATATTTAATGGTATTTAATGACATTTAATGGTATTTATTGATTTTTTTTTTTATCCAGCCAGTCTGAAGGTGTCAGAGCTCTGCCCTGCTCATCCCCCAGCCCGTTTTTCTCAGCTGCTCTGGTGGCTCCATCTCAGGCTGCTGATGACAGTGGAACAAAAACACATCTGGTGAGGCCATCACCTTGTCATTGTGGATGTGCCCTTCAGAGAAGGCAAATCAGGGTTTCTGTGTTTGTGGCTGGGGAACAAGCAGGGTAATGCTGGGGCTGAGAGGTGCCTGCCTTGTTCCAGCCCTGCAGTAATGACAGGCTCTGCTGGGCTGCCCTCTCATTGTGGTTGCCTTTCAGTTGTGTCCTTTTCAGTTCACAGTTCTTGCTCTAAGCTGGATTATTTCAGGCTTGCTGAAGATTTGGCAGCTGGAAGATTTGGTTTAAAGAGAAAAGTGAAAGATGGTGGTGGTGTAAATTAACCCTGAACTGTGGTGCCTCCCTTTTGCTGTTCCTGTGCAAAGTTATTTTTTTCCATATTTTATTTTGAAGAATCCTTTGCCACTGCCAATTAGCTGCACTTTTCATTCCTAAATTATAACATTTCCTACTACTTTTCTTTTCCAGGAATTTTATCCTTTCTTCTTCCCATGAGTAGGTGTTTTCTCCTTTGATCCTGGTGGAACACTCTGGGTCCTGTATTTAAAGAAGCTGTTGATGATAAGCCTGGAGTGTTGACAAATCCTGCACACAAGGTCTTGTACTGTAATTTGTGTCAACAGATCATTAATGCTGCCATTCCTTTTTAATTAATATATTTATGGCTGTGAAGATGGGTGGAAGGGGCCACTTCCACTCCTGTTTGCCAGGGTTGGTGGCTCTCAAAAATTGCAATAAAGGATGGAGGGTTCCCCTTGGCATCAGACATTTTTCCTGATCTGCTATTTGCTCAGTTTTTCTGGCTGCTGATCTTCAATTTGGATTTATTGGGAAGTCTCTCAGTGCAGCCTGAAAACCAAAATGGTAAAAAAAAAAAGGAAGAGATGGGGAGGAAGAAACTTCCTGACAGTCACAACTTCCCACGAGCCAATTACCCTTGTGACCCCTTTGTCCACCTGGGTCAGTGCTTTAGATCTGAATTAGGTGTGAAATGCCGATTTTTCTTTTGCCACAAAAGGAGCACGGGATCCTTTCTTCTGCTGCTGACCTGATCTGCTGGCAGGTGCAGAGCCTGCAAAACCACTCCTGTTGCTGCAGGAAAGTCCCTTTTTCTTGCCTGGATGAAGTTGCTTTCTGTGGTCAGGATTTGTGGCCAGCTGGAGATGAGCAATGGGGATGTTTGGAATTGGGGGAATCAATCCCAATCCCCTGGGAGTGGGGAGGGAGAAAGGCTGGGGAGCACTGCTCAGCTCAGAATGGAGAAGCTGCTTAAAAATTCAGCTCCTAGACCAGGAAAAATGTTGACACAGCTGCTGTTGCAGGATGTCTCTGGAATAGCAAAGCCCCAGGAAGCAGGGCTGGCTGCAGACTGTGCAGGATTAGAGAGGGGACAAGGCAGAGACCTGCAAACCCCTCTGTGAACCCCAGAGAAGCTGCTGCTCTTCCCCTGGGTGATTTTAGGAGACTTCAGCCTTGTTCAGCCTGGACTTGGCTCCTTGCAGTCAGGAAATATCCAGTCCATGACAGCAGCAACCACAGCAGTCTGCTCCCTCCCAAAATCCCTGCCAGGAGCAGGCAGTAACCTCTGCAGTGCCACAGCTGGGAGGCAGAAAAGTGGGAAAAAACACCCTGGAATTGCAGCCTGGAAGGGGCTGTGTGTGACTGGGAGGGATCAGGGGAAGGAGGCAATGCTGGGTTTGCTCTCTGATCAGTGGGAGCAGCTTTTGGCCTCCCAGCCAGGCATTTTCCAGGCTGCTCTGAGCACAGCTCTCTGATGGAGAGAGCAGGAAAGGCTCCTTCTTCCAGGGGATTCCAGGGGATTCCATGGGAATCCATGAATTCCATGGGATTCCATGAGAATCCATGAGATTCCGTGAGAATCCATGGGATTCCATGAGATTCCATGGGAATCCATGTATTCCATGAAATTCCATGGGATTCATGAGATTCCATGGGAATCCATGAGATTCCTTGTGATTCATGGGACTCCTTGAGATTCATGGGATTCCATGAGATTCCATGAGATTCCATGGGATTCCATGAGATTCCTTGAGATTCCATGGGATTCCTTGAGATTCATGAGATTCCATGGGATTCCATGGGATTCCATGAGATTCCATGAGATTCCATGGGATTCCATGGGATTCCATGGGATTCAATGGGATTCCATGGGATTCCATGGGATTCAATGGGATTCCATGAGATTCCATGGGATTCCATGAGATTCCACGGGAATCCATGAGATTTCATGGGAATCCATGAGATTCCATGGGATTCCATGGGATTCCATGAGATTCCATGGGAATCCACGGGATTCCATGAGATTCCATGGGAATCCACGAGATTCCATGAGATTCCAGAGAATCTGCTGAGAGAATCTGCTGAGGATTAGGGTTGTCATTGGGATTGTGAATATCCAGGTGGTGCCACAGCTCAGGTGATAAAGGTGGGAATGTGGAGGGAGGGGCTGTTCCTATCCCTTTATCCCCAAACCTTCCCACTTCATAGAAATGTCAGAGTTGGTGTTTCCAGGGAAATTTTGTCAAGTTCTGATCTGAAGATTATTTTAGGATTTTTCCCTAGAAACAAACCAGTTCTCTGAATCTGTCTTGGGCAGTGTGGAGTTAACAGCAGGCTTTTTTTTTTTTTTTTCTCATGGTCATATTATCTAATAATAATAATAGCTGCAGTTTCTTGGAATTTGTTTGGAAGTGTCTGGTTCTGTCTGATGCTGGAGACAGGATCCTGGACTGGGTGAAATCCTGATCTGGATGCTCCCAAAGTTTCCCTTGGTGCAGTGTGTAATTATTTAAATGTTTCTTTAGGGGGATGTTATAATTATAATACTCTCCTCTTTCCTGAAACTCTTCCCCCTCTGGCATTGAGGGAATTTATTTTCTGGTGGAGCACAGAGACAGAAAAATGTCAGAAGGAAAAATTCAAGTGTGGCAATTAAGTTTATGCTCGTGGATCCCATGGGAAGGCTCCTGACTTGTGTTTTTAAATTCTCTTATGGAATCCCAGAGACATTTAAGGACAGTCAATTTGATTCTCTTTCTTCACTTGATGACTAATTTGATTTGATTGTAAATCCAATAAATCCAATTCATTAAATGTTGTTAACCCTAAATAACAATAACCTGACAACAGAATGCAAGAAAACAGAAAAATTGACCATATTTTAATTTTCCTATAATATGCAATTTTACTTTTCATATCCTAGCAGCAGCTACTCTATTTCCTATTTTATACTCTATTGCCTGACTTTATACTCATTGTAATTTTCCTGTAAATACCCAGCCCTTGCTTACAAATCACAGGACAGGGTAAATATTGTTCTCTAGGTTGTCTTTGGAGACTGGAGCTGGAAGTAAAACCAGATGAGGAGACCAAGATCAAAACCCCATTGAAGGCAGCAGAAGAAATCCAGTCTGGAGGAGTGTCAGACAAAGGGAGCAACAGCTGGATCAAGTAAAACACGAGGAAAATTGCTTCCATCCCTAGGGGGAGGGAGAAAGATTTGTTTTTGTCAGCCCAGAGCTTTGTGGGACCAACTTCAGGCGTTGAAACTTTGATGTCAGAGTCAGGGAGGGCTCAGAAGGGAGGGGAAGGAGGAGAGGGATCTGCAGAAAGTGAGGGAAGGAGGTGGGGAGCTGGAGGTGGAGTAACCCTGCAGAATCTGAGCTGCTGTGCTCAGCTCTGGGGATGTAAATTGGTGAGGTCATAGTGTTTGCCAGTTACAGAAAAGAAAGTTTTAAAGGGGGAAAAAAAAAAAAGTCTTCAAGTTGTTTTTCGAGAGAGGCGAAAACTGCGAGAAGCCGAAGGAATGGAGCAGCTTGTGAAACTCCTCCTGTGGCAGATTCTGCTTCAGCAAAGTAAGCTCTGAGCTGCTGGGTGCTGTTCTTGTTTGTGTTTCAGCTGCACCACGGGGCTGGGGGCTGCCTGTGAGATGTTCAGCTGTTATCTTTGTAAGGTTTTGTTCAGATCCCTAAACTCGCTCTGTTTCCATCTGGGGAGGGGAGGGAGCCGTGAGTTTCCTCTGCTTTTTGGGCAGAGAATGGAAACATGTTTGAGGTTTTTGGAGCTCTGTTCAGCATGTTTGTGCAATTATTTTTTTTTCCTATCAGCAAATTCAAAAACAATAAGCTTGGGTGTGAGTACAGCAAAGGTTTCACAGTCAGATTTACAGGATTTAAAGTTACTTTTTTATGTTTGAAGAAGCAGAAACAGCTGGGGCTGCGTGTCTGTGAGGGTTCAGATGGAGGGAAAAAAGGATGTGTGGTTTTGGGGTTTCTTTTCCTCTTGTCAGCAGAAAGACCAACACAAAATTCACTTTTGAGTAGCAAGGTGCAAGAAGGGAGTAGGAAGTGAGGAGCAGAAGTTTTTTTGGGGCTGGTGACTCTTCCCAGCCCTTTCAAAAAGCTGTGGCTGACCCCTGAGCCCCTCACTGCTCAGCACTGGGGTGGGATGGGGTGAGGAGCTCTCCCTTTGCTCCCTGATTATTGCACTTTCTGTGTCACCACGGCGTTTCTGCAATGCCCCAAGGCTGGGTTTAGGCACTGGGAAATGATGGGATCAGTCATAGGGACAGCAGGGTTAAAGGGGCTCAGAAATTTGGGGTGTGGGGTGGGTTAAGGAGGAGGAGAAGGGTTCACAGTTCTGTTCTGCAGAGGCACCAACCAGTCCAGTGACTCCCAGTGATGTCTGGCAGGAATAGCAGGTTGGGCTGCTGCAGAGCCCAAAAAAAAAAAAAAAAAAAAAAAATAAAAATAAAGGTCCTACCTGAGCATGGATGAGCTCTGCCAGAATTTTGGCTTTACCTGGATGCAGCCCTGATGTTTGAGCCCACCCAAATGAGGTTTTAACTCACTAGGGAGGATGGGAAGGGGAGAAGGGGGAAATCTGTGCCCCCTCCTGCAGAGGAGCCTCTCCCTCAAGTGTTAGGGGAGGAAGAGCCCCGTGTTTGGAGCAGCTCTGCAGAGCCATTCCAGGGGCTGCAGCCAAGCTCAGGGGCAGGGGAGGTTCCAAAGCTCAGCTCAAACCCCAGGAAAGCTGGGGCAGGTCTCTGAGGGATCCTGGCCGTGCCCCAGGTGGGGATTGGTGCAGACTCCGAGTTTTCCCTTTCTGCAGAGGCAGCACATTCCTGCTCTCTGCCTGTTCCTGCCTGCAGGGAGAGCTGGAATTACTGGGGCTGGGTGGGTGTTTCAGGGCTCTCACATCCTTTTTGGAAGGGGGAGACTCTACTGGGAAAGGGGAAGGAAGCCCTTAAAAATAAACAAACACAGATTTAGAGAAAATCCCAGTTCAAAGCCCATCAGTGAGCTTGGAAGGGAAATTCAGTTTTAGTGAGAAGCAGACAGGAGCAGACAGGGTGGGAGAAGTTTAGGAGGAGCTGTTTTCTCACCATATCCCTGTTCCAGATGAGCCCAGATGTTTCTCCTGGTTACTGCTCAGTGGGTTTAAAAACCCAGAGGAGAGCTGGGCTCATTCATGTCACTGTCACCTTGCTGCATCAAAAGCCATCAGGGCCTCTCAGCCCCCTAAAAGTCAGGATGGAGCCACTGCCACTCCCCAGAGGGTTTGGGGACAGTGGTGGCTGCTGCTTTTCCCACAATTGTAAAATGACCCTACAGACCCCATTAAATCCCCTCTAAACAAAGGGATTCATGGCAGAAATGAGGAATGTGGCACACACAGATTTGGGAAGAAACTTTCTGCAGGACTTTTCTGCTCGTTTGCCCACAGTTGTTTGTTGTTGTTCTTTATTTTTGGGGTGGTGGTGGTTTTTTTTGGGTTTTTTTGGGGTTGGTTTTTTTTTTTTTTTGTGGCTTAGTTCTTCACATGAAACATGGATGGGATTCAAGAAGTAAGAGCTGGCTCTGCCTTTTACAAGGGATTAAGAAATAATTTTCCAGGCTGCTTTCCTCTTCCTCTACTGTGGGACCACAGAGTATCTCTGGGATGCTGCTGAGTCAGCACAGAATGTGTCAGGGGACAGCACAGAATTGTCTTTTATTGGGGTTTTTTGTTGGTTTTTTTTTGTGGTTACATCACCCAGAGAAGATGAAGCAATTCTCCATCCCATGGAACTTGAAATTTTAAAACAGAAGCCACAGCTGAGTTCTGTGCTGACAGCTCTGAGTCTTGGGAAGCTCCAGGTCCTGGAGCCCTGTGATGACAGAGGTCAGAGCTGTCACCAGGTGCATGAAAACTCTCTGGTTTGACAATTGACTCACCAAAAGCTGCTTCCAGCTGACCCCAGTGCTGCAGCCCATGAGCTGGGCTGTGGCTTTATCTCTGCTCAGAAGCTGCTGGGTCACAAAATCCCTTTTTAAAGCAGGGTTGGGTTGCTCTGCTTGTCTCACATAGCACAGGGAGGACTGAAAAGAGAAAAAGGCTCATTCCTCCTTCTGCTCTCTGCTCAGGGTATTGAAGGTCAGTTCTTCTAAATCCCATTTTTTCCAGGCATGCAAGAGATCAGAGACATCCCAGATTCCTCAGATTTCTGAGTGATCTCATTCACAGCTCTGTCAAATAAGTTTGAGCCTTACCCACTGATGGATGTGTGCAGATTTCCAGCATGGCTGGGGAATCAGAACAATCAGTTCTTCCTTCTTTGTCTGCTGCAGTTCCTGTGCCTCTTGTGAAGAGTTATCTGTTTTTTCCTGCTTCTAGAATTTTGCTGCTTGGCTGCAATGTCACTTTTTTTTTTTTTTTAAATATTTGCTCCATTTTGTCAAACTGTGGATGATATCCTAGGTTCAGACCCAGAGTTTCTGTGCAGACTCTGTGTGTGTGCACAAAGTGAGAAACTTTTTCTCTCCCACCTCTTTATGCTGAGCTCCAATAGTTAAATTCTAAATTCACCTCTTCCAGGTGGATTTTGTTGTGATGTTCAATGTCAACCCAGCTTTGTGTGGCAACAGGCTCCAGCAGCTGCACCTGGGAAGAGAAGGGAAAAGGGGAAAGGAAAAAGGGGAAAGGAAAAAGGGGAAAGGAAAGGAAAGGAAAGGAAAGGAAAGGAAAGGAAAG
>JAODHX010001058.1:5657703-5668963 GCA_027576295.1 Cossypha polioptera
TTCCCCCCTTTCAATTCAGAATTTCTCCCTGACCATTCCCACCTTGAAATCCAGAATTTCTCCCTGACCATTCCCCCTTTCAATTCAGAATTTCTCCCTGAGCATTCCCCCCTTTCAATCCAGAATTTCTCTGCAGTGATCCCTTCTTTTCCTTCCCTCAGATCCCAACGTGGTCAGGGGCCACAATGTCATCAATGTCATCATCCCTGAGGGCAGGCTGCACTTTTTCCAGCAGCTGGGATACATCCTGGCCACTCTGCTGCTCTTCCTCATCCTCCTCATCATCGTGGTCCTGGTCACCCGCAGGCGCCGGCAGAGAGGTGAGTGCAGGGCAGAGCTGCAAAAAAATTCCTGCAGGGAGCAGAGATCCTGCAAAAGAATTCCTGCAGGGAACAGGGATCCTGCAAAGAATTCCTGCAGGGAGCAGGGATCCTGCAAAAAATTCCTGCAAGGAGCAGGGATCCTGCAAAAAATTCCTGCAGGGAGCAGGGATCCTGCAAAAAATTCCTGCAGGGAACAGGGATTCCCTCCTGGGACATTTCTCCTGCAAAAAAATTCCTGCCAGGAGCAGGGATCCTGCAAAAGAATTCCTGCCAGGAGCAGGGATCCTGCAAAAAGTTCCTGCAAGGAGCAGGGATCCCCTCCTGGGACATTTATCCTGCAAAAAATTCCTGCAGGGAACAAGGATCCTGCAAAAAATTCCTGCCAGGAACAGGGATCCTGCAAAGAATTCCTGCAGGGAGCAGGGATCCCCTCCTGGGACATTTATCCTGCAAAAAATTCCTGCAAGGAACAGCGATCCCATCCTGAGCCATTTATCCTGGAAAAAAAATTCCTGCAAGGAACAGGTTTTCCTCCTGGAAAACCAGGAACTCACCCAGTGAGGCTGGAGTGGTGTAAAAATGTCCAGGCATTGATTTAATGGAATTGTTGGGGTTGGGAAAGAGCTCCAAGGTCATCAAGTCCAGGCTTTGCCTGAATCTCACTCAGGATTTGCTGAGTTGCTGTGTAGAAGGGAGAAGAAAAATGGGATTTATCCTTTGGGAACAAGAAAAATGGGATTTATCCCTTGGGAACAAGAAAAATGGGATTTATCCCTTGGGAGCTCCTTGCTGTGCTGGGGGATTCTGTGGGATTCCATAAAGGGATCACAGCACACAAAAAATCCCCAGGAATGGATCTGTGACTGCTCATTCTGCTTTTTCCTCCTCTTTAGGTTATGAGTACAACGTGAAGAAATATGGAGAGTAAGTATGATTAATGATAATAGAATTAATATTATTAATTGGGTTTTGGTTTTTAGGTTTATTTAGAATTAGGTTTAGTTAATTAAGATTAACTCATGCCCCCCCTCCTCAGCCAAGAGCCTAAACCAGCTGAAAATCTGGTTAGGAGGAGGGAGTGGGAGGAGAAAATGCTTTGTGGAGCTGATTTGGCAATTGAATTTCTTCTTGTTACTCTTTGGGAAGTGATTCAGGGGTGAAGTTTCTGTGAGATGTCCTTGGGAGTTGGTGGGAAGGAATAATGCAGAGATGGGGCCAAAATGATGGACCTGGGCTCCTCCAGACCTTCTTTTATATGATTAAAGTGGGAAATACAATGAAATTCCAGGATTGGCTGCCCATTGTTCTAAGAGCTGGGAAAACATATGAGGGAAAAAAAATTAAAATTAAATAAATTCTCTAAAGAAGCATTAGAAAAGCTATTGGGGAAAAGTGTGAAAGGAGTTATAAAAGATGGGACAATCCCATTTTCCACCATGATTCCCTTTCCAGGAAGGATGTGAATCTCAAAGAATTTACAGTGGACACGACAGATCTGAGCCCACCCAAGAGTGAAGACATCAGGCTGGGTAGGTAAACCAGGTCAAAATCCTTGAAAATCTCAAATTTCTAATGGCACCTGGATATTTGGAAGTGACTCAAGCCATTCTTGTACCTCTGGAAGTGGGTGTGGATTTTTATTTGAAGTCCTGAGTTAGTGGAGTTCATTGTCTCCTCCTTCTGTTGAAGCCAGTTTGGTTTAACTTTCTGATTTTTCTCCTCCCTGGATGTCAAATCATCCAGTGAACATTTGGGCCTCCTGTCAAGATCTGTGGCAGATAAACAGAGAATGAGAGGGAGAAAATTTGCAACAGAGGCCCTGAGATAGAAAAGAGAAAACACAAATCCTGGAACTTGTGGTAAAGTGAAAGACACTGGGGAGAGGGGAAGGAAGCTCAGCTCACACTGTAAAAGTGATTTTTGGGATTTATAGATCTGATGTGGGGAATTTCCAACATTCCTGAAGAGAGAAGCTGGTCCTTGGTGGGGTTGGAAGGTGCAGCCTTGAGTTTATTGTGTCAATAATTGATCTGGGGTTGGTTCTTGCTGGGGCTTGGGGTGAATCCATTTCACAGAGCTGATGCTCTTGTCTGCAGCACCCTGAGATTCCTGATAAGCCAGGAAATAATTGTCCCTTTGATTCTTTATTTGCATCCCCAGTAAAGGTACAACCTTTAAAAGAAGAAGCTGACAAACCTTAGGTCCCAAGAATTGCTGTAAGGGCCCCAGGAAACAAGAGAGAGACAAAACTGGAAGTAAAGAAAGGAATTGCAGAGGGTGGGTTGCTAAAATCCTTCTCTGTGTGTCCCAGGAGAGCAAAATCTCTGGATAATTCACCTCCAGGTGAGCTTGGAGGAGATAATCCAGAGCTGGAAGGATCTGTGGTGCCTGGGAGGAGCTGGAGTTTGCACAACTCATCCATGCCAGGGGCTAAAATGAAGTCAGAGCTGTTTTCCTGCTGAGTAACTCCACAAATAATTCCTAGAAATCAGAGGTGCCAGAGCTAGAGCACATCGAGGAAGGACTGATCACCTCTGTCTTGCTCATAAAATTCTTGTTTTCTTTTAATATCCTAATGCCTGTGTGAACTCTGCTCCTCCCAGATTACAAAAACAACATCCTGAAGGAGAAGGCTGAGCAAGCCAGAAGCTTCCCAGCAAAGAGCATTGATTTAGACAAAGGTAATCATCCCTTTCTTCCCCTCAATTGGTGGCTGCAGGAGGGAGGAACAGCCCATCAGTGAGTGACCAAGGCACAGCCAGAGAGGAATGAGAAACCTCATGGCAAAAGCAGGAATGAGAAACCAGCTCCCTTCCCATCCTTTCATCACAGAGCCACGAGATGCAAGCAGTGATTAGGCTTTTAGAAACCTTGGGCATGGCATAAATTGGGATTTCTCTGCTTTTAAAAGCTTTGGGCATGGCATAAATTGGGATTTTTCTTAATTGGAGAAAGCAAGCCTGGCAGGGCTGGAGCTGTGCCTGCTCTGCTGAGACCTCAGAGGGAGAGAGAGCCCAAAAATGTCCTGGCGTGGTGTTTGGGCAGAAAACACAGTGCAGAAAGGGAGTGTTTGGAGTTGAATTAATTTATGGGTAATGGGCAGTTCCTTCATCCAAGAAAAGCAAACAAGTCTCCCTCCCTGGGGGCTGAGCCTCCTCCTGCTGATCCAGGACTGATCCCCAGGGCTGTGCCTCTGTTTGTAGACAGCACTTCTGTCATCAGGGCTTGGGAGCAGCTCTGAGATTCCAGGAGTCATCCCAGGGGAATTGGGATTTAATAAATGGGGCTGACATGACACCAGGCAGGGAATGGAGAGCCCAGGAACTGGAATTCTCAGGGTATTTCCTCCTGCAGGGTGGATCTGGGCAATAATTTACCCACAATAATTTAAATTCACTGAGAGGGCTTTTTGATATCAGGGTTGTGGGTGACTGCAGATGGCCACTCTAGACATAAATCCATATTTTTCTGCTGCTTTGAATGGTTTGGAATTATTCTCCAGGTGCTGACCCCAGTTTCCATTTTTGCTTTCAGATTTCAGGAAGGAATATTGTAAATGAAGACATTCCCAAGCTGCTGGCTGGACCAGAAGCTTCCATCAGAGATAGATAACGTGGAAGGGAGATGCTTTTCCTTAATTCCATCTCCCTCCAGTTCCCATAGAACTTTTTCCACATCCACTTTTCCCCCACACAAGGGTGCAAATGCTTCATGAAAGAGTTAAACTGTCTTGTGTGCACTTATGGGGTTGGGTTGCCTTTTCTTCCTCTGTTCTCCCAAGCCTCCCTTCCCCTTTTCTTTCTTGACAATTATTGTTGGATTTTATGCATCAATGATTTTTATGAGCTGCATCAGCAGAGGTTTTGCTTTGATGTTATTGCTTTAAATAAAAACCACCTGCATCACTAATCCTGAGCCATCATTCCACCAGGCATTTTCCCATGTGGTGAATCCATCAGGATAACAATGGCAAAGGCTGATCCCTGTCCTAGGCTGGCCTAAATCATTTTGCACAGGTGAAGCACAAAGAGCTCAGCCCTCCCAAGTGGCAGTGCAAAACCTCATTTTATCTGGGGAAATAAATTCAGGAAATAAATTCAGTAAATGAATTGATTCCTCATTCTGCAGGCAAAGGGAAGCACCCCAGTGGCTGAGGGCTCAGCTCAGAGCTGAACTCTGCATTTCTCCCCGTGTTTGTTGATTTGTTTGTGTTTCAGCACAGAGCAGGTCAGATTTGGCAGGAGCAGTGCCAGGGACAAAGCCAGGCTCGGTTAGCTCAGCCCCAGGAATGCTGTGAGCTCCTGGGATGGGATTTTCCTGCAGCCCTGGGCTGGCTCCAGGTCACACAGAGCACATCAAACCACAGGTAGGAGATGGTGAAAATGAGGAACAGGAGCAACAAGAGGAATTTTCATGGAGCAGGGGCTCAGAGAGGGACTCCAGGAGGGGGATGAGCCCATTCCCATGGATTTGGGGTGGATTCCTGAGGGGAGTTCCAGTTATGGACAGTGTCGGGGGGGCTGCCAGGAAACTGGGAGTGATTCAGTGTTGTCACCCAAGCAAATCAGAGCTCCAGCAAAGATGCAGAATCTGATCAGCTCTTGGGGCATGGAAGGAAAACTGCTGCTGTTGGGAGGGTGAGGGTGGCCAGGGATTGTCACCCCTCTGTTTGGTGGCCTGGAGGGGGTGGCAGAGGGGGGAATTGTGTGAATGGAGCTGGGGCAGGACCCTTTTCTTGCCAATTTGGGTGTCTTGACTGATGTCAACATTCTCAGGAATCTAAATCCCACTCGTGACCCCTGTCCCTCCTCCCAGGGATCTGTGCTGGGTGTGACAGGGCTCTGAGGGTGGCGTGGCTCCTCAAAAGCTCAAAATCCTGGTGGGTGAGGCCTCCAGAGGGGCTGTGCTGGCTCTTCCCAAGGTGGGATGTCACCACAATGCACTTTTAATGACAAACACACCATAGGCATTTTTACAGATATTAATATTTCTGTTACTGGGGGCTGTTTTAAAGAATGATTATATTGGGGGCAATATTTTCAATGCCTTCAAGCAGTAAAAATAACAGAACAGAACCAGAGGTGGAGGTGAGCCTTCCTAAGCTGCAGCTGAGCAAATCCTCATTTTTTAATTTCTTAGCCCTTCCACTGCTCTCCACAGGCTCTTTTGTGATTTGTAATTCATTTCCTTTATCCTCACTGAAGATCCACCCCAAAAAGTGCCCAGGATTAGTGCAGAGGAAGGTCTGGGGTTGATCCCAAGCCCATTTTTGCCCTCCCTGAAGCAGAGAGGGATTTTTACCCCTGAAGCCCAGGCTGCATCCTGCAGGAGGCTGAGCTGCTCATTCCATCAGGGTGGCAGAGTCTCAAACAATTGTCATTAATTCTCTCTGCCTCCCTCTCATGTCTGTGAGTCAAAGGTTGGAGGTTTTTCCTTGCACAGCTCACACAGACACAGCTCAGAGTGGGGTTACTCAGAAACTCCAGAGGCATCTGAGTCTTTTATCTGACTCCTGGGCTGCACAATGGCTTTAGGGGGGGGAAAATGAATATATTCCCTGAAAGAAGGGCTGGGAAGGGCTCTGGGAGTTCCTCAGCCTTGCTTTGATCACTGGTTGGGATTTGGTGATGGTCAGGCATGGCAGGTAAACTGTGATAAGTGGGATGGGATCAGTGGGATGGGATGGGATCCATCGGATGGGATAAATGGGATGGATGGGATGGAATAAATGGGATGGGATGGGATCAGTGGGATGGGATAAATGGGATGGAATAAATGGGATGGGATGGGATAAATGGGATCCATGGGATGGGACAAATGGGATGGAATAAATGGGATGGGATGGGATAAATGGGATGGATGGGATGGGATCCATGGGATAGGATAAATGGGATGGATGGGATGGAATAAATGGGATGGGATGGGATGGGATCAGTGGGATGGGATCTATGGGATCCATGGGATGGGGTTCATGGGATGGGACAGGATGGGATGTGATCCACAGGATGGGATTGGATTAAGGTCCAGAATAACCCTTCCTGGTGAGGATGGGATGGGATGGATGGGATGGGATCCATGGGATTCTGGCCCTTTCCTTCAGGACAGGAATGTTGTGTGACTGTCCTGGACATCATCACTGTGGCTTTCACCAGCAGCCTCTCTGTCATTTAGCAAATTAAAATTCTGGCTGAGGAGAGACAAGTGCTGGGTAACCAAGAGAAAAACAAACAACTGAAGAGGTTTTGTTTTTTTTTATTTCTTAATGCAGAGGAATTAGTGAAGGCTGTTTGCCCTGAAATCCTGGTGAGAAGCCACTGAGACCCTTCCCATTGCCCTCTGCACTCCCAGGCTCTTGTGGAGAAACACTTTTTTTCATGTGGGTAGCACTTGGCCTGAGTTATTCAAAATAATTCAAAGCAATTTTTCTCTGTGTCAATGAATTGCTGCAATTTGATAAATTTCTTTACCTTCTTTTGCAGGCTTTGCTCCTGTCCCAGTCTCCCTGATTTCCTGAGACATAGATTTGATATTCAATTAGTTAAAGTAATAATAATAATAGTAGTAGTAATAATAATAATAATAATAATAATAATAATAATAATAGTAATAATAGTAATAAAAAATAATCCCCAGTATTTTTACAGCAGTTGCCCCTCAGTGAGAACTTTACCTCGATGAGAGCAGAGAAATCCAAGTTTTTTAGGGCAATAAAGGGGCTGTGAGTTCTTGATGAGGGACAAGAAAAGGGGGTTTGGCAGTGACTTTAAAGGGGTTAAAACTGAGACTAGAACTAGGACTAGAACTAAAACCTCCTCTTTTCAGCTCTGTGCTCACTCTCCAGACTAAGAACTTCCTCCAGAAATCTTGTTTTTCTCTTGGTTGTAACAGAATTAATTCTCATTATTATTGTTGCTTAATTTTTCCCATTTGTCTGTTAACTCTCCAAACATTTAAGACATAAAGGAGAATAAAATGGACTTTCCAGCTCAGGTTGATTTTATTTCTTGCCCTTTTGGAGGTGCTCTCTCAGCCAGCATTAGCTAATTCTTCCCAATAACTGTGCTTCATCTCAGGCTGTTTCATCTCAGAGCATCCCAAAGTGCCTGACAAAGTGCAGACTGGATCCAGGAAATTATTCCAATAGGATTTCCACATGGGACATCATTATTTAACAGGGTCATGGGGCCCACAGAGGAATTCAGAAATGCTGTGAAGGAACAAACCAGCAGCTGGAGCTGGAGCTCAAACCATCCAGCAGAGAGGGAGGCTGGCAGCAATTCCAGAGCATCTCATTTTGCAGCTCCAGAAGGGAAGATAACATTTCCTGCTGGGATCTCAACCCCCTGCCAGCCCAAATTCCTCTTTTCCTTGCAGGACTGACACCTTGCAAAGCTCCTGCTGCTCATTGTGCTCCTGGAGCCCCTCCAGCCCCTGAGCACTTCCCCAGCTGGGACAGCAGAGTTCTCCCAGGGACAGGATGGAAGCAGCCTGGACACTGCAGGGCTTGGAGGATCAAGGCAGGAAATGGAACTAAAAAGTGGCCAGAAAAAAAAAAATTAAAAAATAAAAAGTGCATTTAGCAAGCTAGGATCATTGAGCAGCTGGTGGAAGTGTCTTCTTCATCTTCCCTGGTAGAAATCCCACTGCTATTCCCCAGCACCTCTCCTCTGGGTGATTAATAACAATAACAATAACCACAATAATAACAATAACAATAATAATAATAGCAACAATAATCACCCAAATAATCCCTGCTGGAGCTGCTGTGGGGCAATAATAATAATAATAATAATAATAATAATAATAATAATAGCAACAATAACAATAATAATAATAATCACCCAAATAATCCTTGCTGGAGCTGCTGTGGGGCAATAATAATAATAATAATAATAATAATAATAATAATAATAATAATAGTAATAGCAACAATAACAATAATAATAATAATCACCCAAATAATCCTTGCTGGAGCTGCTGTGGGGCTTTAATAATAATAATAATAATAATAACAATAATAATAACAATAATAATAATGATCACCCAAATAATCCTTGCTGGAGCTGCTGTGGGGCATTGCTGGTCTCTGCTGGCAGACTCCAGCCCCTGTTGGTTTTTTATTCCTTTACTTTTCTCTGTTAATGGATCTGATTTTCCAGGAGAGCAGCTGGGAACAAGGAAAAGCTCATTTAGAACACCAGCAGGCCACTGAAATGAAATATTTTTATTGTCTTCCACTTGTCTGAAGTCCACTTTGTCCCAGTTTCTCCCAGTCTGGGGAGAGTTTTACCAGGGGAGAGGGACTTGTAAGTCATCAACAGAACAAATTCCTGAGAAAAAGAAACACTGAGAGAGAAGGAGGATAAAGACCCAAATACACAATTACAAGAAAAAACTCCAATTTCCTAGAGGTCTGTGTGTCTGCTCTGCAGACAATTCCTGCAGGGAATTTATTCAAGTGTGGCTCTCCCTTTTTATTTAAATAGGGTTGCAGCTGCTAAGAAAAAGCAGAGGAAAGAAAAGAGATGGAATCATGATGAGGAAGAGCTGGGATCAATCAAAATAATTTATCATTTACAGGCTCTGCATCCCATGGAAGTGTTTGAAAACCCACAGGAATGTTTTCCTCCATCCTCTTTTCCCCTCCCTGTGGGTCAATATCTCTCCTTAACACATATTTCCAAATTAAGAGGGGTTGGGAGAATGCAAACCCCTCCTGTCATTTCTCATTTTTCCCTCAGGTTTGTGTTTAGGTCCAGGGAAGTTTTGCAGAGGTTACTGCAAAGTCTTTGCTTCCCTCTAGTGTTTCACGTCTCCATTTCCTTCTCAGTGACTGCTCAACAGGGAGAATGAAAGAAAAAAAAACCCAAAACCTTGCAGATCTTCCAGAGCAGATGCAGGAGAAGTTTAAACTGTGAAATGTTGTTTTTTTACAGATAAATCCACCCAGGAAATCTCCAGGTGGGTGCTCAGAGCTTTGCTTTCCCTTTTGTCCCATCTCTTCACACAAACACTTATTGTGGGAAATATTGTTGCAAAAATTTTTTGCCCAAGAATGGAGGGTTCAGTTGTTTTCCCATGAAATATTAAAGTCATGTGTTCTACCTGATGTTTGCTTTTAGACATTCCCCACTAAAATTTACAAATCCCTAAAACAAAAACCTCTTGGTGGCTTAGGTCAGAATTTTTTTACAAACTCTGCTGATCACCCAGAGCTCTCAGAATTCCCTGAGACAAGCAACAAGCATTGCTCTAATTCAAAAAAATGACTTTTTTAAAGGATTTGCTTATTTTCTGTGTGCTAACTGCTGTGAAAATGAAGAAAAGGGTGAGCAGCTTTTATGCCTCAGGACATTTCTCTGCTCCCTGCAGGGCTCAGCAAGACCATTCCCACTATCACAGAGAGCACAGCACTATTAGCAAGAGATTTGGAGCCTCAAATTTATTTTTTGCTGAAGTGTTAAGGCCTGAGCTCTGTGAGACACGAGTTCTGATGGGCCAGGGGTGTATCCTGAATTCCTGAGTCCTGTCTTTAATTGGATTAGCTGCTGGTTTGACTGCAGCATGGAAGTTATCTGCTCTCTTTTGTGCTTTCTGGGGAGCTTTTGTGGCTCCAAAAAATCAAACCTCAAAAGTGGTTTGCTCCTTTCCCCATTTTTTTTGCCTTTTTACCTTTTCTTTTTGCCATTTTTTCCCCATTTTGCCATTTCTGCTGAGGATCCTGAGGGGTGAATGTGCCCTTGCCTTGCAAGGGTGAAACACAACATCATTAGCTTGGGGTTTAACTGAAAAAGGGGTTTTTTTTTAATAAGCAGGAGATTCTTCAGGATCTAAGGACACTGCTCTGCAGTCTTCATTTTCTAGTTGTCATTTTCAGGCAATTTCTAGAAATAAAGGTGAATTCTTTCCAAACACATCACCTGCATGATGTATACAAAACTCTAAAGAGTTGTTTTCTCATTCTGTGGTCTCCACCTGTTTCCTATCTCCATTCCCACTCCCATCCTCATCTTCTTTCCCCATCACTTTTCCTTTTCCCCACCCCTTTCCTGTCCTTTTTCCTTTTCCCGTCCCCATTTCCATCCCCTTCCTCTTCCTCATCCTCAGTTCCATCCCATTCCAATCCCCATCCCCTTTCCCATCTCTTTTCCTCATCCCATCCTCTTCCTCATCTCCCTGTTCTTATTCTCGTCTTCCCTTTCCCCATCCCCATTCTTATTCTCACCCCCTTATCTCATCCCCTTTCCCTTTCTCATCCCTAATCCCATTCCTTCTCCATCCCCTTTCCTTGTCCCATCTGCCTTCCCTTTCCCTCTGGCCCCATCCCTTATCCCCTTTCTCCCTTATCCCCTTTCCCATCTCATCCTCTTCCCTTTCCTCATCCCCATTCTTATCCCCATCTCATCCTCTCCCCTTTCCTCATTCCATCCTCATTCTTACTCCCATCTCCTTTCCCTTTTCCACTCCATCCTCTTCCCCTTCCTTATCTCCTTTCCCATCCCATTCCATCCTCTCCCCTTTCCTTTCCTCATCCTCATCCCCATCCCAATCCCATCTCATCCTGCTCTTACTCCCATCCCCTTTCCCTTCCCTTCCTCATCCCATCCCCGTCCTTATTCCTATCCCCTTTCTCTTTTCCACTCTATCCTCTTCCGTTTCCTTATCCCCATCCCATCCCCGTCCTTATTCCTATTTCCCTTTCCTTTCCCTTTCCCATCCCCTTTCCTTATCCCCATCCCTCTCCTTTCCCACCTCGTGCACCTCCCGCCGCCCTCCCTCAGCGGTGGTGCCGCCGGGCCGTGAGGGCTGCGCTCCCCTCAGGCCCCGCCGCTCTCTCCCCTCAGTCCGGGCTCCCCTCAGGCCCCGCCGCTCTCTCCCCTCAGCCCGGGCTCCCCCCAGCCCGGCCCCGCCGCTCTCTCCCCTCAGCCCGGGCTCCC
>JAODHX010001058.1:5724019-5750935 GCA_027576295.1 Cossypha polioptera
GATGGCCCATTAGCAGATAATATGTGCCAGGAGATCAGGGTCACTGCCCCACCCGGCTGCAGCAGATGGGACAGAATTCACATTTCTGGCCACATCAACCCAACACACAGGAGTTCTGTTCGGAGCAACTATCCATTGTTGCTGTGGCAGTCTGGGGCTGGGAACCCCTAGCCCTGGTGGCCACACAGCCCCACGGGCTCTAGTGAGCAGGGAACAGGATTTTTTCATCCTCAGACAAATGTGGCACAAAGATCACTGAAATCCATGGTTCTTTATGAGGAAAATGACATTTCAAAGGAGTAGAAGCAGTGACCAGGCAGATAAATTGGGGGATTTAATGAAGTAATTAAAACACCTTTAACTTAGTTTAACTTTAACTTTAAAACACCTTTAACACTTTGACTTTAGCAAAGCCTGACCTCTGCTTTCTGCCCTGTTGCAGGTGAATGATGTCAATTTTGAGAACATGAGCAATGACGATGCCGTTCGGGTTTTACGGGAAATAGTCTCCAAACCAGGGTGAGCACATCACAGAACCTCTTCCTATTTATCCTCCATCTCTGGGAAAAACCACAGAGAAATCATCATTTTGATGTCCATCAGCATGACTGATCTCAGCTGTGAACTTGTCAGTGTGAATGATGAATAGGTGAGGTTGGTTCTGGCCAAAACCAACACAAATGAGGAGTTGCCTGGTTTCACCAGCAATGTTTGTTTGTGTGATGAGCATTTTAATATCTCAAGAGCTGATCATCCAACAGATTTCACCACCAGTGCTCATCATCTGTGCAAAACCAGGAACATCCTGATGTGCTTCATACTGAAAATATTACAAAGCTTCTCAAAACCATTCTCAGAATGTACTTGACAACTGCTGGATAGGAATAAATTTCTTTCAAATATTTCTTGTGGCATTTCCAGCTCTGTAGGAAAGTTAAAATCATCCTTACCTGTTTTTTTTCTCCCTAGACCTATCAGCCTAACAGTTGCCAAATGCTGGGACCCTACTCCCAGGAGTTATTTCACCATCCCCAGGGGTGAGTACACATTTGGGCTCTTTGCTGGGTTCCTGAGAAGCTCCCAAAATCTGGAATATTTTCACCTATTTTGGCATCTAACAGATTCTACCCTGTCAGTTCTTTTATTTGTTTACTTTTGTACTGGGAGCCTGAGGTTCAAGATACTTTTTTTTTTGAGATTCCACTGCCCATTGAATTTCTGAGAGTTTTTCTCTTGGTTCACATCTTTGGATCAAGCTCCTGATCTTTTGGGAGGTGATCTTAACCTTTCATTTCTGAAAACACTTGGAAATAATTATGCCAAGTGTTAAAAATCCTCATTTTCTCACTGTGAACTTACAGAAAGAATTTAGAAACTGAGTGTTTTGAAGATGTGACGGAAGCAGCAGTGATACACATAAAATAACTTGAAAACTATCTTGTTTTCAGTAGCAGTAAAAGATCTGTGCAGATGTGACAAACACAGCTGCCTCCTGCTGGTGAGGGCTGTGCTGGAACCAGTTTGTTCCCAGTGCACAGAAAATGAGGTGGCATTGAAATTGAGGGTGGAAAAAGTGCAATAGACTGTAGGTGCAGAACTGTGGGAGCTCCCTAGAAACCCTTAGGAAAACCAGAGAAACAACAAGAAAACACGAGAAAACCCCTCAGATCTTTGAAAATCTTGGTGTTTGCTGCAAATCTGATCCCATTTTCTGTGCCTTTTGTCTGGTGCAGACTACAGGATCTCACTCCCTTGAAACCCTTATTAAAACCAGTATAACCAAAATAAAAACCCCTCAGACCACTCAAAATCTTGTTTTCTGCAAGTCTGACCCCGTTTTCTGTCCCTTTGTGGTGGTGCAGACTATGAGACCTCACTCATGTGAAACCCTCAGAAAACGAAAGAAACAACAAGAAAACACAAGAAAACCCCTCAGACCTTTGAAAATCTCGGTGTTTGCTGCAAATCTGACCCCATTTTTTGTCCCTTTGTGGTGGTACAGTCTATGAGATCTCCCTCATGTGAAACCCTCATAAAACACCAGAAAACCCCTCTGACTTTTGAAAATCTTGATGTTTTCTCCAAGCCTGGCCCCATTTTCTGTCCCTTTGTCATGGTACAGTCTGTAGGACTTCACTCATGTGATACCCTCAGAAAACCAAAGAAACAACAAGAAAACCTGAGGAAACCCCTCAGACCTTTGAAAATTTTGATGTTTGCTGCAAATATGACCCTGTTTTCTGTCCCTTTGTGGTGGTGCAGTCTGTGGGACTTCACTCATGTGAAACCCTCAGAAAACCAAAGAAACAACAAGAAAACATGAGGAAACCCCTCAGATCTTTAAAAATCTTGGTGTTTTCTCCAAGCCTGACCCCGTTTTCTGTCCTTTTGTGGTGGTACAGTCTGTGTAGCCTAACTCACATGAAACCCTCAGAAAAGCAGAGAAACCCCCTCAGATCCTTCAAAATCTTGGTGTTTGCTGCAAACCTGACCCTGTTTTGCTGTCTTTCCGTGGTGGTGCAGACTATGGGACCTCACACATGTGAAACCCTCAGAAAACCAGAGAAACCACAAGAAAACGCCTCAGATCTTTAAAAATCTTGGTGTTTTCTGCAAATCTGACCCCATTTTCTGCCCCATTGTGGTGGTACAATCTATGAGATCTCACTCATGTGAAATCCTCAGAAAACACGAGAAAACCCCTCAGACCTTTGAAAATCTTGGTGTTTTCTCCAAGCCTGACCCCATTTTCTGTCCTTTCGTGGTAGTACAGTCTGTGTGGCCTAACACATGTGAAACCCTCAGAAAACCAGAGAAACCCCCTCAGATCCTTCAGAATCTTGGTGTTTTCTGCAAATATGACCCTGTTTTGTGTCCCTTTGTGGTGGTGCAGTCTGTGGGATCTCACCCATATGAAACCCTCAGAAAACCAAAGAAACAACAAGAAAACACGAGAAAACCCCTCAGACCTTTGCAAATCTTGGTGTTTTGTGCAAGCCTGACCCCGTTTCCTGTGCCTTGTGCCCTCAGCTGAGCCGGTGCGGCCGATCGACCCCGCGGCGTGGATCTCTCATACCACGGCCATGACGGGAGCGTACCCCCGTTACGGTATGAGCCCCTCCATGAGCATCACCACATCTACCAGCTCCTCACTAACAAGCTCAATTCCCGAGTCGGAAAGTAAGTCACCCCCTGGCCAGCCCCCAGGGCAGGGGGCTGCTCTGGGCCACCAGGACCTGGCATCAGGGCTACCAGAACCAGCCTCGTGGCCAGCAGGGCCTGTGTTACTGTCTGTGGGGTTGCTGAGTGGTGAAAGGACACAGTAACGTGGCACACTTTTGCATGGTGTAAGGAAGAGCAATTATTGAAGGAAGCCATTGCTTTAAATAAGGTATTTTGTGAAAAACAAAATACAGACAGATGGTTGGTTAGAGAAGGAGACACTTCTTGTCCCAGGCTTCTCACGGATCCAGCAGGTGTTTATCTTTTGGTATAATTCTTTGCTCCCCATGTACTTGAATTAGTTTGTTGGTGTATTTTTTTCCCCCAGACATGTTGCTTTTTGCCACTAACCAAACTAACTTAAAGCAAAAGCAAAGGTTTAGTGTTTTATCTGAGGTTTGTAAGTATTGAAGCTGCATGCAGAGCTGGTCTGGGATGTTTTCATGCATATTGGCAGTGCACGTATGGAAAGAAGCATTTCCAGTTTTCATTGTTTCATGCTTGCTGTACCTTTTTTTTTAAATCCAAAATTTTGGGTGGCTTGAAAAGGACAAAAGTGGTTCCCTTGTGCTTTTGAAAGGTGGGTGATGTGGGGAACTGGGAGGGGAGGAGGATTTTGGAATTCCTGTTGGAGAAGGGTCTGGGCTACAAACAGAGAGAAAAATGAATTTTCTGGGGCTAGAAGATGGGACAGGAAGGAGGATTTGACAAGTTCAACCTCAACCCTGTTCTGATTTTATTGTAAAAATTGATCGGGGAGTGTGAAACCTCTGGGGATCCAGTCCTGCCCTTAATGGTGTGAACTGGGAATGGCTGTGGAGGCATTTGGGAGCTTTTTTTAAAATGTTCCACAAGAAAGATGGAGAGCAAAGAAATCCTGGGAGGAATGGATTGTGAGGCTGCCATCCTTGGGACCCTGGGAAGGGTTTTTATAAGGAAATCACTGATTTCTTCTGATGAGGGAAATTTTAAAAAATACTTAATTTCTCCACAAGAATGTCCAGATCTTTAAATAAAAAACTGGACATGGATTGAGCCATGGTCATCCTCTTCTCCGTGGAGATGTTACTCCTGACAATGAACCCCAAACCAAAAGAACAAACCCCAAAAACTTGTCCCAAAACCAGAGTTCATGCAGTGAACTGATCCCAGGGTGGAAAGGGAAATTGAAATGGGAAACGGTGGATCACAAAAATCCTTGGAAATTGAAATGGGAAATGAGGGATCACAAAAATCCTTGGAGATTGAAATGGGAAATGAGGGATTACAAAAATCCTTGGAGATTGAAATGGGAAATGAGGGATCACAAAATCCTTGGAAATTGAAATGGGAAATGATGGATCACAAAAATCCTTGGAGATTGAAATGGGAAATGAGGGATCACAAAAATCCTTGGAGATTGAAATGGGAAATGATGGATCACAAAAATCCTTGGAAATTGAAATGGGAAATGAGGGATCACAAAATCCTTGGAAATTGAAATGGGAAATGAGGGATCACAAAAATGCTTGGATTTCCTTTCCTGCCAGTCTTGGATTCTGTAGCTGCTCTAGGAAGCCAAGACATGGGGACTCAGCATTTCTATCACTAAACTGGGGGTCCTGATCCCAAAATCTGAAGAATTGCTGCAAATGCTGTTATTCACTCCATGGATGAGGGTGCATTTGGGAACCTTTGTGTCTTTTTTTCTTTCTTTTTTCTTTTTTTTTCTTTTTTCTTTATTTTTTTCATCTGTTGTTAAAACTGTATTTATGTTTCATCCAGACTGGGAGCTGAGAAGTTCCTTCAGCCTCAGTTCATTTCTGTGGCCTCTCTTCCTTTTAGAATTAGAAGAATCTCCTTTAACTGTGAAGAGTGACATGGCTACTATTGTCAAGGTCATGCAGCTGCCAGACTCAGGCCTTGAAATTCGGGACAGGATGTGGTTAAAAATCACCATCTCCAATGCAGTGATAGGTAAGCAGATCCCAGGAATGCTGAGGGGAGAAGAAAACAGTGATTTAATGGAAACAGGTTCAAGAAACTACCTTTTAATGAGCTTTTTCTTTCATGTTTATGACCTCTTATATTCAATTTATGGACAGCTCTAAGTGTGACAGGAATAATTCTTATTTGAGCTTGGGTATCCAAAATTGCTGCACATTGCTCATGCCCACACAGAGCTGGTGCTTAATTCTTTGTTTTTATATCTCAGGTTTTCAGGTGGCTTTAGAGATCTGCCCAAGTTCAGCAGAACTGGAATTCAGCTTGAACTGGAATTCAACCACACAACCTTAATAAAGGCTCTTAATTAGATTTAAAATCACCACAGCCAATCTCCTGTGACCTGAGCTGTGCTAATGTTTAGCCAGTCCAGGCTGTAGTTGCTTTTTTTGGAATACAGGAATTTTGGCAGCCTAACATGTGCCTCTTGAGGAAGGTGACTCCCAGAGAAGAGTCACCTTGTCTGGTGAAATCCAGAGAAAAATTCATTTGCACTACAGCAGCTCAAAAGGGTTGCACAGTGTGTGGAAATAAGATTTTTTTATGTGTGTGTTTAGTGCCAGTGTCCATGTAGGTGTTCAGCTGGCACAGTTTGGCACAGATAATTCCATTGTAGGTGTTCAGGTGGCACAATTTGGCTAAAATAATCCTGTTCTAGGTGTTCAAATGGCACAATTTGGCTAAAATAATCCTGTTCTAGGTGTTCAGGTGGCACAGCCTGACTCAGACAATCCCATTGTAGATGTTCAGCATGCAGAGTTTGGCTCAGATATTCCCACTGGAGGTGTTCAGCTGGCACAGTTTGTCTCAGATAATCCTGTTCTAGGTGTTCAGCTGGCACAGCTGGGCTCAGATAATCCCATTGTAGATGTTCAGACGGCACAGTTTGGCACAGATAATCTCACTGTAAGTGTTCAGATAGCACAGTTTGACACAGATAATCTCACTGTAAGTGTTCAGATAGCACAATTTGGCACAGATAATTCTGTTCTAGGTGTTCAACTGACACAATTTGGCACAGATAATCCCATTGCAGATGTTCATCTGGCACAGCTGGATACAGATAATCCCACTGCAGATGTTCAGGTGGCACAGCTGGGCACAGACAGTCCCATTGCAGATGTTCAGCTGGCACAGCTGGGCACAGACAATCCCATTGCAGATGTTCAGCTGGCACAGCTGGATACAGATAATCCCATTGTAGATGTTCAGGTGGCACAGCTGGGCACAGACAATCCCATTGCAGATGTTCAGCTGGCACAGCTGGGCACAGATAATCCTGTTTTAGGTGTTCAGGTGGCACAGCTGGGCACAGACAATCCTGTTTTAGGTGTTCAGGTGGCACAGCTGGGCACAGATAATCCTGTTTTAGGTGTTCAGGTGGCACAGTTTGGCTCAGACAATCCCACTGCAGATGTTCAGCTGGCCCAGCTGGGCTCAGACAATCCCAAGTCTCCTCTTGCTGTCCCCATTGCAGGAGCAGATGTGGTGGACTGGCTTTACACCCACGTGGAAGGCTTCAAGGACCGGCGGGAGGCCAGGAAATACGCCAGCAGCATGCTGAAACACGGCTACCTCAGGCACACTGTGAACAAAATCACCTTCTCAGAGCAGTGCTACTATGTCTTTGGAGACCTCTGTGGCAGTGAGTCCCCAGCAGAGTCCCCTGTGTCACTTCTGTCCCCTTGTGCAGCCTCAGGGTGAAGAATTTAATGAGAAATTGCCATGAGTGTGGCAAAGCTCTGGAGCAGCTGCCCAGGGAGGGGTTGGAGTCTCTCTGGAAATATTCCAAATCCAGCTGGACACATTCCTGTGTCACCTGCTCCAGTTTGGGCAGGGGGATCTCCAGAGCTTACCCAGCTCTCCTGGGGTTTCACAAGAGCTGTCCCAGAACAGGGAAATTACCCTGAAATTGTGGGACAAGCTGATGCTCCCTGGTAGCCCAGACAAGGAGAGCACTTGGAGGAGGATGAACCATCACTGAGGACAGCAGGATTTATCTCTGGTGGTGCCACACATCCCCTGCTCGTCAGTCCCATTCCATTTCCAGCCTGGAAATGGGGAATGTCCTCACCCTTTTCTCACCCTGTTCTCACTTCTGAGAGAGAAGCTGATTCCAGGGGGTTACTAAACTTCAGATACCTCCATAAATGAATCTACAGTGATCATTTTAATTGCTGGGTAAGAAATTTTCACTTTTTTAAAAATTTTTTTCCCCAGATCTGGCTGCACTGAACCTTAACAACGGCTCCAGCGGCGCCTCGGACCAGGACACCTTGGCTCCTCTGCCACATCCTGCTGCTCCCTGGCCCTTGGCTCAGGGATATCCCTACCAGTACCCTCTGCCCCCTCCTTGCTTCCCACCAGCCTACCAAGACCCAGGCTTCAGCTATGGCAGTGGCAGTGCAGGCAGCCAGCAGAGTGAAGGTAAGATGGGATCATTTGGTTTGAATTCCACAGCTCTCATTATCCCCCCAGCATCTGCTTGAGTTCCTTGGTGCTGTCTGTGCTTGTCTCGTGGTTTTGGTTGCTCCCTGCATGGATTGTGTGCATCAGCACTGGAATCAAAGGTGTTTGTGTCTCTGGAGCAGTGGGTTTGGCTTTCAGCTCTCTGTGGAAACTGCCAGGTTTAACCCAGTCAGGAATTGCCAGCACTGGGGTTGGTGTTGCTGGAAACGAGGCAAGTTCTGTGCTGATGGGATTAGAACCAAGGTCAGCACAAAAGGAAAATCACTTTTTTTTTTTTTGCAAGTGGGAGGTGGCCAGCCAGGGGTTTCCAGGGCTGAAACTGCTCCCAGGGAGGAGAGTCTCTGCTGGCATGTGACAGGGACAGGAGAGAATTCTGCATGGATTAAAGACCTGCCCTCCTCCTTTTCTGCATAACACTAGGATTCATTTTTAAACCTTAGCAAATTACAATTATGTCATTTTTGGCTGTACAGATATTATTTTTTAAATTTTTTTTAACCACTCCCAGAGTGAGTTTTGCTTTTGGAAATGCTGCCAGTAAAGAAGGGGTGAGGATTCCTTGTGTTTTTACAGTGAACATCCAATAACTTGGATATCACTTATCCCTGTTTACCACAGCCAGTCAGATTTTACAAAATTGCACAAAAAAGTTTCATAACAGGAGCTTTAACGGGATTTTAGCCCAGCTGCTTCTCACCTTATCCCAAAATAAGAAATATCCATGAGGAATCTCCCAGAGGTTTTAGAACTGGAAACTGATTGCCCTGGACAGAACATGGGGGTGGTTTTTTGGCAGCTGCTTCTGTGAGCAGTAGGAATAGGAAAGGAATGGTGTTTTATCCATGCTGTGGAGAGCCTCCCAGAGGCTGTTCAGCTCTGAAATTTTCCACGTTTTTCCTCGTGGAAAACAACTTCTGTGCTGTTTCTTTTGTAACTGTTCTTCCCTTGTTTTGTCCTGAGCAAGCGTTAGACTGAAGGATTCCTAGAGGAATGGCTGACTCTAGGGGATTGGTAAGCTTCAAATGCCTCCATGGTGAATTCACAGCATGATCATTTCTAGATCCTTGTGACCCAAATGTTTAGCTGTATTTTTTTTTTTAATTATTATTTTAGTTTTATTTTGATTTTGAATTGTCTTGGACGCTCGACCTGTCTCAGTGCACATTGGCATATCAACCTGTGGGACTGTGCTGCAGCAGCTCAGAGGGGAGGGAATCAGGGGGGAAAACCCCATCCCCAGGCTCTCCAGGCAATAAATAGTCCAAATTTATTATTTGTCACCCCTCTGGGTTGGATTTCTCTGCCAGTGCCCTTGCACTGCCCATTAATCATGGCCAGGTGGCTCAGGCAGGTTTTGGGAGTGCTGGAACACAAGGCTGCACTGGGCACTCTCAAAATAGGGTTAAAATTGGGGGTTTGTCTCATTTCTCTCATTTTTCTGCAGTATTAAATCATAACAATCAGCAAACACCACTTCAGAGGCCCAAGCTTAGAATATGAACTTAAAATCCAGTGGTTTTGTGGTCTGCTTTCCATCTGCCTGGCACTCTGCAGGGAATGCAGCCTTCCCCCCAAAAACTAGTCTGGTTTCCCATCTCTCCAATCAGCTGCAGCAGCAGGAAGTGATGAGCATTTGTAGCTCAGGAAGGAGCAGCCCAAAAGAATTTTGTTTTCCCCATTTCTGTGGCTCATTTAGACTCAAAAGCTGGTCCCCTGTTGTGCTGGCTGGGGATCCTTTTTGGAAAATCCATCTTGCACTAAGATGCAGTAATTTAATGGGATATTCCTTGGGTTGATTAGGTGGATTTAAAAAATAAAAAAAAAAGAATAATTAGGTTGGAACTGTCTCCTTATCTGTCTCTCATGGGAACAGAGCAAGACCTTCAGCTTCCATAAAAAGTCAGTTCTTGAAGTGTAGTGAAGCTTGTTTGTAGTAACAGCTCAGCTGATACTCAGTGGTTTTCCAAGGTGATTTAGTGGCCTGTTTTGGGAACAATATCCTGGTGTTACTGATTTGTGCTTGAGCAGTTCAGGGAATTCTCCAACAGCACAATAGTGAGGAATTTTAAAAAGACGTCCCCACTGAAGCCAACAAAACCTCAGGGATTTAAGGGTGACAGAGAAGGCAAAGGAGTTTCTTTTGGAAAAGGTACAAAATACCAAAGCAGAAACAATCAGAATTAACCCTTGTTTGCTTGAGTCAAACCCCAAATTCCTGCTTTTTCCTGCCACTCCTGCTCCTCCCTTCTCCTGCCAGGCTGGATTTGATCCAAGAGCTGCAGTTTGTGTCCCCATGCATGGCACAGCCCTCACTGCTGAGCCACCACCAGCACACCCAACAGAGCTGAGCCCATCCTGCTTTTCTCTCCTGTTTTTCTCCCTTTTTGGGGAGCAAAAGCAGCAGCTCCAACCAGAGCACCAGCTTGAATCAAACCCCAAACTCCTGCTGTTTTCTTCCCAATCGTGCCAGGCTGGATTTGGTTCAGGAGCTGAACTCTCTGCTCTGAGCTGTCTGTGTCCCCCCATGCATGGCACAACCTCCCTGCTGAGCCATAACTGCACCCCCAACAGAACCGAGCTCACCCTGCTTTTCTCTCCTGTTTTTCCCCCTTTTTTGGGGTGTTTCAGGGAGCAAAAGCAGCGGCTCCAACCGCAGCACCAGCGAGACCAGCAGGAGAGCGGCGGGCAGGGAGAAGGAGCGCAAATCGAGCGGCAGCGAGTCGGAGCCGGGAGCGCGGCGGGAGCGGCCGCTCAGCCAGCTCAGCCACAGCGACAGGAGCCACCAGAGCCACCAGAGCCACCACTCCTACGGCCCCCCGGGGGTGCCCCCCTTGTACAGCCTGCCCAAACTGGGCTCCAAAGCGCTGGGCGGCGGCAGCAGCGGCCCCCCCGGCGCGCCCCCGGTGCGGGAGCTGGGCGCCGTCCCGCCCGAGCTCACCGGCAGCCGCCAGTCCTTCCAGAAGGCCATGGGCAACCCCTGCGAGTTCTTCGTGGACATCATGTGAGAGCAAGTGCCTTCAAAAGACTCAGCACAGGGTTTTTTTGGGGGGTGGGGTTGGGGTTTTGGGGGGGCTTGGCTGTTTTTTGCATGTCACACCTTCCCGTTCGCAAGCGTGTCGCGGAGGAAAAAAAATAATCGGCGAGATTGAACGAAAAAAAACAAAAAAGAAAGGAAAAAAGTACAAAAAAGAAAAGAAAAAATACAAAAAAGAAAAGAAAAAAAGTACAAAAAAGGAAAGAAAAAAGTACAAAAAAGAAAAGAAAAAAATACAACAAAAGATCTCCTCACACCCCCCCGCCTACAAAATGAACAACAAAATCTCCTGGGATTGTTAAATATCAGCAAATCGACGGCATCTTTTTGTTGTTTTATTTTTATTTTTCCCCTCTCCTCATCTCGTTTTGGATTGTGAATGGCTGGTGTATATTCACATCTCAATGAGCTTTGGTCATTGTGGCACCTACTTCAGTGGAATTAGTGTCTCTCTTTGGGCTGATTGGAGGACTGCTATTTCACATTGACTTGTAAATTCCTGACAATGCATAGGAGCACTTTGATTTTTTTTTCCCCTGCTTTTTTCTCTTGCAAGGACAAAACGACTGCTGGCTGGTATCTGGGATACTGCCCTGGGATGCATCCATAGCTCTGAGCAGACATGGCACCCACAGGTGCTTGGAAAGGAGTAGATCCAACCAATTCCTAGAGGAAAACAAAGTTGTGGCTACTTTCTGCTGACTAGGAAGTAAAAATCAATCTTTCTTGGGTTCTTTGAGGGTTGCTTTTTTTTTAAAGATATTCTATCAAGGCGGTGCTGGAGTCTTGCTACTGTACGTGTTCGTTGTGCAGAACTTGTCAAGTTATTTCCTTCAGTTATTTCCTTATTTCCCAAGAGGGATTTTCCAGCTGCATTCAGTTCCTGGGCATTTCAGTCCCATCCCTGCTGCCAGGTGTGGCTGTTCCCTCTGGATGTGCAGGCTGGAAGAGTTATTCCCACAGAAATAGGAAAACTGCTGCAGTTCTGTCAGCTTTTCCCTTTTGAAGGGGCTGCTTATCCCATTCCAGCAGAGACACTGGGAAATCCTGGCTCCCACTGGGAGGTGGCTCTTCCTTGTGATCCCTCCCTCCTTCCTGAGCAGAATCTTTCTCTTTTTTGTTGTTGAAACAGAGACCTGGAGGTGTCTGATCCCCCAGGGCAGAGGTGTGAGGGTGTCTGAGAACAGATCAGAAATGGTACAAAAGGAAATCCTTACCCTGACACTGAGTGAGATCCACCCTGGAGCTCCTCAAAATAAATCCTTACCCTGACATTGAGTGAGATCCACCCTGGAGCTCCTAAAAAAGAAATTCTTACCCCTGACACCCAGTGAGATCCACTCTGGAGCTCCTAAAAAATAAATCCTTCCCCTGACACCCAGTGAGATCCATCTGGAGCTCCTCAAAAATAAATCCTTACCCTGACATTGAGTAAAACTCACCCTGGAGCTCCTCAAAATAAATCCTTACCCTGACACCCAGTGAGATCCATCTGAAGCTCCTCAAAAAGAAAGTCTTACCCCTGACATTGAATAAAACCCACCTTGGAGCTCCTCAAAATAAATCCTTACCTTGACACTGAGTGAGATCCATCTGGAGCTCCTCAAAAAGAAAACCTTAACCCCTGACCCTGAGTGAGATCCACCCTGGAGCTCCTCAAAATAAATCCTTACCCTGACCTTGAGTAAAACTCACCCTGAAGCTCCTAAAAAGAAATCCTTCCCCTGACACTGAGTAAAACCCACCTTGGAACTCCTCAAAAATAAATCCTTACCCTGACACCGAGTGGGATCCACCCTGGAGCTCCTAAAAAAAATAAAAATCCTTCCCCTGACTCTTCCTCCTGCTGAGGAGCTCTGACTGAAGCAACTGCTGTTGAATATCCCCAGGATTTAATTTCTGGCTGTTTTCTGCTCTGAGGCTCTGGAAATTAAATTCAGGAAGTTTCAGTGATGTTTAGGAAGGTTTTTTAAGGTATGGTGAGCACGGGCACCCTGTGCCACAGTGGCTCATGTGATGAGACACGAGCTGCAGCCACTCAGTGGCATCTGACCCTTCCTCAGTGAAATCCTCTTCTGTGAGATCCCTGCTGCTGGCAGGACTCAGCAAAATCAGGCTTTAAATCAGCATTTTCTTCACTGGGAAGGAGCTTCTTTGGGTCTGTTTTGTGCTTTTTGGGTAAGTACCCAAGGTGGATGTGAAGAGAACATCTTTCTCTCTATCCACACACACAGTTCATTTCTCACCCTGAAAACTGATTCTTCAAAATGTCCATTTCATTCTGATTTTTCACTTCTTTCCTTTTTCCCACCTCCTTTTGTCACAGACTCCAGATGCTTGTGGTAATGGGAGACTCAAATTTCTCCCTCCACAGGGAGCCAGGAATTTGGGAAACTCTGTCACTCAGCCCATTTCTGGGCTCCTAAATGAATTCTCTTCACAAAAACCTCCCCAAAAAGCTGCCCAAGGTTTCTGAAAGCAGAGCTTTCATCACCATCCATGGATGGCTCCTCCAAGAGAGGCCCTGCCTAAATCTTGACTGTACAACAGGATTTTTCCTTCCCTCCTCCTTCCAGGTGCAAACTTGGTGAATTATTCTGAAAGACTGACACTTAGAGCAGTGAAGCAAATCAGGGTAAAATAGTGGAATTCTGCTCTGTCTCCAGGAGACACTGCTGAGGAGTCTGTGACTTTACTGACAATCACTAGTGCTTCTACTTTTAAATGAATTGAGATTTTTCTGGCCTCTTTAAATTATGATTTCTCTATTTAAGGCAGAACTCAGAGAGCTGGAGAAAAAAAAATCTCATTTTTATATTTCCAAAAAAAAAAAAAAAGGGATTAAAGCAGAGGGCTGAGCTTTCACCCATGTTTAATTTCCTGGTGTTTTTCCAAGAGTTGCAGTTTACACACCTGCTGGGGGTTTGGTTTTGTCTCGTGGTTTTGCTGTTGGCAGAAACTGTTCTGTGTCTTGCTGGTCTTTGCTGCTATGTTGAAAAATGTGTTCTGAACGTGTGTGTGCTCGTGGCTCACCCTGGGAGTCCCCAAAAGGCTGGAGGAGCTTCCCCCACTGCAGGTAAAGGACAAAAACACCTAAAAAAAAAAAAACCACCAGAGGTGATCCTGCTGTTTGCAGAGAGAGTAGGAGGGAGCAGTGCCCCTCTTGAACAGTGCAATATTGAACAGCAACACAAAAATCTGCATTTCCCCGAGCTGGGCTGAGGCAGTGGAAGGTCAGGCCTGAGTCTTTGCCAGATCTCCATTTCCTCCAGGGAACAAAGGCAGGAGATTTCCCAAATCCCACCCTTGCCTTCCATCCTTTGTGTCTTCCCAGCCTTGGCAGCTCCCTGTGCCCTCTGTCCTGCAGGAACACAGCGTGCCAGCCGTGCCAGTGGAGCTGCCCTCAGTGCCAGCTGTGCCAGCTGGGGGAGAATTTGGAGGCTGGAGTGCTGCAGAGCCATCACTGCTTCCCCACCAGGGCCTGACACTGAATTTTGATTTTTGAATTTCGAGGGGTTTGCTGTGCAGGGCACGGGAACACCCTGAGAACAGGAGCCTGAGTTGGACGTTTTTATTCTGCAGTGCTGACACTCCAGCAGGGATTTCTGCAGGATCCTGGGAAGGGACAGGAAACAGTTTGGGACGAGGCAGGATCTGCAGGGGGAGTGTCTCCACCCAGTGTTTGAACTCTGAGGAGTCAATCTTTTGGCAAATAGTCTTAAAAGCATGCTGGTGTCTTTGCCCTCCTGTTCCTGAACCTGCTTTCCCAAGGAAACTGTCCCTGGACACTTGATCCAAAGGTTTTGTGGGATGGCAAGAATGATGCACAGACTTGGACTTTTGCTATGATTTTTGTTCTCTCCCCTCCTGAGACTTGACAGCTCATGGGTTGATGTAATTGTTTTGGGGTTTTTTTGTTTTGTTTTGTTTTGCATTTAACTGGATTGTAATAAGATTGATTTAAAATTATTAATTCTAATCAGTGATTAGAAATACCTGTAAAGAATTTTATGTACAGTAGAGGAACAAAGTTACATGATTTTAAATGATGAAAACCCAGACTATCACCTATCCTAGAATTGGTTCTACTCAAAGAGTGACCTCTTATTAGCATGGACTGCACTGTTCCTGTTAAATGTCTATTGCATAATTGAATTCTTTTTTGTAGATATTGTATTAAAACCCAAGTGTCTGTATAGTTAATATATAGCTGCTTATGTGTAAATGCTATTTTAAACACTAAAAAGCTTTTAATTTTATGTGATAACCACAGTGTATGTGTTCAGTTCTTTGCAGTATTTCATTATTATTTATTTCATAAATATTCCCCATTTTTTGGACTCTCCTGCAGAAACAGGGATCACTGGGACAGCTTGTGTAGACTCTGGGTTTGTCAGGACACCCTGGAGGGTCTGAGGGGCTCAGCTGGACTCCAGATTTAAAGGTTTTTTTCCAGCCTAAATTATTCTAATTTTCCGGCCTAAATAAAAAGAACAAGCACAGCTTGGTGAGGCAGATTCCTTCTCCCCAGCTGGTAAAAATCCTACAGCAAGGAGAGACTGAACCATCATTTAAATACCATAAATCCCAGCATTTTCCTGTGAGGTGAATATTAAATGGTCAGAATTAAAGTGAATATTAAGTGATCAGAATTTAGAGGAGTACATTATCAGAATTTAAGTGAATATTAAATGGTCAGGATTTAGGTGAATATTAAATGGTCAGAATTCAGGTGAGTATTAAATGGTCAGGATTTGGGTAAATATTAAATCATCAGAATTTAGGTGAATATTAAATGATCAGAATTTAGGTGAGTATTAAGTTATCAGAATTTAAGTGAATATTAAATGGTCAGAATTTTGGACAGCCTTTTCCTGCAGGACCTGGTGGAGTTAAATGAGATTTTTTTTTATTTTCCCTGTTTCTGAAATGATGATCAAAAGTTATTTAATGCTTCTCTGCTATGGAACCACAGCCCTGGAGCAAGGAACACTGAGAATTTCAGGTGCACCAATGGGGGTGTGAAGAATTCCTGCAGGCTCCAGGAACAAGAACTCCAGGCTCCAGGTCAGAGTTTTGTTTTTTTTAATCACACTGAGGAATAATTTTGGATAGAGTTGATCACAAAAATTAAGGACAAGTAACTTTGCAGTGCACCAAAAGGTTCTTTTTTTTTTTAAGAATGAAAATATTCACTGGTTTAGATTAATTTACAAATTCTTTAATTGAATTCACTGATTAAACTCTAATAACACACAATGGAGAGATGGAAACATTTTAATTTAGGGAATAAAAGGGCAGAAATGGAAAAACTTTTAAGGGATAAAAGAGCAGAATAGTTACTTGTCAACATGAGTGGGGAAAAGAAAAATCTTGGTGATGTGACCGGATATTGACTTGGTCCTGCTTGGCAACAATGTGAAGTTTTTGGTGGTCTTTGCCTGTTTTTTGGGGATGGAGGAACCTCCTGCCTTTGCAGAGTGTGATTTGCACAGAGCTCATTTCCATGAGCCTTCCCTGATTTCCATGAACCCAAATTGAGCTGGGATTTGAATGTCTGATATCCCCCCTCTGTGTCACACACAGCTGCTGTTGCTGTCAGAATGTTCCTTTTACTTCTCTTTTATTGGATATATTTGAAAATTCTTACAAGGCTTGGGGAAGGATTCCTGGATATGTCTCTGGAGCTGTTAATTAATAAGAAAGGGAAAATTCCAGAAGCATTTCCAGGGCAGTGGTGTTGCTGAGGCTCACATTGCCAGGCTTGAGATGATGTAAAATATCATTTCTGGGGGTTGTTTCATGAACTGAACCAATTTTTGGCTCTTTTTTGGGGCTGAAAAGGCTGCAAGTGCTGAGCCCTGTGGTTGTGCCTGGGGCCACAGAGTGCTCACAAACAGGATTTTCACCTTAAAATCTGACAGAGGGGATTTTTTATTGTCTGTTCACCTCTGGCTGCTCCTCAGCGAGGCTCTGGCAATAATCCTCCGTGTTCAGATCAGGCCTGAACACCAGGATGTAGCACTTGGGTATGAAGTAACTAGCCAAAATGCCCAGGGTGGTGGCCAGGACGGTGCAGATCTGTGTGACGGCCCTGAGGACCGTCCTGAGCGTGGCAAAAATGACGAGGAAGAAAATCCAGACGACCAGACAGATGAGCGTGGCAAAGGTGATGCCCCTGGCCAGGTTGTACCTGCTGCGCGGGGTTTGCACCATGAAGGTGCACAGGAAGCAGAAAAAGGCCAGGAAGGCGTTGTAGCCGTGCAGGAGGGCAAAGGCAGCCCAGGAGCGGGTGCCACACACCAGCAGCACCTCGCTGGGCAGGGATGTGTAGTCGAGCACCAGGTAATCGGGGCCCAGGTAGAGGTGGCAGCAGCAGAGCAGCACCTGGAGGAGCAGGGACGCTGCCGCCACCAGCCAGGCCCGGCGCTGGGTGAGGCCGCGCAGCAGGCCGGGGGCGCAGCGGGGGAACTCGGCCAGCAGCGCGATGCGCAGCGCCGTGGGCAGCAGCGAGGAGAAGCAGCCGTTGAGGCAGAGCGCGGAGCAGAGCTGCTGCAGCGCGCAGAGCGCGGCGCGGGGCCGGCCCACGAACAGCGCGCAGCCCAGGCTCTGCAGCAGCAGCCAGAGCAGCGCGCACACGCTGCGGGAGCCGCCGGCCAGCCGCACCAGCGGGCTCCGCCGGTGCCGCAGGAACAGCAGCGCCGCCGCGCCGCTCAGCGAGGCCGTGAGGGCCGCCAGCGCCAGCAGGGCCGCGGCCGCGGGGCTGCGCCACGACAGGAAACGCTCGGCGCGCTGCAGACACCGGGTGCTGCGGGCCGGGGCCCACTGGTGCTGAGGGCACGGGGAGCAGCCGAGGCTGTCTGCAAAGAGACAGAGAGAGCACAGAAAAGAGCCTGGTGAGCACCACAGTGAGCACCGGGTGCTGCGGGCCGGGGCCCTCTGGTGCTGAGGGCACGGGGAGCAGCCGGAGCTGTCTGCAAAGAGAGCTGGTGAGCACCCACGGTGATCAGAGAGAGCCTGGTGAGCACCCACAGTGATCAGAGAGAGCCTGGTGAGCACCGACGGTGATCAGAGAGAGCCTGGTGAGCACCGACGGTGATCAGAGAGAGCCTGGTGAGCACCCACGGTGATCAGAGAGAGCCTGGTGAGCACCCACAGCCCTCAGGGACATGCCACCACAGCCAGGCTTTGGAGAGGTCACATAGGGATTAGGGGGTGGTTTAGGTGCTGTTCTGCCCGTTTTCAAGGTGTGTTGGATGTCCAGAGGTTGTGGGACTTCACCCTCTGCTAACCCTAACCCCATAACCCTCAGGGATGTGCCACCACTGCCGGGTTTGGGGTGGTCACACAGGATTTAGAGGGTGTTTCACCCCACAACCCTCAGAAACCAGTGCCACCACTGCCAGGCCTTGGCGTGGTCACACAGGGATTAGGGGGTGCTTTTGGGTGTTGTTCTGCCTGTTTTAAGGTGTATTGGATGTCCAAAGGTTGTGGGACTTCACCCTCTGCTTTTCCACCTTCCTCCCTGAAGGATCCTTGTATTTCTTGCCTCTGTTTCCCTTCCCCAGCAATCCCAAAATTTTTCTCTTCTAGCCATGCCCCCAGAATTCCATCATACCCCTCTCTCCTACCTCTGCAGATAAAACATAAATGTTCTCATTCTTTCCTCTGGGCCCAACAGTGAGGAGCAGAACAGGGAAGGGAACACCTCCATCCTGGCAGTGCTTATGGAGGAGAGCTCCCAGCTCATCATCACTCAGCCAGGAGACAGAATAATCCTGTTAAAGCCTTTAAATTCCCCAGGCCTCACCTGTGCTGCTCCAGAAGGTGTTTTCTGAGCAGTCTGTGCAGTCATAGCAGCAGAGGTTGAATCCTTTTATTCTTCTGAATTGTCCTGGCTGGCAGCGCCTGAAGCACTCGGACGTGGGCTCCTGGCAAAGGCAGGAGAGAACATCAGCCAGGCACCTCCAGGAGAACTGGAACTCCAACAAATCAGAATGAACTGTGCCATTTTTACCTTCTTATCTGGGGTGTGGAACTGGATCTGGGACTTCTGGATGTACAGGGACTGGTCATAGTCCCCCACGGGCAGGTAGGTGACGCTGCCGTCCCTCCAGGCCCAGAAGATGAGTTTGTACCCCGTGTTTGTGCCGTGGGATTGGTCAAACCTGAAGCTCTGGCCGTTCACCTCGAAGGGGAGGGTGTTCATGAAGTGCAGCAGCTGGGGAGGAAATGAAACCAGGATTGATTTTGCTCCAGTTGTTGTGGTTTGGAGGGTGATAACTCTGCAAGCTGAAAGATTGTGACAAAACCTCAGACCTTCCCTCACCTGCCAGGACCTGATGGGTGTTTTGGGACAGCCTTTGGAGGTGCAGCCCAGGGCTCTGTGCAGGGCGTGGGCCACGCTGTACACGGCCACCTGCACGGGCTGCACCGTGGTCACCGTCAGCATGGGCCAGATGTCCCCGAGGGTGACGTGGTCACACTGCTGGCAGTGCGTGTCCAGCACCTCGGCGTCCAGCGCCCCGCTCAGCTGCCGGGACTCCTGACAGAATTCCTCCTGCACCACAGAGCTGAAGAGCTCAGCCACGTACTCCTGGAAGCCAGGGACTGTCCCTGCCCTCATGACAAAGCCCAGCACTGTCCCCACGCTCTGGATGTCGGGGGTGGAGGCAGCGATGTCCGACAGCAGCCAGGCCTCGGTGCCAATCCACACCTTCTTCCCCAGCCCCATCCTGATGCTGTGTTCCAGCAGTGCCTGGGCTGGCAGGCTGTGAGCAAACAGCACAACCACATTAACCTTAGTGCTGTTAATTAATTTAATGATGTCTTCCAGCTGCCTCCTGGCGCTGGGCTCGGCCAGGTCTGCAGGGATGAGCCCCTCGAAGGCGATGCAGATGTTGTCAGCTCCAGCCATGCTGAGGAACAGAGCCTGGGCTCCCCGGCCATACTCATCATCACTGGCCACTGTGGCCACCCAGTTCCAGCCAAACTGGCTGAGCAGCAGCACCAGGGCCTCGGCCAGGTTCTTGTCCCCGGGCACGGTGCGGTAGAAGGACGGGAACAGCTCCGTGTTGCTCAGGCTCTCACTGCTGGCTCCGTAGCTCACCTGCACGTGGGCACAGAGGGAGACATGGAGATGGTCACAGTGCAGTGTGCAGGTTCTCAGACCTCCAGAGCTCTAAGGCACCAGCTCTGGAGCTCTTGGCTCCTACTTCGTCGGGTCATCTTCTAAATAAGCAAAGCAGCTAATAGTTAAAAAGGTTATTTATTACAAAGCACATCTTATTACAAAGCACATCAGTCTCAGAAGGCAATGGCAATGCAGTGGCAATAAGGGAATGGCTAAAAGCCCTGGCAAAAGCCAAAGGCTAAAAGCACCAGCTCTCCCCAATACTAACTCTTATATAGGATTTTCCCAACAAGCTAAGATGCAAACCTGGACCACCACTCCTCAGCCTATTAGAACTGTAGTTTCTCCACCACTCCTTAACCTATTAGAATCCTAATTTCTTAGCACACTAGGTTACATATAAGCTACACATACAATCTATCTTGTTCTAAGAAATGTCAGCAATATTCTTATTATAGCTCTATTATGTCTAAGTCCTGTCTACAACTGTGGGCCTGGAGCCTCTTGCTGAAGATACCAGGATGTTTTCAACCTTCATTAGAACATGAACTACTGCTGTGGAATCCAGACCTTTTACTTACTAAAAGCATTAGAGCTCCTACTAAAACTTACTAACTTACTTCTACTTAAATGTCTACTTTATGTGTAAGTGGCTTAATATACTTCAATCCATCCAAAGGCTTTAATTCAATTCCTGCACCTTGATTGCTCCCTGAAGGATTCAGAGAATCCCCTAACTCACTCACTCCAACAGTCCAGCTCACTCACCTCTTTTATTCTTTAGTGTGATAATTGATAAAAGATTTGTGTTGATCATAAAAGTATTGGGGTTTGTATAAACCAGAATGCTCAGGTCTGAAATGAAGCGTGGCACTAAAGAAAGGAAAATAAATTGCCTTATTGATTGACCTACCAGGTTGTGGTGAGTAATTGGTAACACCAGCAATTGATAACACCAGCAATTGATAACATCAGTAATTGATAACACCAGCGATTGATAACATCAGCAATTGATAACATCAGTAATTGATAACATCAGTAATTGATAACACCAGCGATTGATAACATCAGTAATTGATAACATCAGCAATTGATAACACCGGTAATCGATAACACCGGCAATTGATAACGCCGGCAATTGGTAACACCGGCAGTCGATACCACCGGCAATTGGTAACACCGGCAATTGATAACATCAGTAATTGATAACACCAGCAATTGATAACACCGGCAATTGATAACATCAGTAATTGATAACACCAGCAATTGATAACACCGGCAATTGATAACACCGGCAATCGATAACACCAGCAATCGATAACACCAGCAATTGATAACACCGGCAATTGATAACACCAGCAATCGATAACACCGGCAATCGATAACACCGGCAATTGATAACACCGGCAATTGATAACACCGGCAATTGATAACATCAATAATTGATAACACCAGCAATTGGTAACACCAGCAATTGATACCACCAGCAATTGATAACACCAGCAATTGATAACACCAGCAATTGGTAACACCGGCAATTGATAACACCGGCAATTGATAACACCGGTAATTGATAACACCAGCAATTGATAACACCAGCAATTGATAACACCGGCAATTGATAACATCAGCAATTGATAGCACCGGCAATTGATAACACTGGTAATTGATAACACCGGCAATTGATAACATCAATAATTGATAACACCGGCAATTGATAACACCGGTAATTGATAACACCGGCAATTGATAACACCGGTAATTGATAACATCAATAATTGATAACACCAGCAATTGGTAACACCGGCAATTGATAACACCGGCAATTGATAACACCGGCAATTGATACCACCAGCAATTGATTACACCGGCAATCGATAACGCCACCAGTAAGGGCACGCAGAGGTTTTTACCTGCGGGATGAGGAAGGAGCTGAAGAGCTTGGCCGTGAGCAGGCAGAGGTCTGAGCCGTGCGGGCCGATGACGGCGGTGACGCGGGGCTGGTACTCGCTGTAGTTGCACAGGATGGCGATGCTGGCGCTGCCCCGGCGGCTCAGGAACAGCAGGCTGGGCTGCAGCGCCGCCAGCGGCTCCAGGCACGTGTCGTACATGTCGTAGCCCAGCCGGATCCCGGGCAGCAGCCGGCTGGAATTGTTGATCTGGTCGATGGCGAACCTCATGGCCAGAGCCCAGATCAGCCCGTCCGCGAATAGCCTGAGGGGGGACAGCGGTGACAGCCGGGCACTGCTGCCCCTTGTCACCTTCTCTGGTGTTTGGCATCCTTGTGGCCGAGCAAGACGCTCCTGGCACTGTCAGCAGAGCATCCCTGCACCCACTGGTGAGATTTCTGCTCTCAGTGCCAGCACCTTTCCAATTTAATTCATCTTTTCTGCCAGCAAAAATATCCTTGGAGCTTCCCAGGAGAAGGAACAGAGCTAGAGACCAGTTTAGCTGGGAGGGTCAAGATTTTGTGTCCTTCACCCACGAAGCCAAAGATTCCCGAAGTGCTTGTTCAGGATCGTGATTGAAATGTGAAATTTTTCCTGGGATTTTCTTCCTTTTTGTATCCCAGCGCACTGAGCACAGTGTCTCACCCCTCACAGCAGAACCAGTTCATTTTCTCCTTTTCCCAGTTCATTTTCCCTTTTTTCCCTTTCCCCCCTTTTTCCTCTTTTTCCCTGCTCTCACCTCTCGCAGCAGAACCAGTTCATTTTCTCTTTCCCCCCCTTTTTTTTTCCTTTTCCCCTGCTCTCACCTCACAGCAGAACCCATTCATTTCCCCTTTTCCCCCTTTTTCCCTTTTCCCTGCTCTCACCTCTCACAGCACACCCATTTAATTTTCCTTTTTTTCCCTTTTTCCTCTTTTCCCCCTTTTTCCTCCCCTTTTCCCCCATTTCCCCTTCTTTCACCTCTCACTGCAGAACCAGTTTTCTCTTTTTCCCAGTTCATTTTCCCTTTTTTCCCCTTTCCCCTTTTTCCCCTTTTCCCCATTTCCCCTCTCACTGCAGAACCAGTTAATTTTCTCATTTTCCCTTTTTGCTTTTCCCCCCTTTTCCCCTGCTTTTTTCCCTTTTTCACTTCCCCCCCCACCTCTCACTGCAGAACCAGTTAATTTTCTCTTTTTCCCAGTTCATTTTCCCTCTTTTCCCCCCTTCCCCCCCTGCTCTCACCTCACAGCAGAACCCGTTCATTTTCCTTTTTTCCCAGTTCATTTCCCCTTTTTCCCTTTTCCCCTTTTTTTCCCTTTTCCCTGCTCTCACCTCTCACAGCAGACCCATTTAATTTTCCTTTTTTTCCCTTTTCCCCCTTTTCCCATTTTCCCTGCTCTCACCTCTCACTGCAGAACCAGTTAATTTTCTCTTTTTCCCAGTTCATTTTCCCTTTTTCCCCTTTTCCTCTCACCTCTCACAGCGCAGCAGGGTGGGCTCTGCCCTCTCTCTCAGCTTCACCGTGTCCTTCCCGAAGGGGAAGAGCCCCCCCAGGATGAAATCCCCATTTCTCCTGAACTGGGCTGAGAGGCACGAGGGGCTCAGGGAGGCAGCACAGCCAAAGCTCAGGCACAGCCAGAACCCCTCAGGCACCTTCATTGTGGGGGGAAAAAAAAATCTGGGAGAAAGAAGAGGAGCAGGGAATCCAAGCTCAGCCTTTCCTGGGAAATCTCTTTAAATAGAGCTCGGAGGGGTTGAATAATGGGGAGGAATTTGTTTAGTAAAATGGATTAAATTAATTCAGTGGGCAATAATCAAATACCCTCTGAGGGCACTTGGGTGCAAACCTCATCCTGATTTCCTTTACTCAGTGAGTAAAGATTGATTTTACAAATCATTGTAAAAATAATGTATAAATAACATCATTACTAACATCACTGATTTACAAATTCATTGTCACAGCTGTGGAAATTTGGGCTCCTCTGGCAAAGGTGATAAAACTCAGGTGCCTCACTCTGATTCTGGTAAAACACACAGCAGTCATTTTAATTTATTTATTTTTTAACATTTGAGGTCACCTCATGGTGGAAATAACCAAATCTTGCTCAGGGCCAGGCAGGGATTTGCCTGGAGAGGCCATTCCTGGGTCACAGCTTTGCTGAGCTCCCTCTCAGCTGTATTGATAATTTTTTTGGAAGTTGTTACTGGCTGATCTAATTTTTTTTTCCTCACACTGAGCTGGGACATTAATTCCAGTTTAAAAACTTAAATCCAAGTTCACAGCATGGCAATTTAGGTTTCATGACTGTATTTTTTTTCTGACCAGGGTTGGATTTTAGGACAGCTCTGAATGAAAAATTCCATTTCCTGCATTTTCTACTTTATCAGAAAATTGTTTTTCTGTGATGCTCCCAGGCTGGAATATTTTCCTGGCAGGAAGAGAAGCAGATACAGAGCCCTAAACACAGGAATTCTTCAGGGATGCACCAGTTACAGCTGAGTTTTCCAGGTATGTTCATACTCACATTTTTTAAATGATCCTTTCCCTTTACTGGATTATTTAAGAGTCAGCTTTAACTATAAAATTTTAAAAAATAAGTTCTAAATTTTGGGCAAGTTCATCTTCAATATTAATATTTATCTCCTAAGAGGAATAGTTAAAACGAGTGTGACAAGGGAAAAAAACTATTTCTTTTGTGCTCATACAATCATTTTAATAGATTTAAACCCATTTTTTTTCCCTTGACACACATAATTTAATTTAAAGCATTATTTCACTGCACAGGTGAAATGAAACAGATTTTTTCAAGGAATGAAAATCTGAGTATCTAGGAGTGTAAATGCTGTTCCAGAGTGTGATCCCACAAAGGAAACTCCTCAAAACCATGTAATTCACACAATTTAATGTCCAGTGACTCCATCTCCATGAGGTAATTGTGATTCCCTGAATTTTTCAGGGTTACATTAGGCCAAAAAGAGACAATCAGCCTGTCAGAGCCTGTAGGATCCCCCCCTGTGTCCCTGTCACCCAGCCCCCCAAAAATCTCCCCAAAATCTCAGCCAATCCCCTCTGACATCCTCTGGCTCTCCCAGTGCCTCACCATGCAGTGATTTACAGTACAAGTGTGGATTTCCCTCCCAGAGAGGCAGAAAAATCCTTTTTGTAGGCATTTGACACATTCATTATAAAAAAAAATAATAAATAAACACACAAGACACAATTTGGAAATGAACAGCTCCAGGCTGGGCTGGACAGAGGGGATTGTGCAGCACAAATTCCAAGCTGCTGCACAAATCCCAAGTGCAAAACCAGGGATCTGAGGATGCTCTGGCTGGATCCCTGCTCCAGGAACATTTTTCTCTTCCTTCAGCACCTTGAGGAGGCTGTGCCAGGGAAAGGAGATTTTTTTTTTCCCCCCAGTGCATTCCTCAGCATTCAGTTCTCCAGGTGAAACCCCCCAGGTGGGATTTTTGTACAAACCAAAGTGGCCAGGTGAGCTCCCATAATATAGAAATGTGCTCAGACATCACAGAAGCTTGGCTTGATAAGAAAAACCTTTTAAACAACAACAAAAAAATAATAAATCCCTTAGCAGCCCATCCTAAGGCAGTTATTTTTTTTTTTCTAATCGTAGAGCTCTACACACAAAGTATCAGATATAAAAAAAATAAAACAACTGGTCCATTTATAAAGTGAAGCATCCTGAATAGTTTGGCCAAACTCCTCAGCTCCAGGCTGAAAGAAAATGTGGAAATAACCATGGACAGAGGAAGCAGAGAGCTGTGCTTGTGCAAAATTGGGATTTTCAGGGCAGGTCGAGCAGCTGGTGCTGCTGTAAACAGATTTTTTTTTCCCCAGTTCATTCCTCATCATTCAATTCTCCAGGTGAAACCCCTCAGGTGGGTTTTTGTACAAACCAAAGTGGTTAAGTGAGCTCCCATGGGGTATAAAGGTGTTCAGCTGAAATTTGTGCTGCCACAACTATTGCTATAAATGCAAAGAAGTTTGGCTTGATAACAACAAAAAAACCCAACAAAAAATAATAAATCCCTTAGCAGCTCATCCTAAGGCAGATATTTTTTTTCTAATCATAGAGCTCTACACACAAAATATCAGATATAAAAAGAACAAAACAACTGGTCCATTTATAAAGTGAAACATCCTGAACAGTTTGGCCAAACTCCTCAGCTCCAGGCTGAAAATAACGACAGAGGGAGAAAGCAGAGAGCTGTGCTTGTGTGAATTGGGATTTTCAGGGCAGGTTGAGCAGCTCCTGGGTGATGCTGTGAAGAGATTTTTTTTCCCCCAGTGCATTCCCCAGTATTCAATTCTCCAGGTGAAGCCCCCTGGGTGGGATTTTTGGACAAACCAAAGTGGCCAGGTGAGCTCCCATAATATAGAAATGTGCTCAGACACCTGCTTACCTTGCTGTAAACGCACAGAAATTTGGCTTGATAAGAAAAACCATTTAAACAACAAAAGTAATAAATCCATTAGCAGCTCATCCTAATACGAATATTTTTTTTCTAATTGCAGAGGTCTACACAGAGAGTATCAGATATAAAAAAACCAGAACAAATGGTCCACATTTATAAGTATCCTGAATAGTTTGGCCAAACTCCTCAGCTCCAGGCTGGAAATACGGACGGAGGGAGAAAGCAGAGAGCTGTGCTTGTGCAGAATTGGGATTTTCAGGGCAGGTCAAGCAGCTGGTGCCACTCAAAGAGCTCCTGGGTGATGCTGTAAATAGATTTTTTTTCCCCAGTGCATTCCTCAGCATTCAATTCTCCAGGTGAAGCCCCCCAGGTGGGTTTTTGTACAAACGAAAGTGGCCAGGTGAGCTCCCATAATGTAGAAATGTGCTCAGACACCACAGCTGAAATTTGTGCTGCCACAACTACTGCTGTAAATGCACAGAAGTTTGGCTTGATAACAACAAAAAAAACCAACAAAAAAATAATAAATCCCTTAGCAGCTCATCCTAAGGCAGATATTTTTTTTCTAATCGTAGAGCTCTACACACAAAATATCAGATATAAAAAAAACATAACCGGTCCACGTTTATAAAGTGAATAGTTTGGCCAAACTCCTCAGCTCCAGGCTGGAAATACGGACGGAGGGAGAAAGCAGAGAGCTGTGCTTGTGC
>JAODHX010001058.1:5785738-5797391 GCA_027576295.1 Cossypha polioptera
CTTCTTTCCACTGGATTCCAGAGGAAAACCAGACCTTTCCACATCATCCCTGGACCTTCAGAGGAAACTGCACCTTCCACAGGAGCACTGCTCCAGCTGAACCACATCTGCCACTGCAGGAGGATGCAGCCACCATCTCCTGCACCTCTCCCAAAATGTTCTCATACACTGGATGTGACTCTTCCCTCATCCCAAAATTCTGCTGCTCTCCATCCTGCAGAAAAAACCCAGCAGGGAGGCACAATTCCTGCAGGTGCTGCTTCAGAGGAGACCTTTCCTTAGAAGGGAGTTTTTCTCCTGCTGTTTTGCCTTCCTGCCTTTGGAATTTAGTGAGGAGAAAGGAGCCAGGGCAGCCAGAAAATCCCCAGGATAGATTTGGGACCACAAATGTCTTTATTTACTTTAAAGAAGGTTGGTGCTCAGGGGATTTTTGCCAGCTCAAGTGCCTCTGGCTCACAGCCCTGCCCTGGCTCAGACCACAGAGGGAGAAATGAAAGCTGAGCCACAAAGATTTGCAAAAACAAGCCCAGGAATTGCTCCCCTGCTATAAAACCATCAGGAGAAATGCAAACTCCATCCTCCAGGCCTGCAGTGGGGTTTGAAGCCAGCACCTCCAGCCTCCTCTAAACACAAAAATCAAATTATTACATTTCTTTCCCTCTGCCTGCATGCCTCCACAAGCACACTTGAGCTGCTTCTGTTAACACTTGTGTGGTTTTTATTAAATAACCATCCTTGCAGAAGGATCCTTTCAGAGCAGCCTGTTCCTGCTCACAAAATTCCTCAGTGCAGGCAGCTTTTCCTGTTGCAATTGTTCCCTTTTAGCCAGGAATGGTTTTCCAGAATTTTCTCCAGCAGCTGCATTTCAGACCTTGCTGAGATCCCATTTTTAAAATGATGGTAAATAAAGAAATGTGGCATTTTTTTAATCTTTCCAACAGAGCATGAATGTTGAGATCAAAGGGGGGAAAAAAGACATTTTAACTAGAAATGGCAATGCATGAGACAAAAAAACCATCCTGCTCTCCCCACTGACAACAGCAAAAAAAAAATCCAATTTGCAGGAGGTGGGAGGAATCCCAGCTCTGCCTTGTCACTCAGACAAATTTAATTCTGTGGTTATGAAACCAGAAACGGGAGGTGTGAGACTCCTACACTGCCATTCCCACTCCAAGGACAGCAGAATCCTCCTAAAATGACTCCAGCTCTGAAATATTCTGATTTTTTTTGGAGGATGGGATCCTTCTAAATGTGTTTTGAAGTTGAAGAGAGAGCAGTGACCAGCAGTTCACAAAGAGGGATTTTACTCAGCCAGCCTGGAATTCTGTTTCCCTTCCAAGCTCCATCCACAACAATGTTCTCACAAAGATCCCTCTTGCAACCACATCAAAGTTTGGGGTTTTCTCTTCTGCATGAGCAGAGAATTCTTGCTCCTGGCACAGGGATTTTTCCAGAAGATGAGGGATGAGGACGTGCAGGCTCAGGCTTGTCACCCCCTGCTTAAGATGAAGCAATTTTGGGAGTTTTAATTGAAAATTGAAAGTTAGAAATGATATTATATGGGATATAATTTATAAATATAAATATATGGGATGAAATGTATAAATTTGGGATGAATATTTATAAATATGGGATATATATTTATTATGATTTTATTATTTTTCAATTTATAAATATGGAATTTATAAATATGGGATATATGGGGTATAATCTCCTGAAAGAGAGAATTTCTGATCTGCTCTTTGCAGGCAGCTAAGAAATGACCCCTTCACCTCTGCAAATATCTCCTGTGTGAATATCCAAAGTCCTCTGAGCACTGGAGGTTTCCTGTGCACTTTAATCTCTTCATATCTCCCACCCTGAACTGAAAAAAAAAATCTGCATTATTTACATGCAGGAATTGCTGGGTAGGGACCAGTTTTTCCTGCCCTTGCAGTAAAAATCAATTCCCAAAACCAGGCAGGGCTTTTATCTGAGGAACTCCCAGGGCTCCAGTGCTGCTCATCCAGATCCCCATCCTGCTTGGGATCATCTGTGGGTTCCCAGGAGGGAACTGAAGCAGGAATTAAATGTTTCACCCAGCCAAAAAGAAATTAAAATAAAGGAATAAAGGAGCTGGGCTCTCTGTGTGCTCAGTGTTCTCTGCTCCCTCCTTTCAGCCACAGGAAACATCTTTTTTTTTTTCTTCAGCAGGTGCTATAAACACTGAAATCTTGGCTTTGGCACCTGCTGGAGATCTCATACCAGTCAAAAATAAATTAAAATAAAGGGATAAAGGAGCTGGGCTCAGTGTGTGCTCAGTGTTCTCTGCTCCCTCCTTTAAGCCAAGGAAACATCAATATTTTTTTTCTTTAGCAGGTGCTATAGACACTGAAATCTTCTGCTGGAGACCTCATACCAGTCAAAAATAAATTAAAATAAAGGGATAAAGAAGCTGGGCTCTGTGTGTGCTCAGAGTTCTCTGCTCTCTCCTTTAAACCACAGGAAACATCAATTTTTTTTTTCTTTAGCAGGTGCTATAGACACTGAAATCTTCTGCTGGAGACCTCATACCAGTCAAAAATAAACTAAAATAAAGGAATAAAGGAGCTGGGCTCTGTGTGTGCTCAGTGTTCTCTGCTCCCTCCTTTCAGCCACAGGAAACACCAATTTTTTTTTTTCTTTAGCAGGTGCTATAAACACTGAAATCTTGGCTTTGGCACCTGCTGGAGACCTCATACCAGTCAAAAACAAATTAAAATAAAGGAATAAAGGAACTGAGCTCTCTCTGTGCAGGAATTGCTGGCGTAACAACCAGTTTTTCCCACGCTTGCATTAAAAAAAAAGCCAAAATGAAGAATTTTTGTCTCTGCAGCCACTCACCGGATGGGCTCAGGCCTGAGGTGGTGGTTGAGCCCCTGGGCAAGCTGGTGGCCAGTGAAATCTGCCTTTCCTGGGGGCCGGGCCACGTCCAGGTGGGCGGCGTTGGCCAGGGCGTGCACCCCGCTGTCCGTGCGGCTGGAGATGTGGAACTTGATGGGAGAGCTGGGCCTCAGCTTGGCTGCTGCCTCCTGCCCCAGCAGGAATCCAGGAAAATATGGGAAAATATGGTGAGAATGCAGGAAAATAATTCAGGCGTAATTCAGCGGCAATCAAGCAAAAATCTGGCAGCAATATGGCAATAATACAGCAATAATATGGCAATAATACAGAATCTGGTAAAATAATTCAGCCATAATCAAGTGATAATGAAGCAAAAATCTGGCCAAAATCCATCAGAAATCCATCAATCAATAATCTGGCAACAATATGGCAAAGATATGGCAATAATACAGCAATAATATGTCAATAATACAGAATAAATAGGGCAAGAATCTGGTAAAATAATTCAGCCATAATCAAGCAAAAATCTGGCCAAAATCCATCAGAAATCCATCAATAATCTGGCAGCAATATGGCAAAGATATGGCAATAATACAGCAATAATATGGCAATAATACAGAATAGTACAGAATCTGGTAAAATAATTCAGCCATAATCAAGCAAAAATCTGGCCAAAATCCATCAGAAATCCATCAATAATCTGGCAAAGTTCCAGCAACAATATGGCAAAGATATGGCAATAATACAGCAATAATATGGCAATAATACAGAATAAATAGGGCAAGAATCTGGTAAAATAATTCAGCCATAATCAAGCAAAAATCTGGTCAAAATCCATCAGAAATCCATCAATAATCTGGCAACAATATGACAAAGATATGGCAAAAATACAGCAATAATATGGCATTTTCACGGGACACATTTATTGTTTATGCAGGTGCAAACTTAATTTTTCTCTCCATTAGTATGTTGTGTTAACTTTTCATTATTTTCTTTTTTTTTTTTTTTTTAGGCTAGCTGGTAATTCATCAGATCAAGGCTTGATTTTATATGTTTTTTTTCTTTTATAATTTATTTTACTTGCCTGTAACACTTTTCTCAGCTTCTGCCCTGAAATCAGCATCCAAAATGCCAAAAGAGCTTCATTAGGTGGACAAAATAAAATCAAAATTAACAATTCATCTCTCTGTCATCTCTTTGTGTCATGTGAGCTTCCTTAAGTGGAAAATATTCATCTCTGCTTTGTTTTGTTGGGTGAGGGGGGAAAAAAAGACAGAGGATCACTAATTTCACTAATTTCACTAATTTCACCCCATTTCAACCCAAACCCCAGACAGAAAATCCAGAGAAAATCACTACAGGGAAGAAGTGGAACATCTGAAAGGGTGAAAAAAAACCACAAAAGGAGGCAGAAAACCAAAGGAGTGACTCAAAATTTCCTTCTCCTTCCCACCCCCATCCCATCCCAGCAGTTTGGATTTGGGTTTTCATTTGGTACAAGAGCCAAGAAAGTTCTGGTTGCTGACTCACAAAAACTTTCCAGACTCCTGCTGGAGCACTCAGGGCTCTGAGCTCTCCCAAAATGTTCCATGAAAATGCAGAGAAAAATGAAATGTAACCAAGCTGCAGGGGGAGGCCTGGGAAACACAACCAAACTGATTTTTTAATTTTTTTTTTTCCCTTCCTAATCCTTCCATTTGGAGTTCACATGTGGTTACAATTAACAGTGAAAAAAAAAAATCTTTATTTATCACCCTGGAGCAGAGAGGAGCAGACAGAAATTGAAATTGTTTCCTGCAGCAGACCTTGGCTTGTGCCTCAGCAATTTGTCTGGGAGCTGGAGCTGATTTTTATTTTTTTTCAAGTTTCTCCAGAGATGTTTGGGTTTTGCAGGCTCCTCCCTCCCTCTCTCCACCCTTTTCTCCCCCTCCTTCCTCAGCAGACAAAAACCAGGCAGTGCAAAAAAGAGAAAAAGAGTTGAGAGAGACAAGAGGAGAGAACATGGAAAAAAATCCTCTTTTTTTTTTTTTTTTTTTGCTACAGGTTTGGGTGCATCCCAGCTGCATCTGGATAAATCAGGAACCAAGCTGGATCATCCCAACATTGGATTTCTGCACAGAAAACCAGGCTGGAGAGCAAAAGAGAAGCAGAATCTCAAATAAATCTGGTTATTTCCTCCAGCAAAGCCACAAAGGTGCAGGACTGGGGATTTCCCTTCCACAAATGGGATTTTCAATGGGGATTTTTTTGCTGCCCTTCTCCAGCAGATTTTTCCCACCTTTCTGAGGAGGAATGCAACCATCAACAAACAAATCCCAATTTGTGAAGCTCAAAGCTTTGTGGATTTTTCCTCCAGCACAACAGGCACCCAAAAATACACTGAATATTCTACCTACTGCTGCCTCCAGCTTCGATTTTAATATTTCATTTCTTCTGGATGGGATAGAAACTCCTGAAAGAGAGAATTTCTGCTCTGCTCTTTGCAGGCAGCAAGAAATGACCCCTTCACCTCTGCAAATATCTCCTGTGTGAATATCCAAAGTCCTCTGAGCACTGGAGGTTTCCTGTGCACTTTAATCTCTTCATATCTCCCACCCTGAACTGAAAAAAAAAATCTGCATTATTTACATGCAGGAATTGCTGGGTAGGGACCAGTTTTTCCTGCCCTTGCAGTAAAAATCAATTCCCAAAACCAGGCAGGGCTTTTATCTGAGGAACTCCCAGGGCTCCAGTGCTGCTCATCCAGATCCCCATCCTGCTTGGGATCATCTGTGGGTTCCCAGGAGGGAACTGAAGCAGGAATTAAATGTTTCACCCAGTCAAAAAAGAAATTAAAATAAAGGGATAAAGGAGCTGGGCTCTCTGTGTGCTCAGAGTTCACAGCTCTCTGCTCCCTCCTTTAAGCCAAAGGAAACATCAATATTTTTTTTTTCTTTAGCAGGTGCTATAAACACTGAAATCTTCTGCTGGAGATCTCATACCAGTCAAAAATAAACTAAAATAAAGGAATAAAGGAATAAAGGAATAAAGGAATAAAGGGATAAAGGAATAAAGGGATAAAGGAGCTGGGCTCTGTGTGTGCTCAGAGTTCACAGCTCTCTGCTCCCTCCTTTAAGCCACAGGAAACATCAATTTTTTTTTTCTTTAGCAGGTGCTATAAACACTGAAATCTTGGCTTTGGCACCTGCTGGAGACCTTTTACATCTCACCCATCTGCATTTATCCAAATTTTTCCACACTCCTGGAGCAGCCAGCAGCATCCCAGGGTGCAGGGGAAAGCATTAATTGCATTTAGCTGCTGTGTCCTGCTCACTGAGCACTTGCATAATTTGAATTATGCTGGAATTTCCACTGCTGCCTGCCAGAATGATATGGATCCCCATTCCAGATTGCTTTCATTGCTCCCAGCTCACTTTTCCTCCCATGCTGCAGGAAGAACAGAACTAATGAACATCACCCATGGAAGGGGAGCAAAAGTTCATCCACTCTTCCTCAACCCTGATTTAAAAAAAAAAAAAATCCTCTAGATTTTCCATCACAGGAACTGGGAATATTTTGGAAAAATAAATTTCTCTTCCCCAGCAGCTGCATTGGTCATGGTTTCATCCTTTGGAATGGCCTCAGACACAGGGGCTGCACATTTTATAAATTACAGTGTTCTAATAATTGATAACATGCAAGCTGCTGGTTGCAAATCCTGCCTCACTGGGTGCTGTGTCAGCTGAAACTAATGAAAAACCCAGCTCATTTTCAGTTGGATTCATGGAATGGAAATAAATGCCAGCAAGGACAGGCTGAGAATGTGGATTTTGTTAGAACAGAAGGTTTCCAAAGCAATCTCTGACATCACTGGAATTATTATCAAAACTGAGGTTGAAGATGATAGTTCTTTTTGTCTGGTTGAATTTCTGCTGTTTTTTAAAGGATTTGGGGAAGGAGGTGCCTTGCATAGTAAGGAGCTGGTGTTTCTCCTTTCTCTCCTTTTACTCCCTCTTCTTTTCAGCAGGAACAATCTCTGCCCTCAGCACAAGGCTGCTGCCAGAAGAGGTTTTTGGGAGGGGAAGATGAATTTGGGCAGCAATTCCCAGCAAAATGGGAAATGGGGATGGCTGCAGCAGCAGGAGGAAACCCTGCAGATCCCAAACAGATTGTTGCTTGTTTTTTTACCACAAGCAACAGCAAAAAGTGAGATCTTCCTTTACAGCAGAGATATTTCTAAGAGTTGAGACAGAGCATGAAGTCCTGGATGTTAAAAGCTTCTAAAAATAACTGGAAGGAGCCAAATCTCAGAGCTGCAACTTCTCCAAGTGGGGAAACAAGGCCTGGAATTGTTTTCAAGTTCGATTTCTGAGTGCTCCAAGAAATAAAGTGTGGCCAGCAAAGCTCACCCCCCTCAAGGAGAGAGGAGAAACTCCTAGAAGAGACAGAGCATGAAGTTCTAGATATTAAATATTCCCATGAATAATTAGAAGGAGCCAAAGCTCAGAGCTGCAACTTCCCAATCAAGGGAAACAAGGCCTGGAATTGTTTTCAAATTGGGCCCCCAAGAGCTCCAAGACTTTTCTCCAGGAAATACAGTGTTGCCAGCAAAGCTCACTTCCCTCAAGGAGAGAGGAAAAGCTCCTACAAGAGACAGAGCATGAAGTCCTGGATGTTAAAACCTTCCATGAATAATTAGAAGGAGCCAAATCTCAGAACTCCAACTTCCCCATCAAAGGAAACAAGGCCTGGATTTTTTTTCAAGTTGGGTTTCTGAGTGCTCCAGGAAATCAAGTGTTGCCAGCAAAGCTCATCCCCTTAAGGAGAGAGGAAAAGCTCCTACAAGAGGGGAAGCATGAAGTCCTGGATGTTAAAAATTCCCATGAATAAGGGGAGGGAGGCAAATCTCAGCTCCAACTTCCCCATCAAGGGAAACAAGGCCTGGAATTTTTTTCAAGTTGGGCTAACAAGTGCTCCAAGATTTGTGTCTAAGAAATAAAGTGTTGCCATCAAAGCTCATCCCCTCAAAGAGAGAGGAAAAACTCCTACAAGAAAGGCAGCATGAAGTCCTGGATGTTAAAACCTTAAATGAATAAATAGAAGGAGCCAAATCTCAGAACTCCAACTTCCCCATCAAGGGAAACAAGGCCTGGAATTTTCTTTGTCTCCAAGAAATCAAGTGTTGCCAGCAAAGCTCTCCCCCCTCAAAGAGAGATGAAAAGCTCCTACAATTATTCCTGGACTAAAACAAGGCTCCATTTCCTCAGGGCTCTGTCACAGAGCAGCACCAAGGACTAAAAAAAGCTTTGCAGTGACACAGGGTGACAACCAGATCTGTTCAACCAGCACAAAGTGACACAAAACCAGGCAGCCCCTTCCAGTTTCCTGCTGGAACACCAAGTCTGCACCTCCCAGGTTATTCTGTTTGCCTGGAACTGCAAACAAATGGCTGAACATCCTCACAGCACAATAAGGATCTCATTAATTTAGTGCTTTAATTTTGCCCTTCCCTTCGCTTGCCTTCCTGGCTTTGGGGAAAGCAGTGAAGTTCAAGGCTGCAGAGAAAAGGAGGAAGGAAGAGAAAAATTCCTGCAGGCCCCAGAAGTTTTTTATTAAAGCTGCTTTAAGGCTTCCCATGTGGTTCCAATAGGCACAGCATCAATAGCACCACATGAAAGCAGCGAGCTGGCCTGCAGAGTGCTGAGGCTGGGAAAAGGCAACACCAAATCAGCTCATGTTTGTCTTTTTCTCCTCTTTTTTCCTCCTCTGATCACCCACCCTACCCATCAGCACTGGGATAATGCAGAACAACTGCTGGGCTCACCCCCTGTGAGGCTCAGAGGATGAGATAAATGGGATGGAAAATCCTCCTTGCAGGCTCTGTGCAGAATTCAGACACTTTCTCTGCCCTGGTCTAGGAAAAGAAGCCACATGGACACACCCTGAGAGCTCTGACTCCAGCTGCAGCTGCTCACACTTTGCTTTTGAAAGGAGTTCAGCAGGAATTTTCACCCCATGGAGTGTGGGCTGTCCTGGCCATGGCACTGGGGTGGGACACCAAGAGCCCAAACTGCTGCAATCTGTGATTTGGGTCAGACAGACTCACCACAAATGGGAGCTGAGTGACAAAATGACTGCTCTGACCTGCAGGAATCAGCTCTTCAACAACCTCTTATCTCCCAAGCAGGCACAAGCTTCATTTTGAACCCCATGGTGCTTCCAAGACAAAAGAGAAATCATTCAGCTTCCTTTTGATGCCTGCCCTGCTCCAGACACAGCAGCTCAACTTCAGCTTGTAATTAATTTACAATTTTAATTCATAATTGGATAAAATTGGATTACAACCAGGTGACCCATTTTCTACTCCTGGGTGTAAAAATGTTTTCTTTCACACTCCTGTTCACACTCACTGCCAGCCCAAACAGCACCTGGGGTCTCAAACCATTCCCAGGTCCAAGGGAATCCTTGGGAGCAGTGCAGGATCAGAACTTTTTTTCCCCCTGGCATAAAAGAATTTAAAAAAAAATAAATATGGAAGCAGCAGGGAACAATGAACATCCTGCTGTGCTTTGTTGTGAAAACCTCTGTCAGGGACATCCTCTCCTGGGAGGGGACAGCATCCAGCTGCTGAATCCATCAGGGAATTGGACATGGAGCAGAAGTGAGGCAGTTTTAAGGACAAGGGGAGGCAAAGCCACGAGTCCCAACAAAGCTCAGGTGGGTCAGAACCTGAGCTGGGGCTCCCAGGGTCAGTTCTGGGCTCAATTCAGTCTCATTGAAGGGTTCACATCTTTTTAAGGTCAGAATTTGTATAATTCCACCATTTATTTCGGTTTGAACTTCACAGTGTTTAGCACTCTGCCAGTCTTATTGAGTGTCCACCTCAAAATGATATTTACCCCTAAATAATTTCTGCAGCTGAACAAAACTTCATTTTCATGACCACAGGATTAGCAAGGACCTACCTCCAAATAATTCTGGACTCCAACCAGGGCCTGATCACTCTTGGTCTCCATAACCCCACTGCAGAGCAAAACAAACACGATTTATTGATGTGTGTCACCATTCAGGGACTTGGCAGAGCCCACCAACAAATCCAGGAGTTCCTGGATCTTCCCACAGAACTTGCAGGGACCAAACACTGAGGAATGGGCAGGAAAAGTGCCTTACTGGTTATTAAACGTATTAAAATTAAAATTATTACAATTAAAAGTGGTTATTTTCAACTAGGGATGTTGGAAATAAAATAATCCTTCAGCTGTTCCTCTTTGGACTGGCCCTTGAGACAGAGGGTGACAAGAGAATAAGGCAGATAAATTAAATTAGTTTGAGACAAAATTATTTTAGGGCCAGGAGCTGGTTGCCAGCTGCAGGCCAGGACTTGTGAAGGTGATAAATTGACTAAAAGGCCACAAAGACAGTTTGTGACGAGCTTCCTGCTCTGCCACAGAAGCCACTGCTGAGCTGCTGAAGGGCTGAGGAACATCCTGGGAATAAACCCAAATTACTCAGGGATGCTTCCCTGCATCCCTGGGGCACCCCAAAGCAAACACAGCCCCTCAGAGGAATCTCCCTTCTTCTCTGGCCTTTCCTGTCTTTTTTTCTTTGCTGATTTTATGTTTCCATCCCTTCCCTCACACCTCTGTGCACAGCAGAGTCCAGTCCCTGCCTGCTCTCACCTCTCAGCAAGGGATTCATCTCTCACCTGGACACTGTTCTCATCCATCCCTCACCAAACTCTGCTCTCCCCAAATTCTGTTCTCATCTGTCCCTCACCAAACTCTGCTCTCCCCAAATTCTGTTCTCATCCATCCCTCACCAAACTCTGCTCTCCCCAAATTCTGTCACCCCAAATTCTGCTCTCCCCAAACACTGTTCTCTTCCATCCCTCATCAAACTCTGCTCCCTCCAAATTCTGTCATCCCAAACTCTGCCTACCCCAAATTCTGCTCTCCCCAAACACTGCTCTTATCCGTTCCTTCCCCAATCTCTGCTCTCCCCAAACACTGTTCTCATCCATTAATCCCCAAGCCCTGCTCTCCCTAACTCTGCTCTCTCCAAACCCTGACATTCCAAACTCTGTCCTCTCCAAGCTCTATCCCCAAGCTCTATCCCCAAATCCTGCTCTCCCAAATCCTGCCATTTCAAACTCTATCCCCAAATTCTATCCCTGAACCCTGCTCTCCCAAGTCCTGCTCTCTGTCCAAATCCTGCCACTCCAAGCTCTATCCCCAAGCCCTGCTCTCTCCAAATCCTGCCATTCCAAGCTCTATTCCCAAACCCTGCTCTCCCAAAGCCCGCTCTCTCCCGAGCCCTGCTCTCTCCAAATCCTGCCACTCCAAGCTCTATCCCCAAACCCTGCTCTCTCCAAATCCTGCCATTCCAAGCTCTATCCCCAAGCCCTGCTCTCTCCAAATCCTGCCATTCCAAGCTCTATCCCCTAACCCTGCTCTCTCCAAATCCTGCCATTCCAAGCTCTATCCCCAAACCCTGCTCTCTCCAAATCCTGCCATTCCAAGCTCTATCCCCTAACCCTGCTCTCCCAAACCCCGCTCTCTCCCGAGCCCTGCTCTCTCCAAATCCTGCCATTCCAAGCTCTATTCCCGGTCCCCGCTGTCCCGTCCCCCCAGCCCCGCTCCCGCCCCGGGCCGCGCTCGGGCCGGCGGGGCACGTACCTGTACCTGGTGCCAAAGTACTGAAAGAACACCAGGTACCGGGCGGGGGCACGCACCATGGCGGGGCCGGGGCGGGGAACGGGGCCGGGAACGGGGCTGGGGACGGGAACGGAGCGGGAACAGAGCGGGAACGGAGC
>JAODHX010001058.1:5999486-6009715 GCA_027576295.1 Cossypha polioptera
TGGGATTGGGATGGGGAATGGGTATGGGAGTGGGATTGGTGTGAGCCGGGCTGGGAGCCCCACAGGATCGGTAATTTGGGATTGGGAATGGGAATGGGAATGGTGTGAGCTGGGCTGGGAGCCCCACAGGATCGGTAATTTGGGATTGGGAATGGGATTGGGATTGGGATTGGGATTGGGAATGGGAATGGGAGTGGGAACGGTGTGAGCCGGGCTGGGAGCCCCACAGGATCGGTAATTTGGGAATGGGATTGGGATTGGGATTGGGATTGGGAGTGGGATTGGGAATGGGATTGGGAATGGTGTGAGCCGGGCTGGGAGCCGCACAGGATCGGTAATTTGGGATTGGGAATGGGATTGGGATTGGGAATGGGAGTGGGAACGGTGTGAGCCGGGCTGGGAGCCCCACAGGATCGGTAATTTGGGATTGGGATTGGTGTGAGCCAGGCTGGGAGCCCCACAGGATCGGTAATTTGGGATTGGGAATGGGAGTGGGGCAGGGAATGGGAATAGGAATGGGAATGGGAATGGGAATGGAAGTGGAAATAAGAATGGGATTGGGAATGGGAGTGGGAACGGTGTGAGCCGGGCTGGGAGCCCCACAGGATCAGTAATTTGGGATTGGGAACGGGATGGGAATGGGAATGGGAGTGGAAATGGGAGTGGGAGTGGAAATGGAAATGGGAATGGGAATGGGAATGGGAGTGGAAATGGGAATGGGAATGGGAGTGGAAATGGAAATGGGAATGGGAGTGGAAATGGAAATGGGAATGGGAATGGGAGTGGAAATAGGCCAGGGAATGGAAACAGGGCAGGGAATGGAAGTAGGAATGGGAATGGGAATGGGACAGGGAACAGAGCAGGGAATGGGAATAGGGCAGGGAATAGGACAGGAAATGGGAATGGGGCAGGGAATAGGATCGGGGCAGGCCCTGGCCGAGGTGCCTCTGTCTCTCCCCAAATTTGGGATCTCTCCCATTCCCCCCCTGCAGGAACGGAGAATTTCCAGTTTGAGTGCAAACCCTGCAAGAACGGCTCCTACTCCAGCAGCAGGAACAGCCAGTGCCGCAACTGGACTGAGTACGGACCGCTAATAACCCTAATTAATGACTCATGATTAATGATCACTAATTATTGACAGTCCCGAATTCCCTTTGTGCAGCTGTGAGAGCAGCGGGTACGTCACGCTCCGGGCAGGGAACAGCACCCACAACTCCGTGTGCAGCCTTGCCTTGGCACCTCTGGAGAGAGGTACTGAGAAACCCCAAAAACAGGGAAATCCTGGGAAAAATCCCAGAAAAATCCCCAGAAAAATCCCAGGAAAGATCCTGGAAAAAATCCCCAGAAAAATCCCAGGAAAGATCCCAGGAAAAATCCAGGGAAAAATCTCCGGAAAAATGCCCAGAAAAATCCCAGGAAAAAATCCCCAGAAAAATCCCAGGAAAAATCCTGGAAAAAATCCCCAGAAAAATCCCAGGAAAGATCCCAGGAAAAATCCTGGAAAAAATCCCCAGAAAAATCTCAGGAAAGATCCCAGGAAAAATCCTGGAAAAAATCCCCAGAAAAATCTCAGGAAAGATCCCAGGAAAAATCCAGGGAAAAATCTCTGGAAAAATGCCCAGAAAATCCCAGGGAGAATCTCAGGAAAAATCCCAGGAAAAATCTCCGGAAATCCCTTTCCCTTTGCCCTTTTCCCTTTTCCTTTCTCTTTTCCCTTTCCTTTTTCCCTTTTTTCTTTCCCTATTTTCCTTTCCCCTTTTCCTATTTCTCTTTTTCCTTTTTGTCCTTTCCCCTTTCCCTATTTCCACCCCATCCCACAATTCCCTTGCTCCCTCCCCTTGCAGCCTCTCCCTCTTTCCCTCCAAACCAATCCCTGAACTCCTTTGGAATCTGCCCCTCCCCAGAATTCCCGAATTTTTCATTAAATCCCAATAGTTCCATCTTGGATTTCCCTGGAATTCCCGTCCAGCACCATCCTGGCCATCCTGACGGCCGTGGCCGTGTTCGTGCTCATCCTGCTCACGTTCCTGCTGCACTTCTGCATCTGGAGCCTCCGCAGGGACAAGAAATTCCCAGCTGCAGGTGAGGGATAAAAGGATGGGATTGGTGGGAAAAATCCAGATTTCCTCTGGGATTTGGGGTTCCCGGAATTACTGATCATCCAGGGCAGCATTCCTGACAAAAGGGAGGGTGTGACGGGATTTTGGGATGGAATTCCTGCCTGGCAGGATGGAATTAGTGGGAAAAATCCGGATTTTCTCTGGGATTTGGGACAGGTGGAGCACTTCTGGAATCATCCAGGTCAACATTCCTGACACAGGGCAGGGTGTGACGGGATTTTGGGATGGAATTCCTGCCTGGAATGATGGAATTAGTAGGATAAATCCGGATTTTCTCTGGGATTTGGGGCAGATTCTCAGAATCACTGATCATCCAGGTCAACATTCCTGACACAGGGCAGGGTTTGATGAGATTTTGGGATGGAATTCCTGGCTGGGAGGGTTGGGACTCCTGGAATGGAAATTCCAGAGAAGTTCTGGCTGCCCCTGGATCCCTGGAATTGTCCTTGGAGCACCCTGGGACAGCGGGAAATGTCCCAGCCCGTGGATGGGGTGGAACGGGATCATCCCAAAATCCCCTCCAACCCATCCCACTCCATAATTCCCTGATCCCACAACCTGGAGAAGGAGCTGTGCAGCCTGACTGGGGTTTCTGGAATTCCTGAATTCCTGTTTTTCCTCCTTCCCACGGCAGATCTGGGGCTGAGCTTCCCTCGGGCGCCGCCGCTGCTGCAGGGGGAGGAGTCGCACAGTATCCAGTTCCCGGAGGAGGAGCACGGCGACAAAACCGCCGAGGAGAAAGTGTCCAGCCTCTCCCTCAAAGTCTACAGCGAGCTCAGATAATGGGATCCTGCTCTGGGAGCGCCGGGAATTCGGGATTCCCAAAAAAACCCCAAAAAACAAACCAAAAAACAAACCAAAAAAAGCGGGAATGGGATGAATGGGATGAATGGGATGGGGCATGAAGCATTTCCATAGAAAAATGAGATTTTACACTTCCCAGTTTCCCAATTTCCTCTTCCCAGTTTCCCAATTTCAACTTCCCGGATTTCCATTTTACACTTCCCAGTTTCCCAATTTCCATCTCCCAGTTTCCCAATTTCCATCTCCCAGTTTCCCAATTTCCACCTCCCAGTTCCCAATTTTAGATTTCCCACTTCCCAATTTCAACTTCCCAGATTTCCATTTTACGTTTCCCAATTTCCCCCTCCCAGTTTCCCAATTTCCACTTCCCAGTTTCCCAATTTCCACCTCAAAGTTTCCCAATTTCCATCTCCCAGTTTCCCAGTTTCAACTTCCCAGTTCCCAATTTCCACCTCCCAGTTTCCCAATTTCAACTTCCCAGTTTCCCATTTTAGACTTCTCAGTTTCCCAATTTCCCCCTCCCAGTGCCCAATTTCCACCTCCCAGTTTCCCAATTTCCACTTCCCAGTTCCCAATTTCCACTTCCCAGTTTCCCAATTTCCACTTCCCAGTTCCCAATTTCCACTTCCCAGTTTCCCAATTTCCACCTCAAAGTTTCCCAATTTCCATCTCCCAGTTGGGAATGGATTTAGGGCGGGTTTGATGTTGTTTTTCCCCCCCCCCCAAAAAATTGGAATTTAGGGATCAAATCCTGCTGGTTCAGGCTGCTGTTGATTCAGGTGTTGAACCAGCAGGGATTTCCTGGAATATCCCAATTTCCAGGATTGGGAATAGTGGCCACATCTCCTGCTTTTCCCTCCAACCTCTCCCAATCCCATTCCTGATCCCAGAGATTCCCTTGGGATTTTCCTGTGTGGGTTCTTCCCAGGAAAATCAGGGGAAAAAAAAGGGAGTGAAGCTCATCCAGGGAATGGTCAAAGCTCCAGAAAAATGGAGGGAATGGGAAAAAAAAAATCCTGGAAAAGGGTCTCAGGTGGGATTTTGGGATTTCTGATCCCTGCTTAGGATATTCCAAGATTTTAGGATGGAATTCCAGGTTTTTTGGAAGTTTTTTGGGCTGACCCCCTGTGGAGATGCTGATTCCAACATCTGCATTGATAATTCTGGATAATTCTGGATAATTCTGGATAATTCTGAATTCCAGCAGGGGATGCTGTTTCCTTGGATTTGGGGTTGGGATCACAGCCAAGAATTCCTGCAGGAACAAAGAACAAAGACCCCAAAAACTTGGCTGGGAAGTTTCTGATTCCCCAGGAAAACGTGAGGAATTCCAAGGAAAAAACTCATTTAACAATTTTTTTTTTTTTAATTGAAGTGCCTAAAATTTCTAAAAGTAATATAAAAATTCATCAATTTTTCTGAGAAAATCGAGCGATTTTTGGGTTTTTCCCAGTTTTCTGCCAGAAAAAAATTGCCTAAAATCCCCCAATGAATTCCAGCTGTGGAACTCCAGGAATTCTTCGGAAAAGGGAATTTTTTACAGGATTTGTGCCCTGCTGAGGTCGTGCCCGTGCGATTGACGGCATTACCAGACAGTATTAGACAGAAATACCCAGATCTAACTTTGCCTGGTAAGACAGCAATCAGCAGGCTCCAAGAAATTCCATTTTTATTTCTTTCTAATTATTTTTTTCCCACATCCAGCACTGTTAAATTATTCCAAGGGAAAGTGCTCAGCAATTCCCAGGCAATCCTGAACTCGTCCTGCTTGATTTGAGGCAGGGGAATGATGGAAATTCCCATTTTTCCACTCAGAAATGTTTTCCAGGACTTACCGTGCGTGGAATTCCCAGAAAATTTGGGATGCTCCTCATCCAGAAATTCCCCTTGCTCAGGTAGAATTTTGTAGGATTCAGCCCCCAAAAAGCTCCTAAACCACCCCAAAATCAGCACAGTGGGTTTAAGGAAGGGAGAAATCAGCTGGAGAAGGGAGGGAATTGACGGAAAAGGGAATTTTCCAGGTTTTTTTCCTGGCTCTGGGATGGGTTTTTCCCTCAGCACCACCCCCAGCACATGAAATTTTCCTCAATTTTTTTTTCCAAGACCACATTCCCACTGGAATTTTCTCCTTTTTTAAAATCAGGATTTATTTCCCCAATTCCAAGTTTAAAGAGGGGGATGGGCCCCAATCCCACGGATTTACGGCCTCGTTAAAATTCCAATTTCCAGAATTCCTCCCCCATTTCCTCCAGGGCCTCCTGGAGCAGTTACTCATTAACACCTTAATTAATTAATCACCCTCTGCTTCCTCCTTTCCTGCTTTTCCTGGGAATTTCAACCTCCAAGGGCAAACCCAGCTCATTTAGGGCAGCTCCTTCCAAGCTCCCCACTTGGGAATTCCATTTTATAGGAATTATAATTTTAATTTGGAATATTTTTAATTATGAACCATTCCTAACTTTAATTATGAACTAATTCAATTTTTTCACTGATTTCCTGCATTATCCAGGAATTTTAGCAAGGAATCTTAAGCCTGGTTTAGTGCAAAGCAGGGAAAAAAGGATTTCAAATTTTTTGGGATGAGGGGAGAGAATTTTGGGATGGAAAAGGGGAATCAGGAGGAATTTCTGTGTGGAAAAGGGGCTGAAATGTGGGAATGGGAGGAATATTTTGGGATGGAAAAGGGAATTTCTCCATGGAAATCGGGGATTGGGAGGAATTTTGGGATGAAATAGGGAATCAGGAGGAATTTCTGTGTGGAAAAGGAAATCTGGGAATGGGAGGAATTTTGAGATGGAAAAGGGAATCAGGAGGAATTTCTGTGTGGAAAAGGAGCTGAAATCTGGGATTGGGATATTTTGGGATGGAAAAGGGAATTTCTCCATGGAAAAGGAAATCTGGGAACAGGAGGAATTTTGGGATGGAATAGGGAGAATCAGGAGGAATTTCTCCATGGAAAAGGGGCTGAAATCTGGGATTGGGTTCTCAGGGAGGAATTCCCATCCCTGGAATTGTCCCTGGAGTTCCTGGATGTGGCACTCAGGGACGTTGGGGGTTCCTTGGGTTTTGATTCCGGCCTAAATGATCCCAGAATTCTGAGGCTGGATCTCAACTCGGGGATTCTGGCAGGAATTCTCATTCCCTACGGATAAACCCAGGTGGAAACCCCGAATTTGGGGAATTCTGCTCAGGGAGGCCCTGAAAGGTGAACAAAGACAGGTCCTAAATATGGAGCTGGGATTAAATAAACATCATTAATGAGGGTGAGAATTCCTTAATTAGGAATCCTTAATTCCAAGTTAGGCCTGGCTTTAGCTGTGTGACCCCAGCCCCTGAATATGAATCTGAGATCATTAAACATCATTAAAGGAGGGTGAGATTTGCTTAATTAGGCCCCAAATTAGGCCTGGCTTTAGATGTGTGACCCCAGCCCCTGAATATGAATCTGAGATTATTAAACATCATTAAAGGAGGGTGAGAATTCCTTAATTAGGAATCCTTAATTCCAAGTTAGGCCTGGCTTTAGCTGTCCGACTCTAGCCCCAGCAGGGCTGAAATTTGGGATTTTTCCCCTAAAGCTGGGCTCAGATTTGCTGGAATTATGGGATGAGGCATCCTCTGTCCCCTCAGCGATGGATTTAACGGGAATTTGATCCCATTGGAGAGAAGAGGAATTTCTTTGGGAATTCCAGATTCCCACATGGAATTTATCCCTTGTCTGCGAGCTCGGGGTGAATTCCTGGAGCCTGGAATGTTCAAGAGCTGATTCCTGGCTGGAATTCCCAGTTTTCCCAAGGAATTCTTCAGAGGAATGAACTCACCTGGGACAGGTGGAAAGGGTGGGAGTTCAGAAGTTGTGAAATCAGGGAAAATTAACTTTGGGAAATGGAAAAAAGAGTTTTGGGATTGGGGAAAAATGAACTTTGGGGATTGGGAAAAATGAACTTTGGGATTGGGAAAAAAACCCTTTGGAATTGGGAAAATGAACTTTGGGGATTGGGAAAAATGAACTTTGGCGATTGGGAAAATGAACTTTGGGATTGGGGAAAAACCCCTTTGGAATTGGGAAAAAAAAACCCTTTGGGAATTGGGAAAAGAAACTTTTGGAACTGGGAAAATCAGTCTTAGGGAATAGGAAAAAATGACCTTGGGAACTGGGAAAAAATAGAAATTTGGGAAAAAAACCCTTTGGGATTGGGAAAAATGAACTTTGGGATTTGGGAAAAAAACCCTTTGGAGTTGGGGAAAAAACCCTTTGGGTCTGGGAAAATGAACTTTGGAAATTGGGAAAAATGACCTTTGGAATTGTGAAAAAATGACCTTTGGGATTTGGGAAAAACCCTTTTCCAACGTGGATCCTGCCCTGAACGCCCTTCCCCAGGCAGGAACGGTGAAATCCCAAGGAAATCTCGCTCTCCTGAGTCGTGCAAACCAAACTTGAGGAGCAGCAAATCCTGGATTTGGGATGTTAGACCCGACCTAACCCCCAGCAGCACCTCTGGAGCGTCTCCATCCATTTCTTGGCCGACATTTCAATTTGAATTTCCATTTTCCGTGCTTAAACCGCCCTGGTTCTCCCAAAATCCGTCCTTACCCTGCGGAAAAGTCGCGGAAATTTTGGGCCTGGAGTGGTTTGGATCACCCTTTAAACATCGTTACCAGACAGTGTTAGAGTAGAGGCAGAAAATCCAGCACTGTCTAGTAAGATGCCCACAGAGGACCAGCGCGCCCAGCAGCCGCAGGAATCAGGAATTCCCAGTTCTTCGGGAGGCCAGAATTCCAGGAAAAACCAGGGAGTGGTTTTATCCCATCGGGAATTTGCCCTGGGGACGAGGAGGGGGTGAAGGGTTTGGAATCATTGGGGGTTTGGGGAGAGAAAAGGGGATAAAAAGGGATTTAATTGGGGTTTAAAATGGAGATAGGGAGGTTAAGGCTGGTTTAAGGCAGGTCTGAAAGAGAAATGTGAAGTTAAGACCTGGTTTAATATAGGTTTAAAATAGAAACGGGGTTAAGGCTGGTTTAAGGCAGGTCTGAAAGAGAAATGTGAGGTTAAACCTGGTTTAAGGCAGAACTAAAAGGGAAATATGAGGTTAAGTCTGGTTTAATACAGGTTAAAATAGAAACAAGGGGGTTAAGGCTGGTTTAAGGTAGGCTTGAAAGAGAAATGTGAGGTTTAAACCTGATTTAAGAGCTAAAAGAGAGACAGGAGGTTAAGTCTGGTTTAAAATAGAAACAGGGTGGTTTAGCCTGGTTTAATGCAGGCCTAAAAATGAAATGTGAGATTTAAACCTGATTTAAGACAGAGCTAAAAGAGAAAGAGGAGGTTAAGTCTGGTTTAATACCGGTTTAAAATAGAAACGGGGTTAAGGCTGAATTAGGGCAGGTCTGAAAGAGAAATGTGAGGTTAAACATGGTTAAAGAGAAAGAGGAGGTAAGTCTGGTTTAATACAGATCCAAAATAAAACCATGAAGTTTAGCTTGATTTAATACAGCTCTAAAAGAGGAAGGTGAGGTTAAGTCTGGTTTAATACAGGTTTAAAGTGGAAACGGGGGTTAAGCCAGGTTTAATACAGATCTAGAAGAGAAAAATGAGGTTAAACTTAATACAGCTCTGAAAGAGAAAGATGAAGTTAAGTCTGATTCAATCCAGATCTAAAAGAGAAACAGGAGGTTAAGCCTGACTTAACCCACATGAACGGGGAAATCCCAATGTTCCGTTCCACTCAAAGCTTCCCTTTCACTCCCTGGGGTTTAAAAGGGAAGGAAAAAAACAATTTTTGGGACAGAATTCCCACATTTCTCTCGTTCCTAAACCATTTCTTTTCCCGTTTTTTTGGGATCCAGTCCATGGATTTTTCCCGATCCAGGTTTATCCCAAGCGATAAAATCCGATTTTCCAACCCGCGCCGGAAACCCGCGAGATCCCGAAATTCCAAGCTGGAATTTTTTCCTTCCCCTCGTGGTGCTCGGGAGGGATTTGGGGCCCAAAGCTGGAATTCCTGAGCCGGGTTTAAGCTCCGCTCCCGGATTTTTCTGCCGGATTTTTCCACGGAGTGCAGGAAACACCATCATCATCATTACCAGGCAGTATTAGAAACGCAGAAATCATCCAATGCTGCCCAGTAAGATGGTGAGGATATCTCAAGGTCAAGGCTCCAAAATTTGATTTTTTTTTTTGGAGCAAAAAACGAAGGGATTTGGGAAAAACATCACTTGGGATTTCGGCTTTTTTTTTTATTATTATTATTTTTCGGTGAAAAAAACTGGGAAAATCACCCCAAAATTTCATGTTCACAGGCTATAAAAGTGGAGGTTTTCTGAAGATTAAAACCTGGCTTTGTTAGACTCGGTTTAATAATAAAGCCCAGCTTTGTGTCATCTATTTAATATGGATTAAAGGAATCAAAAGAATGGAATAAAAAGAATAGAATGAAAATTAATAAATTTAATGATGATAGTAACGAATAATTGACAATGAAAAGAATAATGATAATAATAAAGTGATAATGATGCTAATTATGATACTAATAATAATAATAAATAATGATAATAATGATTCCCAAAAGTACCCCAATATTTAATTGCAATTAAAGAAAAATCATCCAATCCTTAATAACTGAGGAAATATTATCCAGCTGTAAAAATTTCAGGAAAAGCCAAAATTCCTTCATGGAATGTTGTGGGATCAGGACATTCCCAAAAACTCCTGGGGTTCCTGCAAGGCCTTGGATCAAAAATATCCCTTAAAATGTCCTTAAAAGCAGAATTTTTTTAAGGAATCTGGAGCTCAGGGGGTTGGGAGGTTCCTGAAAAATCGACTTCCCAAATTTCTTTATTTCCAACAAAAGCAGTTTGAAAATTCTCCTCCCACATTCCTCATTCCCCAGCAAATCCCATTTCCCCTTCCCATATGGATCTGTTGAGTTGAGGTTTTAAAAGTTGGGATTTTCAAAGGAATAAATAATTTATTTTTTTTAAATGGAGGTTTTAATTGGGAGGTGAAACCAGAATGGAATCAGGAGGGAAAAATCTGATCCCAGGGAAAATGTGGAGTTTTACAGCAGGACAGGTTGGGAAGAGAGTATAAAACCCATCAAAACCAGTTAAAAACCAGTTCAAAGCCACCAAACCAGTTAAAACCAGTAAAAACCCAGTTCAAATCAGTTCAAAACCTGTTCAAACCCACTAAAATACAGTTCAAACTAGTTAAAACCCAGTTAAAGAACACTCTCCCAGACTAAAGATTCCACCACATAGAAGCCTGGCTGTTCTTTGTGTGCCAGACACCTCCTCTAAAGAGATATT
>JAODHX010001058.1:6450838-6461502 GCA_027576295.1 Cossypha polioptera
GCAGGGGCAGGAGCAGGGGCAGGAGCAGGGGCAGGAGCAGGAGCAGGGGCAGGGCAGGGGCAGGGCAGGGGCAGGAGCAGGAGCAGGGGCAGGGCAGGGCAGGGGCAGGGCAGGGCAGGGGCAGGAGCAGGAGCAGGGCAGGGCAGGGGCAGGGCAGGGCAGGGCAGTCTCCACGGAAAGCAGCTGCCAGCAGCCCGGGCTCCATGAGCAGCCCCTGGAATGGGAGCCCTGGAGGTTCCTGGTTCCACAGCTCTGCCAAGCACCGCGTTCCCAGCCCTGCCCCCCTCCCACCCCCGGGGCCATCTGCCGGCAGAGAGTGCTGGGGCTGCTGCTCCCAGACATCCCCAGACATTCCCAGACATCCCCAGACATTCCCAGATATCCCCAGACACCCCCAGACATCCCCAGATAGTCCCAAATATCCCCAGACATTCCCAGATACCCCCAGACATTCCCAGCTATTCCCAGATATCCCCAGACATTCCTACTCATTCCCAGCTATTCCTAGCTATTCCTACTTATTCCCAGTTATTCCCAGCCATTCCCAGCCACTCCTACTTATTCTCAGACATTCCCAATTATTGCCAGCCATTCCTACTTATTCCCAGCTATTCCCAGTTATTCCTAGTTACTCCCAGATATTCCCAGCCATTCCTACTTATTCCCAGCTATTCCCAGTTATTCCTAGTTACTCCCAGATATTTCCCAGACATTCCAAATAATTCCCAGCCATTAACAGCCATCCCCAGACATTCTCAGTTATTCTCAGCTATTCCCAGCCAGGTCCATGCATTCCCAGCCATTCTCAGTTATCCCCAGCCATTCCCAGCCATTCCCAGCCATTCCCAGCAGCCCCATGTCCCTCCTGGGGCAGGACAGGACCAGCACCACGCAGGAGCCCTGAACTGTCACCAGTCCCTGCCACCTGTGCCCCCCCCCAGCCCCCAGGTGAGCAGCCAGGTGTGACATGTGGCACTGGGGGACAGAGGGGTCCTGCAGGCCAGGTTCCCTGCACAGAGATCCCACATTTATCCCCTGGGATCCTCCCAGGTTCACCTCATCCCCCAGCACCGAATCCCACAGGCTGGGGCTGCATTTGGCCTGCCAAATTACCTGTGACATCTCAGAATGAAACACTTCCTCTTTTTTATTTATTTCCTCAGTTAAGGCAAAGCCCTGCAGGGTGGCAGAGACGCCTCTGGCCCCAGAAGTGTGGGGACTAAATCAACAAGAGATACAGAAAGCAAGGAAAAGGGAATAAGGATCAGCATCAAGATCATCACAAAGCTGCAACACCCAACCCCAATGCACCGAGCCAGGAGCAGAGCACAGGACTGAACTCTGATTTTCTGAGTCCCAGCTCAGTGCTGGGAGAAGCCAAACCCCACCTTTGCTTCCTGAGCTGCACAGCAGAGTCCAGGCAGGTGCCACTTGCTTTAATCCCTCAGTGAACTCCCAGCTCCTGGGTACAACCCACAGCCAGGGTTTGTGTCCCAGCACCCACCCTCTGCTGCTCACCTCAGCTCTGCCAGCCCACCTGCCCCTGCCCAGCCCTCCCCCAGCAGCCTGCACTGCCCAGCCAGCCCTGCAGCTCCACCCCAACCCCTGAGCCCTGAGCAGAGCCAGGACACCCAGATGGGAGCAGCCACCAGCATCTCCCCCTGACTGTGCAGCAGCAGCAGCAAAACCAAATCTGTTTTGCAAATGAGCTGGCAGAGCAGCTCCTGGATGTCTCAGCACCCTCCCAGAGACAGGCTGTGCACTTAGTGCCTTGCTGCTCATCAGCCACAAAGCCCCAAGACAGATCCTGCTCAGCCCCTGCACCTGCAGAGGGCAGATCCCACCTGAAGGGATGGGGAGGGGTGGCTGGGGTTTTGTTCCCCAGATCCTGCTTCTGCCTCCTCTCCCCTGCCTTCCTGCACTGCAGTTGAAAGGAAGCCAAATCAGGGCAGTTTTAATATTACAGCTGAAAATGAAAGACATTATCAGTAGAACTGCAGAGTTATGAAGCCAGGCCAGGCAGTAACAGCAGGGAGGGGGGCTGGGGGAAGCCCCAGGCAAACTGAGCACCCAGTGCCACCAGTGCAGCACAAACCCCTGAGCCAGGCCTGACACACAGGTCCCCAGACCCACATCACACCCCAGGCTCCTGCTGTCACAGGGAGTGACCAGAGGGAGGATCTGGACACAAAGTCAAACATTCCCCCCAAAGCTGCAGAAATCAGAGTGGGCTTTTTTTCCTCCCCTCTTTCGTGGGAGGCCCAGCACTCACCTGCTGCAGTCCTGCAGTGGGGCATGGGGCCAGGGCTGGAGCAGGAGAGGACAGCACCCTGTGCCCTGCTCAGGGATCACCCCAGGCTCTGCAGCAGCAGGAGAAAGGATGTGGGCACGGCCCCCAGGAGCAGCTGGTGTGGCAGCCAGCCTGGGAGGTTATTGTGTCTCCTGCCCTAATCCTCAGCCTCCCCACACTCAGCAGAGCTGCCTGGCTTAAGAGTCATCCTCACCAACACATCTAAGAACCTCAAGCCTCCTGATCAGCTTTCAGGAGAGGACTTGGGAGCCTAAGTCTGGGGAGATTAGAAAACCTATCCCCAGGCTTCCCCAAAGACAGAGGGGCTTTATCCCACTCTTGACAGGGAATCTGCACCAAGGACACTCCTGGGGAGAGCTGAGCACGGGGGGTCACTGGAGAAGGGAAATCAATGAGGGACTCACAAGGTTTTGGCTGAAGGGGCTACAAAGGGTCCCAATTTCTACCAAAACTCCTCTGCACTGCTGCTCAGTGGGAAGGACTCAGACCTATCTCATGCTCCCCATCTCAGCACTGGGGCTGCTCTGAAAGCTCCTTGGACCATGAAGTCCTGAGTGAACAGAGAACAGAGCCAACTTCAGGGGAAACCACCCAGGCTGGGCCAGGGGACGTCCAGCCAGAGCAGAGCTCCCCCTCCCCTCCTTCCCTGTGATTTTCAGAGAGGGAAAAACCTCCTCCCTCACTCTGAACTGCAGCCCTGAGGATGACAATCCCCACTGAGATGTCCTGGCAGCATCTCCCCCTTTTCCTCTGGCAGGGACAGGATCCCACTGACAGAGCTGCTCCTCCCGTCCCTGTGTCCCACACAGCAGCCTTGGGGACACCCTGGGGACTCCCTTTCCCAGCCAAGGGCTTTTGTGAGGAGCTGCCCTGGCTTGCTGGGGCTCAGCAGGCCCAGAGCTGCTCCCAACAAAAGCTGGGAGAGGAGGATCCGGCCGTGCATCCACCGGCACCGGCCCTGGCCAGCAGGAATCCAGGGAACAAAGGCAGGGGAAGCACAAGGTCATGGGAACAACGGGCCAGAATTTAACTGAGGGCAGCAAGAATGGGGGAAAAAATATTGGGGAAGGTGGGGGCAGGGAAGCAGTCAGCTTGTGGGATTTGGGATCCTGAACAATACCAGAGCAGGGAGAGCTCCAGCAAGGAATGAGGGCCAGGGAATGCAAAATAAAGCCAGCAATCCCCTGCAGCAGGTCAGTTAATGGTGCTGGGACGTGGCAGGAGCAGCTGCAGCCTCAGTCACTGCCCTGGCTTATCTCCTGTGTCCCCACACCTTTATCTGCTGGTGCTGTCACTGATTCAGCCTGGGAAGGGGCAGCCTGACAGGGTGGCACTGCTGCCTCAGCACTGTCCCCAGCCTGGCTGTGACCCCCATCAGCACCACCCTTGGAGCTCCCTGCCTCAAGGGACCCCTGGGCACAGACAGAAAAGCAGGAAACAAAGGGGAGGGAGGGATGGGACAGAGGAATGGGCTCTTTACAAAGCAGGGAGGACACACTGCTGAATAATCCAAGGGGTTTCTCCTACTTGCTCAGTTCTGGGGGACTCTGGCTCAGCCTGGCCGGGCAGTCACTGCTCCCAGGAGAGCCAGTGCCCCTGTCTGATCTCACAGGAGCACCCCAAAGGCTGGCTCAGTGTCCCCCACCCCTCTCCAAATGCCAGTTAAGCCCAGCCAAGAGGGGCCTGGGCAGCATTCCCAGGGACACCTCACCCAGCAGCCCTTCCCTGGATCCCCTTCCCCAGCTCCACTGGCCCATCTGCCTCTCCTCCCACCAGGCACAGCATCCTTCCCACCTCCTCCCACTCCATCCCCCAGCTGCAGCCGTGCCCAGCGTTCCAGAGCCCAAGGAGTGAGCACTGGGAGGTGCAGGTGATGCTGGAGCCATCCTGCTGCCTGCCTGGGATGAGGCTGTTTCTCAGGGAAGGTGCTCCAACATCCCCCTGGCTCCCAGGTCCTCACAAAATTCCTTTTTACAGCAGGCACCAAAGCCACAGAAAGGTGGTAAATATTCATAGTATGGAAAGGATATACTGACTTAAGAGAGAGATCTGAATTAATTTTATACGCTGCAGAGAGGCTTTTTAGCAGTCACAAACTTGTGAATCTCAACTTTCTTTCAGAAAAGATTTAAAGAACGCAGCTGGGAGAGTGGGCTGAGAGTCCAGGCCTTTTGGAGGCTCATGTTCCTGCCTGGAAAGCAGCAGGGTAACACAGGAGGAGGGGGAAGTTTGGTGGATCAGGGACCTGAGCACAAACAGGGTATGAATCTCCCACCCCTGGCAGTGCCCAAGCCAGGCTGGAGCAGCCTGGGACCCTGGGAGGTGTCACGGTGACATGGGAGGTGTCATGGTGACATGGGAGGTGTCATGGTGACATGGCAGGGGTGCCACTGGGTGGGACTGAAGTTCCCTTCCCATCACTCTGGGATTCTGTGACCACAAACCTCTTGGGCAAAGCTTGTTTGGCCCCAGTTTCTCCATCTGTGCTAAAAAGCTGTGAGAACTATGAGAATCCCCTGACACAGAGATCCCCTCAGCCCTGGGGGATGTCACCTGCCACCAGGGAGGCAGGGACAGCATCCCCAGCCTGGGGCAGCCTCCAGGAGCCAGCAGAGCTGCTGCACCTCCCTGGCTGCTCCTCCAAAGCATTTCCAGCAGAGCTGCTGCTGGTGCTGGACCCCCTCAGCACCATTTAAATGTCCAATTGCACTCATTCAGCCCCTGAAAAAAAAAACAAACCCCGCTGCTCCTCCAGCCCGTGACAGCTTTGACAGCCAGACTCCTTAATTCCTTTTTCTTATTCCCTTAATCTGTCATCTTTATCAGGCTGGGGAAGTGCCAGGCAGCAAGCAGGAGCCCCGGCCCCGATCAATCTCCACATTACAGCTGACAGAATGGTGCTAATAACTTATTGATCTCGTGTTTGCCAAGCCCCGGTGGGGCTGGAAGGCTCCCATTGATTGGCTGGAGGGAAGGAGCCTCTCAGCTGAGAGCAGAGCGGAAAACCTTCAAATTGTCTCCTTCCCCAGCAGCTGGAGAGGGAGGGCAGGCACCAGGACAAGGAACTGAGCAGGAGGAATGGAAAGGAAGAGGGATGTGTGTGTGAGAGAGAGAGAGAGAGATGGGGATTGAGAATGGAAAGGAAGTGGGGGGAATAAAGGTTTGAGAAGAAAGAAACACGAGGAGGAGGGGAAAGAGCAGGGAAGGGGAAAGAAGCAAAGGGAAGAAACAGGATTGGGAACAAAAAGATTGTGCAGAGCTGAAAAATGAATGGAATAGGCAGCTGAGCCTCTTCTTGCTCACAGCAAATCATTAATTAAGTCCTTCCCATGCCCAGCTCTCCATCCTTAACCAACTCTTGCCAAGTCTGCTCATGCACTCACAGCCTGCCCTGGGCAGTGCCAGGGTCACTCACACCCTGCCCTGGGTCACTCACACCCTGCCCAGGGTCACTCACACCCTGTCCTGGGCAGTGCCAGGGTCATTCACACCCTGCCCTGGGTCACTCACACCCTGCCCTGGGTCACTCACTGTCCTGGGCAGTGCCAGGGTCACTCACACCCTGCCCTGGGTCACTCACTGCCCTGGGCAGTGCCAGGGTCACTCACACCCTGCCCTGGGTCACTCACACCCTGCCCTGCAGCCCTCAATGCCCAGGGCTCTTTTCCTGGTGGATTTCTCTCAAGTTTATCCACCCCAAAGCCTGAGGCAACACTTCCATGAGCATCCTCCAACACACACAGGTCCCTGCACCCCTCTCCCTTCAGCAGGACTTGTCCCCATGTGCCACCTGTGACACACTGGGCACCCCTGAGAGCCTGGCAGGAGCCTGGTGCCAGGGTCAGGGCAGGGACACTCTGCCAGCTGTGCCCAGCTGCCAAGTCCCTGGGTGTCTCTCCAGAAGGCCAGGGAGGTGTCCCAGCAGCAGGGATCTGCTTCCAGCTCTTCCCCAGCTGCCTGGAGAGGCACCTGGCACAGGAGCTGCAGGCAGGGGTGGGCAGAGGTTATTTCTGGAAGCAGGATCATCCTGCTCCTCCCAGAGCTGCAGGCAAAGGGAGCACAGCCAGGCTTTGCTGGAGTTCCAATGCTGCTGCTGTGAGATTTTGGGGGATCCAGCCCCAGGGAGGGACAGGTTCCTTGTCCCCAGTGGGCACAGACTCCCTCAAAGTGAGGGACACCCCTTGAAACCCCAGAACCTCCCCAAATGTGCTGGAGAAGCCACCCTACAGGAGCCCTCCTGCAAGGAGCAGCTCAGAGCCCCTCCATGATCTCTGAGGTCTTTTCCAACCTTAACTGAACTCCAACAAGAGGGCCCTGAACTGCCTCAGCTCCTTCTCCTGCAGCAGAGCAAAGCCAGGAACAAACCCTGACCCCTGAGAGCAGCAGAATGCCCTGCACTGAGCCAAGGAAACGCTTCCATGCTGCCTTTTCCCAATTCCCAAAACCTCTGCTTGGCTCACAAAAGGCTGCTGGTTGCCTCCCACTCCTGCAAGGCTTCAGGAGATGTAAAAACCACCTGAAACAGAGCACAGAGAGGGGACAGAGCTGCAGCTCCAGGCCCAGAGGATGCAGAGCAGTGACAGAGCCTCGACCCTCACGTTGCCAAGGTAAACAATTGTCCTTCACAGAAAACACGTCAACAACAGGGCCTGGCCTTCCAGCTCCTGCCTGCCCATTTGGTGCTGATTTTCTGCTCAATTTAAGGCAGCAGTCCAATAAAGGCTGCTGCTTTTTTCCCTGTTGTTTGGCTTAGTTAAATGAAAACACGTCTGAGCCCAGCTCATTATCCGGCACCCCAGAGCCCGAGCTGGGATCCTGTCTCTCACCAGCAGCTGCAGCATCCCTGAGCCCGAGTCCTTCCATCCCCAGCATTAACTCCTCCTTAGCATACGAAAGGCCTGGCTCTCAGTGCCAAGCCAAACGAGGTCACTGCAAGGCCCCTGTGGCCACAGAACCCAGGGTCAGGCCCAGGGAAACTGAGGCAGCTCTGAGCAGTCAGAGATCAGTGCATCCACACTGGGAGTTACAGCGACTGCCTTGCGAAAAAAAACCCAAATTCTGACATCTGAATCTCTTTACAGCCCAGAAATTCCCCCTTTCCCCTTGCTCTGCCAACAGGGCACCACGTGGAAGAGGAGCCAAGGGGTGAGGACAGAAGGAATCTGCCAGAGGGACAGCTCAGCTCTGGGATGTTCCTCTCCTGTGGGTGAGCTCTGCTCTGCCAGCAGCTCAGGGATGAGCAGCCTGCAGGGCAGCAGGGCTCTGAGCTGGGGACACAGGTGCCACATTGTCCCCAGCACCTGGCTCCACAGCAATCACTGCAGGTGAAGATGCAGCTGCACCAGACCCTGAGCACGTCCCTGCTCCAAGGCTCTCAGGGTTTGCCATTCCCAAAAAACAAAAACCCCTGGAAAAGCCTCTCTGGGAGCTCTGCCCTGCTGCTGCTTCCCACTCCACAGCCAAGGATCCCAAATGTTTATTTTATTTTTATTTGCCCCTGCTTGGGGCAGCACCTGGGGCTCTGTCTCCACTCCCTGCCCTCTCATTCCAGCTCCAGCCACCAAAGCCACTCCCTGCAGGCACGAGGGGCAGAAGGAAGAGAGGGAAGAGCAGCTACCCACCTTCCTCTAGCATCAGGGAGCCTGAATCCTCCACTTCTATCCATGCAAATAGTCCTACTGCAACTGGAAACCCATGAAATCTGGCACTGCAGAACAGAGGGTGTTTGAGGAGAGAAAGAGGAGAAGTTAACAGGATTTTCTTTTTGCAGGAGAGGAATGAATTAGAGCCTCAGGACCAGGAGTCTGGTGCAAGGTGCTGGCTCAGGCCCTGAAGCAGCGTGCAAAGCACACAAACAGGGGGAGGCACTTCCTGAGGCTGCTCCCAAGGAAGCACAGACCCCACTCCACCACTTTCCCTCTCTTCCTTCCCTTCCATCCCCAGCTGCAGCTTCAGGAGAAGCATCTGAGCAATCCCCACTGCAGAGCCAGGGACACAGGGAACACCTGCAGGGTCAGCCAAGGAGAGCCCAGCCACGGTTTGGGGGGAAGCTGCTCTGGGGGCTTTGGGGACCACCCAAGCTGCTTTTCCAGCTGGTTCTCCCTGCCCCCTGTGCAGGCTGGCAGTGCCAAGGGCTGGCTCACCCCCAGCACCAGGCAGCTCTGCCCTGAGCCCTTTCACACCTTCCTGAAGTCAGAAAAGCCCCACAACTACACACAATTATTCTTCATTAGTTCCAGCCCCTTTCTGCATTTCAAAGGCCATTCAAGATCCAGTAATATCACTGATTTTCCAGCCCATGCTGTTTGGAACCACAGCACTGCCTCTAATCCTGGTTGTAACAACAAGTGAAGGGATTCCCTCACAGAATTAATCACAAACCAGCAATCCCTGCCAGCTCCAGCCTTTTTCTGCCCCCACGGGCTGGCAAGGAGCAGATCCCTGCCATTTGTGCTGTCCTTGTTCCCAGCCCTCTGCTGAAGCTCAGGCACAGCCAGAAGGAGCAGGCACAGCTGAGTCCAGCTCCAGCAGCACCCAGAGCTCCTCCTGCCCTCCCTGGGACCAAACCCCACCCAAAAGCAGCACCAGGAGCATTTCAGAGCAGCTCCCAGCCAGGACTTTCTGAACCTAATGGCACCAGCATGGTTTATTCAGCACTGTTTACCTCCAGATGCCTTTTTGAGGGGGGATTCTCACAGCCCAGCAGACAGAGCTGCTCTGCAGGGCACACTGCAGGGGACAAGGCTCTTCTCCCCCTCTTGTTGGAATAAAATGTCCCAACCAGCCCTTCAGACTGACCCAGCAGCACCTCTGAAAATTCTGTGTGGAACAATTCACGATTCCCCAGCCAGAGCAGCCCCAAAGCCAGAGTGGAGAGGTGACAAAGCCCTGTCCCCTCAGACACCCCCTCTCCCCATCCCCTCCTGCTCAACACCCCAGACCTGGCTTGTCCTTGTCACCTCTGGCACTTGGTGGCCTCTCGTGAGCACGAGCCTCTTCTGAGTCACCCATGGAATATTTCCTGGGATCCCCAAGGTTGGAAAAGACCTCCAAGATCACCCAACATGAACCCAGCACCACTGACCCACATCCCCAGGTGACCTGAACCCCTCCAGGTGACTCCACCACTGCCCTGGGCAGCCTCTAACAAAGCTTTCCCTCAAGAAAATTGTCCTAATATTGAATCCAAACCCCCCCGGCACAACTTGAGGCCATTTCTTCCTAAGAAACAAACAGAGCACCTCAAACACCAATTAAGAACCAGGAATCAGAGCTTCTACACCTCATCTTTTCTCCTGATGGGAATGAGAAGAACTCTTTGCATTTCTGGAATGCCACAGGTCTCAAAGAATTCCAGCAATGCTGATCAAGCCCAGCAGTTTCTCTGCAAAGCAAACAATACTGAAACCCACTCTGACATCCAGGGTCAGCTGAGCCACACAGACTGGAGCAGGGTCACAGGGAAAAATGGATTTATGGCCAGTTTGGCTTTTGGAGTTGTGCAGGGAAAGGGGCTTTGGAAAATTGCTCATGATGGGATTGGAGATTCAGCTGTGAAAGCAAAGTCTGGGAGCAGCCACACCACAAATCCCCCCAGGCACACGTGGGACTGAAGGTGGGATTTCAGTTTTCACCCTCCAAAGACATTCCCAAAGGGTGTCAGGTGTGCTGCTCCCTCTGGATCTGGGGTTCACTCTCACACTGGACAGAATGACTGACAAAATACATGCACAAACCCACAAGCAGACAGATTTTCAGAAAAGGCCTCAATTAACACACAGAGAGATCACTGAGTGTAAAAACTGACAGAAACCCCAGTTTTACCTCAATTTTATTCACAATTGAAGGATCCTGCAATCAGCAAGATCTTGGTTTATTCATTCCAGACTCTCACTTGTTGACTTCTGCACATTTGCCACCAGACCATCCTTGCCCACTCTCCTCTCCTGACATCCAGGGAGTCCCTGGCAGGATCCCCCAGGAGCATTTCTGGTTCCACACAGGTGGAGCTGAAACCAGGGGAACAACCCAAAAAAACCTGCCAGCCAGCACCAGAAACCCAAACAACCCTGCTCCCAGAGGAGCTGGCAGGCCCAGCAGCAGCGTGGGGAACCTCAGATTAATGAAATCACAAATCAAATCCTGCTCTCTGCAAGGCCTTTCTGCTCCACTTGGCTCCAGCCCTGGGGACACTTCACTGGCACAAACTCCTTTCACACAGACTGGAGAACAACACAGGGCTGGGACCTCCACAGGGGCTGCACCACCACCAGGTAATCCTTCTCACATTCATCTTTAGCCCAGAATACTTAAAAAATTTCCTATAAGTAAGGTGTAACATAGAAAAAAACAA
>JAODHX010001058.1:6520043-6539206 GCA_027576295.1 Cossypha polioptera
CCTTTTCTCCCTGATGGGAACACACCATGGAGAAAGGCAGCAGGGGAATTCACCCTGCCTGGTGTTTCAGGGGGATCTGTTGATATCTCAACATTGTTATTCCTACAAAACTGATCAAGAACTTGAACAGCTTCTGGCTGTGAAGTGAGGAGGAAGAGAGGGGTTTGTGCAGTGCTGGTCTGGCTGAGGAACTGGCCATCTCCATGGATTTGTGTCTGCAGCAGCAGCTCCAGGTGACAATTACTGAGTTTCAGCACTGAGAATTGAGCTGGTGGTTCAATGCTAGTGAAGGTGGTGCCTGCGGAAAGAATCAGTGCTGGCACCTGACTGCTGCAACTCTGAATCCTGCACCAAGGGGCTCTGCTGGGAGGGAGAATTTCCTTGCCCTGCCTTTTCAATATTCCAGGCCCTCTGGAATAGGCTGTTCCCACCAAATTCCTTCCCAGACATAAACAGCTTAATTTTGTCCTTGGTCAAACAGCAGTGAGGAGAATTGAGTTATGCTGGAGGCAGATTTATCACAGGGAATCTCCTGCCACCAGCACCTGAGCTGAGCAATTATATTTTTAATAACAACTTACACATAATGGCTCAATAGGCAGAATTGAGCATTGATGTTTTTCCATCCCAACCTGCAAATTACTGCATTATGACTCTCACATCGTGTCTCCAGTTTTTATGATCAGGCTTTTCCCTTCTTTGCCACACTCTGCTGATGCAGACAGGGATTCAGGAGGCCTGAGTGAGCTTCTAACCACGCTATTGATGAAAATATTCCTGACTGCCTATTAATAGAACCTCTCTGCTGCCTCCTCCCCAAAGGCTGGTTACTGCTGGTCCTAACATGACAACACTCAAAACTCAGTGATTACTTGAAAATTACAGGTTTGGATGAGAACTCTGTTTCACTCAAGGATGTTTCATACCACAATGATCTAAAAAGAGCTGGGTTTGGTGACTGATCAGTGCTCTTAATTTTCCCACTCATTTTGCAGCTGTCTCTTTGAATGATTGGGGGTTGCAGGGCAGGCACATGGAGAAGGAGGGGATAAACCCCATCTGACCTTGGCAAGCAGAGACTAAATTAAACAGAAAGGGGATACAGAGAAAAGAAGCAAGAGAAGGAAAAACACTGAGATTAACTTTGGCCCCCATAAAGGAGCAGCTTTAGGAACACTAGACTTCCATCTGTGTCAGAAATGAGCTGCACCTTCTGAGCCACTGTTGGTATTTTTCATTCTGGAGAAGTTAACAACAAAACCAAAATAAAGCCCCCTCTGGCATTCTCAGCTCAGCTTCAAGGAATGGGATCCAGACAAACCACTGGAGGGAAGGAAGGCTTTTGGATTCTGCATTTTATTTTATTAGGTGCAAGTGAGTTATTTTGATTATGTTGGCAAGAAGTGGAAGAAAAAGCCTTATGGCAGCAGCTCTGTCCCCTCCCTACCCACATGTGCACTCCCAGCACCACAGCCACAGGATTTGGCCAGCACAGGCTCACAGAGGCCAATCTCCACTGTGCATTTGGGAGGCAGAAAAGCCTCTTTTTAAAAAAATATATTTTAAATCAAAGCATGAAGGCAGGGAAAGGAAGGGGAGGAGCAAATTCCCCCAGTTTGGGGCATTGCCCTCGGGGTTTGGCATGACTGAATGAATGAATGAGTGGCATTCTTTGCAGGCTGCCCTGGAGCTCAGTGTGAGTGATGGGCAGGGGGCCCCTGGGACACCAGAGCTGCTGCCACCAGCCCAGCCCTGCCAGGGGGGCCTGGGGGGCCTGGGGGTCATTCTCTGCCTTTGGGTGAACCCTGAGTGCAACTTCTCTGCTTATCACACTCCTGGAGCTCCTCACCTTCCAGAGGGAGCAGGGAAACGGGAGCTCAGCCATCCCAGCACTTCCCAGGGTGTGCAGCAGAGTTCAAGTCATTTAAATTTTAATTTCTGCAAAGATCTGGAAAATTTGCCTCATTGCCTGCATGGGAATGCTGTGTGCAGGAATATATTGGTATCAAAGGCTGCTCCCAATGGGAAGAGATTAAAATGGATGGAAAAGATCAGAGGCAAACAGAATGCCAGCAACACCAAACACAGAACTTAAATGCTTTGACTTGCCCATCCAAAGGGCATCCAGAGCCAGGGAACCTGGACACTGTGGTGCTGCTCACAAGGGTTTCCTGTCTTATTTTCCAAAGGAGTTTAGAAGCTTTTCATAACTTACATTCTCAAGACTGCTTCTACTTCAGGAACCACTCTGTGTGCAGATCTCACATGGACAGCATCTCCCTCCTTTTCCTGACAGGGAAGCAGAAAAGAACAAAACTATTTCTTCACAGTGAAACCAGTAATTAAAAACTTTCAGATAAGAACTAATCAGCATCTGCCTCCCCTCTCAGCAGCACTGAGGCAGCTGAGATGGCTTTGAGACCTTACAGAGAGCCAGGAACTTATCACTTCCCTTCCCTGACAGAGATCCTGCTCTCAACACAAACCTTGGCAGAGGAGCACAAAACTTGAGCCTAGAATGGGTATAGGAAAACACAGCTTGAGGAGAAGAACTGTCCCCACAGAACCCTCCAGAGGGTCCCAAATTCACAGAGCCAGCAGCCTGAAGTGTGTTCAGCACATCAGGCAGGGCTGCAGGCTCCCACCAGAGCTCTGAGCCCAGCAGAGGCTGCAGGATCAGCCCTGGGGCTGGGAGCTGAGCAGAGCAGCTGCCCCCTCACCTGGGCCAGCCTGTGCAGCTGGGATGGCACGGGGAAGGCAGCAGGTTCTCAGCTCCCCTTGCTGGATGCTGGGAAGGGTTGCAGCAGGAGGAACAGCAACAGCTGGAATTCCTTAGGCTCCATCCAAGCCTACCTGCCCACAAGAGATTTGCACTGAATATCCTTGGCAGGTGAATGGAGAGATAGAACAGGCAGATCACACCTCCAGTGCACCCACAGAACAAACCTTCCTGCCTTCAGCCCCGAGAGCAGGGTGGATTTCACAAAGAGCTGAGCTTTTCCCCACGGTCCCTGCAGTGTCTGGGACCCAGGAAATGCCCCCAGAGCCTGAGCCTGGCTCTGAGCCCTGCCAGCAGAGCTGCCTCCACCTGAGCTCACCTGCTGCTCACCTGGCAGCTGAGCACTCACTGCTGGCTGAGCTCTGGGCAGAGCACTGCACCTGCAGCTGCAGCCAGCTGGGCTGGAGAAGCACCTGGAATGAACCTGGCATTGCAGAGACCTGTGAAATCCAGAGCAGGGTTTTCCAAGGGACAGAAACTCGCAGCACTGTGCCCCCCACTGAGGAGCACAGCAGTGACATCAGCTCTGTGCTGTCTCTCCCTTGTCCCCATCCCACTCCACACTGCAGAAATGCCTTTGTTCTCACAGGCTCAGTCTGAGTTCAGCCATTTGTGGTTTAAAGGACACTCAGCAGCCTTGGAGCAGGCAAGGGTCAAACCTACACCGAGCAAAGCTGCACCAGGACTGAGCACAGTGAGAGGAGAATTCTCCATCTGTGTGATGGAAATCAGCTCCCACTCACTGGGTGTTCACTGGAACCTCCTCAAGCACCAGGCACTTCTTCCCAAGAGCAGGCAGAGGTCACCAAGTGTGTGTGAGGGGACACAGGGACATCCTGCAGCACTGCTGGGTGTGTGAGGGGACACAGGGACACTCCTGCAGCACTGCTGGGTGTGTGAGGGGACACAGGGACAGCCCTGCAGCACTGCTGGGTGTGTGAGGGGACACAGGGACAGCCCTGCAGCACTGCTGGGTGTGTGAGAGGACACAGGGACACTCCTGCAGCACTGCTGGGTGTCTCAGGGCTGTCCCCAAGGCAGCCCTGGCTGGGCACAGGGAGCTGGAAAGGGCGAGGAGGAGGCAGTGACACCCGGCTGCCCTCAGCACTGCGGCAGGAAATGGAAACAACACTTTGGTGGCAGCAGGGGTGACAGGGAGGGAGCTCCGGGTGTCCCCACCCTGAGCTGTGAACAGCTCCCACCCTCCCTGCAGGGCTGCTGCACAAAGTTCTCCTTTCTGGCTGGGCATTGGGCCTGGGTGTAAATGAACCATTAATTCCCTGGGTGTAAATGAGCCATGAATTCCCTTAATTCCCTGAGTGGTGCTGCTCAGCCTTTGGCTCCCGTGCATTCCCATCCTTTTCCAGGGTCTGGAGCTGCAGGAAGAGAACACAAAGTCCCAGCAAAGTTCCTGACCTGCCCTGTTTCACCTCCCTGAATGCTGCCTAAAAGCCCCAGCTGAAGATTGACAACACTGCTTCATCCAGGCCCCCAAAATGAGCAGAAGTGGCCTGTGCAGTGACTCAGTCCTGCCTGACCTATGAATGAATGGAATGTCCAAGCATTTAACAGATCCCGTGTTCCCACTGACATCACCAACAAGGCTGGGACATGACTGCACACCCTGAGCTGGCTGAAGGAATTTAATGTATGTTTATTTGGGGTTTTTAATGCTCATACTCTCATCTTATTACTCACAGCCATGCTTGGGTACATTTTAATTAGCTTATTACTTTTTATCTGAAAATACCTGCCTGAAAGAATAAAAATGTCTCAAAACATACACAAGCTTTTCAAAATCCCCAATGATTAAACTCCATGCTGCTCCAGAATTTTATCAGAATTTTATGCTCAGGAATTTTATCGTGGTTATATTTCCTTTAGATTCAGAGTTGCTTTCTGATCTGATTAATTCCCTTTCTTTCTCTTTGAATGCTCAGGGAATTGTTGCATGTCCAAATGCTCTGGATTCTTCCTGACATCCACTGATTTATTTTGATGCCTGCCATTTATTACAGCAGAAAAGCAGAGAAGAGTGAGAGGGCTCCTCAGCTGTGTTCAGTTGAGACTTCTGCCCACGCTCTGCACAGCCTGACTGGGGCAATGGGGCTCTCCAGGGCTGAAGCTCCAGAACTGCTGCCAGGATGACACTGTGGCACAGGGCAGAGGTGGAGCAGTGGAGGGGCAGAGGGATGCAGGGATGGGATCTGCAAACAGCATCTCCATCTGCAGCACAGCCATCCCAGCAGGACTGATTGTTTCCCCACCAGTCTTCCTCAGCCCCTGAGAAAGCCTAAAGACAGAAAACAAAACAAACCAATGCAAAAAGAACAGAAACGAACCAAGAGAGGCATCAGCAAGTACAAAAAGAGAAGCAGGAGGGTGGGGAGCTCCTCGGTGCTGACAGCTGAGATCCAGGGCTGTTTGAGCTTCATGGGGTGAGCTCTCCCATGGCTGGGGCTCCTGACACAGGCCCTGGCTCCAGGGCTGAGAGCAGCTGCATCTGTGTTTGTCTGGGAGTGTTTCCATGCAGGGAATTTCATCAGAACAGCTCCCCTGCTCTGTCCTGCCCCACCCCGGCCAAGGGCTGATGTGGTTCCCCATTCCAGCCTCACCTCAGGGCACTCAGCTGCAGCTGTGTGCAGCCAAACCCACACAAAACCCTCTCCCAGACAGGACACGGGCTGGAGCAGCTCTGCCCACACCTCCAGGGACTGAGCAAACTTGGGAGATTCAGCATGAGGATTTAGCCAGGATATCAAGAAATACTTCCCAAGAATTCCCAGCACTCAAATGAAGGAAAATCCAACTTATCCATTAAAGAAATGAGAGTTCATTCGAGGTGATGCCTATGGAACAAGTTGTGAACACCACGTCCTGTCAGTGCTTTTTGCTAATAGTGGCCAGCAATTAGCCTAAGCCACTCAGTCTGCATTTGGAGGTGGATTTTCCCTTGGGATCTGTATTTCTCAGGGATTTCAGGCTGGGAGCCACACTCTGCCTCAGTATCAACCCCACAAGTCAGAGATGGGTAATTCAGGCACAGGGAGGAGAAAGAAGAAGCAAACTCTGCTCCAGCAATGCTGCTCAGATCCTGGCAGTGCTGCTGGTGCTCATCTCCCTCCTGAGCTCCTGCAGTGCTCATGCCTCCTGCCCAAGAAGGGTTAATCATTGAAGAATGGAATGCTCTAAGACAGTTTCCAAAGCCTGGTCAGCACTTTCTGTCCCTGATGCCTTTTGGGAAAGCTGTGACCGAGGGATAGAAGGAACTGTGGGAATCTCAGAAAGAGCAGTGAGTAGAGGAGAGAGGGAATCACCTGAGCCCAGCAGGGAGGGGCAGTGAAACAGAAAAGGAGCTCAGGGAGGTGTTTTGCAGCTGCTGCTGGTCCTGCCCTGCTCTGGTTTCCACTCACAGCCCCGACACTCTCAGTTTCAGTCACAGACTTTGCCTCTTTCTCCCTGGGGAGGACTCTCAGCCAGGGCTGGGGCATCCCCCACGGTCACCCAAACAAGAGTTCTCTCTGCTGCCTGCCTCTCTCAGTGCTCCCCTCCCTCTCAGGCACCCTCTGTTCAGAGAAACCCCCCGTGCCTCCCACGCTCCACGCCCCATCTGCCTCTGCTCTGCACCATGACGTGCTTCCTCTGGGCTTTGTTTGCTTTTTTTAGTCCAACCTGAGCAAGGCAGTGAAACCCCCTGTTTGCTCTGGGGATGGAGCTCCCACCCACCCCCTCAAACACATTTACTGGGGAGGTTTTATGTGGTGGGTTAGGGGAAGGTTTTCATTTTGTTTTTGTTTTTCCCCAATGAAGTTCATAAATGGGTTCCTCACAGCATCTGCTGAGATGATGAAAGGCTTTACCAGGCTGTTGACTTTGACAGGCACTATCAGGTGATAAGGCAGTGTGATCTCAGGGTTTGACTGGGAGGCAGGACAGGGGGCACAGAGCACCTGGCAGCCACTGTCACCCTGTGCCTCAGTGTCCCCAGTGACACTCCAGGGGCACCAGGGCCTGGCTCCTGGCAAGTGCTTTGTACACAGAGCACTCTGGGTATGCTAAATGCCTGTGCTGCTCACAGCCTGAGTGCTCAGCAGGCACAGAAGGGCTGCAGCTCAGCAATGCTCACAGGCTCCAAGGCTGAAGGGCATCGTGGGATGATCCCTTTTCTTTAGCACAAGAAATGAAGAACAGTGAAGCCACAGAGCCTGTCCCAGACTATTGCACTGAGCACAGCAGGAAACAGGACCCAGCCTTGCAGCTCCCAGCCCAGCAGAGACACTCCTCCCCTCTGGAAAAATTCTCACACAGCACAGGTGACTCCACCAGGAGCCACCTGCAGCAGGAGCAGTGGCCCCTTCCTGCAGGGAAGGGAGGGATGCAGGACTCCTGCAGAGGGGGATGCAGGATTCCTGCAGAGGGGGATGCAGGATTCCTACCAGAGGGATGCAGGATTCCTGCAGAGAGAGATGCAGGATTCCTACCAGAGGGATGCAGGATTCCTGCAGAGAGTGATGCAGGATTCCTACCAGAGGGATGCAGGATTCCTGCAGCCTTCCCCACCTGGTGATTGGCTTCATCATTTCCAGTGAGCTTCTCAAACCTCACCTGGTCACAGCACCGTGCCAGACGTGTGCCTGTGCTGCACAGCCCATTAATCCTCTCTGCTCCAGACTTGATTAAATTTAACATTAGGTTTGGATGAGTAATTTCATCCTGCAACACAATTCAAGGTGATAGATGAGACCACAAGCAGGTGATAACCCAGGCTTGTCCTTCCTGCCAAAGCAGAGCTGGCCAGGCTGCACAAAGAGATTTAGTGCTGCTCCAGAGTGGGGCTTCCACAGGGAAGGGCCAAGGAAGGAGGATTTCAAGTGGCAGGGGAGGCCTGGCAGGGGGAAGGGGCAGGGGCTGGGTTGGGAGGGTTGCAGAGACTCGGATGCTGTGAGAGAAGAGAGTCACCAAACAGTTAAAATGTAAAAACAAGAAGCAGGGAAGACTGGAGGAAAGCCTGGAGAAAAGAGCAGGATCCACATACTGGGGATTCCAGTTCAGAGAGGCAGAATAATTCCCCCAGCAGGCAGGGGGCTGCAGGGCAGAGCTCTGTGCAGGCTGAGCAGCCACACGGGACAAGGGGTTAATGAGAAAGGACGAGAGAAGAGCACAAATAAAATCAGAAATGACATTCTGGCCAACAGAGCATCTCCAGGCTGGGGAAAAACCCAGAGATCTCACTGGGTTCTATTTTCTGTCCTGCCTGGGGATGAGCTCTGGGCTGAAACTTCACCTTTCATCTCATTCCTGCATTTGAACAGAGCTGTGGTGCCAGAGCCAGGGTTTATCCAAAAGCCTCTGGATGAACCCCCAGTTCTGGAGGATTGATCATCCCACAGACCCCAAACAAGGACAGCAGCTCATCCAGCTTCCCAGCTCAGGCACCTGCCCACAGCCCTTCCAAAGAGAAGTCCCTGAAAGGCAATGCTGGATTCCATCTCTAGCTCTCCCAGAGAATTCCTGGGTGACCTTGGCAGAGTCCCTAATTGCTCTGTGCCTCAGTTCTCCACCCATAACAAAGAGATCATTAAACAGCCATGAAATCACAGTGAAAGTTAATTAATTCAACGTTCATGAGGTCCTGGAACATGAGAAGGGGATGGCAGAGCACATCTGAATAGAAATGTCACAGCCAGCCCCACAGGAGCTCCTCCATCCACACACACCCAGAGACCCCAGAGGCAGCAGCCATGTGTGGCCATCCAGCAGGTTAATTAACCCTAGGCCCAGGTAATTAGGCAATTCCCCTGGGTGAAGCTCCCTCTCTAACAGGCTCTCTCTCTTTCCCAGGTCAGGGTTAGCTCACTCAGAGGGAGGTGGGAGATCCCTGCTGGGCAGTGCAGACATTCCAGGGGCATCCAGAGCTGGCTCCAGCAGAGATTCCTGCTGGAGCTGCAGGGCAGTGCTCTGCAGGGCAGAGAAATCTGCAGGGTTTTGGGTTCCTGGTTGTTGTTGTGTTTGGTGCAGGCACAGGGTATTCACTTACCCCAGTTAATGGAAATTAAAACTGCAGGAGAACATGCAGGGGTGTTGCAGAATTGATTCAAGAGACACAACTTGAAGATGCAGTAACCACAAGACTGATTTTTCTTTTAGGTCCTTTCAGATCCTTATTCATGAGGATCTAAAAGAAAAGGGAATGAAGAAAGGGGATGTTGTGGAATTCAAAACCATCCCATTAATTGCTGAGCCACTCTGGACACTGCAACAGGAGGTTGGGATTCCAGGGAGCCACAATGAAATCAGGACAGCCCAGAACAAAATTCTCTCAGCATCCTTGACAAAGACAATTGTCCCCTTCATATGAAATTTGAAATGCAACCTGTGTCATTAGAGTTTCAAACAGGAAATTGGAGTTGCTAGCAAGGAAACATGAGAAGAAATGCACTTACAGGAAAGGTTCTCTTAAGCCAAAAGGACACCCAAATAAGCAGCAAGAGGGATGTGTGAAGGATTAGGAGCCCTGGGTCCCTTTAAGAGGAGGTTTAATAATCCAGCACTGCCCACCCAGTGGGGCTGCCCCGAGGGAATCAGCTCCCTGCTGGACGAGGAACTGCTTCAAATTCTGTATGAACCACACCAGCTCAAGAAATTCACCCTGGCCTTTTCCAAAGAGTGAATTCAACCCTCACACACCCAACCAAAAGAAGTGAAGCTGCTCAGGGCTGTGTTTGGGTGTAACAACCTGCCTGGGGTTTTGGGAGCTCAGTGAATTCCAAGGAATATTTCAAAATTCCAATAGCCAGGGAATCAGCCACGGGACAGTGCTGGCAGGAGCAATGCCCCCAGTGAAGGGTGGGATGTGTCCTTTGTATCCATTCTCATTTTCTTTCAATGGGCAGAGTTGTCCAGATGGAAAAGAATGGTGTGAATTCCACCTTCCCTGAGGGAAAACACACCTCAGCTGCTGTCAGCACCTGTGATTTATGACCAAAGCCTTTGGATATTTAGCGGGTTTCTCCAAGCCTGCACTCCTGGAGTCAAGTGCTTATGTCTGAGACCTGCATCTTTCTCACTCTCAAGGAGAGTTCCTGGCCTTTGACAATTTAACAGTTCTGCTTTCAATTTTTTCTATAAACTCAAACTGAAGGAGCAAAACAGCAGAATAACATAAACAAAGTGGAAGGAAACATTCCTCCAAATGTCTGTGGTTAATTTTCCTGACTTTCATGCCAACCTCCAGGTTTTGGGTGCCTGACTCCTGAATATTGGAGCACTTCCAGCTGACAGCACAACAGCCTGGCATAGACATCAGTATAACCCAGTCCAGCAGCTGCCAAAAATGACAGGAATATTCATATTCCTTGTCTTTTTTTCTGAAGAGCAGAAGGAAAAGACAACAATTAAAAAAATTAACTCCAGGGATGCAGGAAATGCAGGGCTGGGCTGGGAACCTTCTCTCCAGGTGGAGGCTGCACGCTCCATAATGAGATGCTGAAAAGCAGCACTTTGGAGGGCTGCATTGGTTGGGGTTTTTTTTCAGAAGGAAATATTGACAGTGCCTGTCAGCAACTTCCCAGAGGGGTGCAGTGTCAGAGCACATTAGCCACTGGAAACAGAAAAGCAGATGCAGAGTCTGAGGCCTGGGAGCAGCAAAGCTTCAGCAGCAGCCCAGGCTCTGTGCATGCTAATTCAGTTTAAAGGAACACTCCTTTGCTTTTCAGCAAACTGCTGTGGGGGCTTTTCCCCCTTTTAGCTCTTTGTAAGACTAGTTTAGAAATAAATACTCTACATAAAGATTTTTGGGCCAGATTTACCCAGTTCCTTAGATTACAAAGGACTGAGGAACATGCTTAGCAGTATTGAGAAGAACATTGAAATGAAGGAAGTGCCTGACTCCTTTTGGCTTTAGGGGATTGTTCAGCATGTAGGAATATTTCCACATTTCTATCCTCTCATTTATTAGCCATATAGAAAAATATCTGGATTTTCTCCAAAAGCAAAATCCACACACTCCAAACCTCACTGCTGTTCGTTAAACGTGACAAAGGAGGGGGGACAGCACAGGCAGGACTGTGGAAACCTGGAAACTGCAGTGATTTCATCAGGGAGAAGTCCCAGAAGGCAGGAAAGGACCTGAAGTGTCACAGACAGAGCTGCACACCTGCCTCACACTGACCAGGACTCACAGATAATCTGCATTTCTCACCCTGCACCACCACAGAAGGGCCCCCTGGAACTGTGTTACCCTAAAGCCACAGAGAAGAATCTCCTCAATTCCAGCTGAGGTTCTCCCACCCAGTTTGTGCCCTGAGCCACCCGTGCTGGTGTTTAACTCACTCACACAGAGCTCTCCTGGCCAGGAGGTTTTCAAGGTGTTCCAGTCCCTCCACCCTTGCAGCAATATTCCACCCTCAGTAAGTGCCTGCAGAAATCCCATTTCCCAGCTCCTATTTCCCTGGGACCCAGCAGTGGCAAGGAAGGAGGGTGGGGATGTTTTGCCAGCTTTGCTTCCTTCCCCTGTGCCTCCTGCTGCTCCTGCTGTCCCACAGTGATGGATGGCTATTGGTTCTGGCTCCATCCCACAGAGAGATCTGTCACCTCATGCCAGGGAGAGGTGACAGCAAATCCATCAGCATGGAGACAACCCTCACTGGCAGATTGCTTTCAAGGCCACTGGGGGCTGGATTCTTCTTTGCCTCCCACCCCTCTGGTTCCTCTCCTCCCCTGTTTTACACAGGTCTTAGTAAATCTTCATTTGAACAAACCCATTTGGCCCTTATGCACAATGTGGGTTACACATCCAAGCTGCTTTGAATTAGTGTGTTACTGTGTTGACTAAAAGAAAAAGAAACAAAAAGGAAAAGAAGGAGTTTTCCAGAGTCTGGGTTCAGATTCTACCCTGAGTTCCCAGGTTTATCAAGCCCAAAGCATTGTCTGACCCAGATGGGAACATTGGTCAGTGGCAGCTTCTGCTCAGGGCAGTCTCAAGGATGGGAATGCAGAGCAGGCAGCAAAGGAGGGCACTGGCAAATGAAACCACAGCTGACAGAAATGGAGTGAAATGTTTCTCCATTCCACACAGCACGTGCTGCAGAGAACAGCTGGGAGCAGCCCAGAGGAGCTGCAGAGAACACCCTGCAGGTTCCAGCCAGGCCAGCACACTGCAGGCTGCCTGTGCTGGGTGATTTATGGATCTCTGCAGGTTCCAGCCACAGGGCTTTGGAGCAGAACCCCAGAGCCTGCTGCTCCCTTCAAGGGGCTCTGCTGCAGCACTGCAAACTTCCTGTAAAGTCAACTGCTTTGGCATTTTAATATTTTAAGTGCTGACCCCTCATCGATTCTGTTCAGTCTTTTAAATCTTTAATTTACTTACTTCTTTGGGTTTTAAACCTTGCCTGCAATTGCAGCTAATTAAAAAGCTCATTAGTTGGCATCCTGAGCTGATTCCCTGGGCTTTATGTACTGTACAGTTTGCCTCCTGAGCTTGAACTGTGGCTGGGACTGCTCAGCTTGTTTCCTACCTCCCCAGCTTTATGAGGTGTTCCATATTTTGGAAGCCTGTTCCCCTTTCCCCTGATTCTGTTTTAAACCACACTTGCTGCAGCCTGCAGGAAACCCAGAGCCATTCTGGCTATCCACAGTAGCTGTGTCACAGACTTATTTATAGCTGATACTCCCCATCGTGCAGAGCTAAGACCTCCCCAAACTTGCAGCCCCTTTTAAAAGGGGAATTGTGTGTAGACAACAAACATCCCAAACAGATTCACTCCCATCACTACATGCAGGGCTTGACTTTAGCTCAAACATGCTGTTTATATGCCCAGTAGGAAATTCCATCCTCCTCAAAGATAAACACCAAGGGCTAAAGCAGGGACTGAAAAAAGGGGTCCTGATCTCACACACCCCATTCATAGACCCTACAATACAATTCCTAGAGCAAAACACCAAAACACATTTCTGAAGTAGACACAGGGTCACATTCACGTCTCCCATCCATAAGAATTTGCTCCTTAAACTCAGTTTAGGGATGGGTGCTTCAAAGCCAGTAAACATTTTCCTGGTGCAGCACTGATAAAACCACAGCCTGGGCCAATTCTGGTGGAAATCTTGCCAGAAGATGTAAGATTTAGGAGCAGTCAAATTCATGCCTGATGTGTCCACCCAACAGCATCAGGAAACTTCTCCTCAAACCCACAGTATCAGCCCCAGTTTTTATTTGGGAGACACAAGTGCAAATACCAATTTTCATTCCAGTACGTGCTGCCGTGGCCACGTCTCTGCCTGCCCTCACTTCCCACATCCCTGCTCCTTCTTTCCCAGCCCTCAGCCTTTGCAGCTTGTCACAGCCAGCCCCTGTCAGGGCACTCTCATGGCAGCAGGGCCCCAAATGGAAGCTGGAATATGGAGCTGCTCCCTCACAAATTCCCCTTCTCCTCCCCTTCCCTTCCTTGTCACCATCTGGCTGCTCTGCCTTCCAACAAACCCAGCAGCTCTGCTCCCTGCCTGGGGAAGCTCCTGCTTTTAGCTGTGCTGGAGAGCCCAAAACATGGTTCCAGAGCCTGTTCCAGGGAAGGTTTGCACAATAAAGTTAGAGAGGAAGTTGTGATTGCAGAGAGGAGGTTTGGGAGCATCTGAGCTGCCCCCAGCCCCAGCTGCTGCAGGAATGTGTTAAAGGCCAGCTGGGAGGGAGCAGCTCCTGCTTCCTGCTGCCTCTGCCTGCCAGGAGAGCCAGCAGGGGTGGCAGGAGCAGGGAGCAGAGCTGGGCTGGAGCACAGACAGCTGGGATTGGCTTTGGCAGCAGCTCAGCCCTCGTGTTTTCATTTCACAAGGTCAAAACCAAACCCACCTCTGGTTTGGGGTTTGTGTTCATGCCTACAGAAACAGGAGAGGATTTCAGACCTGGCAAACCTCAGCTTCCCCACACACACCCCACACACATCCCCTGCCTTCCCAGCTCGCTGGCTTGTGACCAGCAACATCTAAAATAGCCACCTTCTCCTTCCCTAATCCCTGCCTGCCTTTTAGGACTGCACATAGAATAAAGGGAAGCCAAACAGACCAAGTCTATCCTCAGAGCAGCCCAGCAGGGCTGGCACAGCCCGGGAATCTGGCAATGGGAAAGGCAAGCCCAGACAGACTGGAGCAACAGCAAGGGGCTGCTCAGGTGAGACAACAGCCAGAGAACACAAAACTGCCCTCCAAAGGATGCCAGAATGGAAGTGGGCAAGCAGTGAATAACAGCACCTGGATCACAGTATAAGTACCAGGGAATGTCAGAGTGGGGTTTGCTTCTAGAGGATCATGATGCCTCCTGCCCTGTATGTCCCTTTACTGACCCTACAATCCCACAAAGTCCAGCATCCCACACCTTGGAGTCCTCTGGCAGAGCTCCCCTCACCTTCAACCATGCCCAGTTTTGGTACCTGTAGGTGCCTCCCCCAGCCTGGTTCCTCCTCTCTGAGGGCCCAAAGCAGGGCAGAGCTGGTGCAAAGGCATCCCTGGGGCTGCCTCCCCTCTGCTGCTGTTTGAGCTGCTGCACTGGACTGAGAACCACAGCAACAGGAGGACTGCAGGAGCTGGGGGAGGGAGAGGAGGCTGGAGTCACAGAATGGATTCCCAGCAGTGAAATACAGGATCTGTCAGGAGAGAAGGGAGGAACCCAGGGTGGGAAGAGCAGACAGCACAGCCCAGGGCTGAGCTGTCTCTGGCTGAGGGAGCCAGAGCAGCACAGCAGGCTGGAAGCACATGATGTTTGTCAGAGCCTGGGCTGGAGCAGCAGAAGATGTTACGGGTCAGCACTGAGGTCTCTGGCAAAGCCCAGCAGCTGACCAGGGACACAAGTTTATCCAGGGCTCCTTCTCGTGTTATCTGGCCACAGCCACACTGCTGAGCCTCTTGGTCCTCTCATCCCCAAGAGCAGCCCTGTCTCTTGTTTTCCAGGAGAAAAATCCCTGGAAACTCTCTCTCCTCTGTGCTGGGCAGGACTCTAGCAGGACAGGACCGTGCATTTCTCATCCTCACGTGCTTGGTTAGTGTCAGCTGGAGGTGAGGCTGTGCTGCAGGCAGCTCAGGGCCAGGAGGGTCCCCTCCCCTTGTCCCCCTGCTTTGCTTTCCTCCCTGTCCTTCTGGCACAGAGCAGGGAGCTGTTCCTGTCGGGCTGGCCCTGCACAGCTCCTTTTGGCAGACCCAGCCCTGGGACCTCAGCCAAGGTCTATCCCAGGGGATGTCGGGAATGCTTTGAAAATTAAATCTCCCAAGAACTCACAGGCTGCAAATGCACACTGAACCACACCTCTCCTCTTTGCCCTCGCACAACACCTCAGGGTGTCTGTCCCCACTCTGCTCTCAGCTGCCTTTATTCCCTGTCCACATTCAGCTCCTGGTCTGGGTGAAATACCAGGGGTCTGATCCTTTGCCACTCCAAAATCCTCCAGGAGAGAGAGAGGGATGCAGAATTCTAGAATGAGCCTTGTCCTTAAGGCACCTGGGAGACCAAGAGCTCCTGTGCTGGAGGCTCCTACTCCCTGAGGAGCCAGGCAGCAGGGACATCTCGGGATGTCTGTGCCTTTGGACACAGCCAGTGCTTTGCCATGGAGATGGTGCAGGGCCTGCACAGTCTCCCCTGGAGATGCACAAAACCTCTTTAGCTTCCCCTGTCGCTGCAGGAGTCCAGGGGGAGCTCAGGATTGATGGATGGACCCCTGGAGATGCTCTGGGATCAAGTCCATCTGCCCTGTCCCTCTGCAGAGCCTCTCTCCAGCAAACTCCCTGTGCCCCCTGCAGCTGGGGGATTATTTCTGTCTCCACCTCGAGGCCCAGACACTTCTGAGTGTCACGACATTTGTGCAGCATTTCTGCCACCCTCCCTCCCCACTCAGTCCTAAGGAGAGGATGCAGATGGACCTGCCCAGCCTCCCTCTGCTCCAGCCGGGCAGATTTGTCATTTGGACTCTGCCATTACCCTGTGACAGCTGAGTGCAGTATCCAGGCAGCCCCGAGGCCACAGAAGGAATGTGAGGGTTTCAGGGAAGCAGCAAGTGCCACATTGTGCCAGCCCTGGTGACAACACCCCACCTGCCAGGCCCTATTCCAGGGGCACTGCCAAGGCAGGAGGGTGATGGGAGGAGGAGGATGATGGTGGCAGATACAGGGGGGACCTCAGTGACCATCCCAGCACAGGGCACAGCTCTGCCTGCTGAGGCAGCTGGGACAGGCTGCAGGGCCAGGGGGACAGAGGGTCCAATTTCAGAGCTGTCCCCACTCTGGGGCCATGGTGGCGCCTGCCAGGCTCCCCCGGCGCAGTTCAGATTCCTGCGGGGGACACACGGCCCTGGGGGCAGCAGGTGCCACCACCCCTCCCCAGCTCCCTCCTGCACACCCAGCCAGCCTTCCTAAAACAGAGCCCTCCTGCTTCCAAAAGTGGCTCTTTCCAAATCTGTTTTATTGCCAAGCCTCCCGAGGGGTCAGCAGGGAGCTGCTCCCACTGCTGAGCTCCTCCTGGCTCGCTGTGCTGCTGGTGCCAGAGCTGTGGCACCTCAGCCTGTCTCTTCTGCTCCAGTAATTCCCAGCTGCTGGCTCACAAGGCAGAGCAGCAGGGTCACAGAGCAGTGAGCAGATCTGGGAGGGCACAGGCAGCTTCCACCCCTGGGATCTGGGATCTGAGGATGTAAAAATCAGGCTGCCCTTCATACTAAGCCAGGACTCTCAGTGCCCTGAGACACCCCAGCCATTCTGTTCTAGACTTTGCTGCTTCCAAGCATATCAGGCCTTGGAACAGGCACTAAATCTGTTGGACAAGCAGTGAGAGCAGGCAAAACCCAAGCCAGGCCATCACAGACATCCACAGGCTGTGCATTGGTCCTGGAATGCTACGGAAAATCAACAGGGGCGAAGCAGAGGTGTGAATAAACAGCAGAGAAACCCCAAAACCTGTGAGCTGCCACCTCCCCTGCCCCTTTAGCTGCACACACTCAGTGAACCCCACCCAGTACATTTATTCCTGCCTTTCCAGTGCAGTTCCCATTGCTGCTGTTTTAAAACACAGTTTACTTCTGTCTGGAAATCTTGGTGCAGCTTCCCCTCCTAGCCCCGCAGATCAACCAGGGATGGTCTCTGCCCTCAGAGCAGAACAAGCCACATTCAGAAAGGGAGGGGAGAGGGAAGAAGAGTTGTGGGAGGTTTAATGCCCCAAAGCATCCTTGGCCCTCGTGCACAGCCCTTCTGCCAAAGCTGGAGGAAGTGAGTCACTGCTGGGGCTGGAGGGGGCTCGGAGCTTCAGTCACCCCCTGGAATGGCCTGGAGCAGGGACAGCTCTGCCCAGGGAGCAGCCAGCACTCGATTCCTGTCTGTGTCCCAAATGAATCACTCCCAGCAGCTGTGGCTGTGTCTGACTGTGCTCCTCATGTGCTTTCTATTAGCTGGGAAAACAAGGCAGGCTGCTCCAGCACGGGGGCTTTGGTTCGTGGCAGTGGGGAGAGCCTGGGAAACCCAGCTGGGCTTTCCCCCTGCACACAGGGGCTGTGGGTGGGAGTGGACACCCCTCACAGGCTCCCTGGGGTGCCCTTGACCCCTCTTCCACACCATTTTCTTCTCCAGTCAGCTTTCCAAATGCAGCTCCTGGGCGTGTTCTATAGTCAGACTGACTCCCACATACACACACAGCTATTCCTCAAAAGCCAAACCCTTTGCCTGGCGGAGCAGGAGTATTTTATTCATTTCAATGATTATTTTATTGAAGGCACAACCCAGAGGAACCTTCCCATTCGAAAGCTGTAGCCACAGGAATTACCAACAGCACCGTGCAGGAGCCACAGCACGATGGAGGCAAAGCAGGGAAGGGCCCTCAGCAGCACGAGAAGAGCCTGAGGATAAAAATCCACATGAAATAGATGAAAAGTCCCAGCTCCTGTGTGACTTTGGGGAGCTGTGCCTCAGGTTCACCCCTCCTGCTCAGCTGAGGTCAGAGGGACAGAACAGCTCCTAAAGCTCTCTGGTGTGCTCAGGGGAAAGGAGCTCCAGACAAGCAGAAGTGTGGCTATTGATGGAGAGAGCACAAAGGGAACAGCCCAGGCTTTGCCCCGCTCCTGCCTGGGTCACTCCCTGTTGGAAAAATGCTGGGGTTGTGCTTTCCACCTCAGCCAAAAATAATCAGCGAGCTGCAGGGGGTAGAGGGCCTGGGGAGGGAGAGAGAATTTCTCTTCTCAGGCTGCCAGAGCAGAGAGGCTGCAGCACATAATGAGAAATGCATTCCTTCCCTGTGCCTTCCCTCCTCCTGCAGCCACTTCTTCACAGAAAATCCATGTGGGTCTGTTCCAAAAGCCACAGGAGTGTGCAGCCCAAGCCAGTGGTTCTCTGCTTCCCTTTGAGACAAGGAGTCTCCAGACTAAAATAAGATGTTTAGCTTTACCCTAGCACAGCACAGCTTGGGGCAATGGGGAACACGAGTTCTGCTGAGGGGACACAAGTGTGCACACAGTGCCTGACACTCACCTGTGCTGTGGGTAACTTGGGACATACACAAAAGGTCATTCTCAACAGTTCCTGTGCTTTCACTGCTAAACAAACCACGTTTATGTCAGGGGACAGCCAAGGTGTGGCCTCAAGCACATTTCTGTTTCCAGCTCCCCTTTTCCAGGAGGTGCTGACACAGCCCAGGTCCTGCAGAGCTGGATTTGCCTGCACCATTGGAGTTGGCTGCCTCCAGCACCCCACTGCTGACCCTTGGCTGTGGCTGCAGGCTCAGATCACCACCTCCCTCCCCTGGGAGGCCCTGGCTGCCCTGCAGAGGATGCTCAGGAGAGAGGCACAGCTCAGAATCACCCTCTGCCTTCAAACTCCCGGCCTCTCGAGCCTCAGCCACTGCTGTCAGGCTGCAGGATGGCAGGCACAGGAAGCCTGGAGGACTGGGGGCTAATTGACAGCGCCTCGGAGGCAGCAGCGGTGCCAGCAATCAAAGTGCTGTCCCCGGGGAGGGGCGGCACAGCAGCACAGCCCTCCCTCAGCAGCAGCCGAGCTTTTCCATTTCCCTGCCTTCAATGCTCGCTTCTGTTCCCCCCAGCGTCTGCTGCGGCTCCAGCCGCGAGTTCCAGGGAAGCCCAGCTGCCTCAGCAGGTATGGTCTCATTAACGAGCAATTAGCTCCCAGCCTAATTGGGCAGCAGAATGGCTAATGAGCCCGGCCGTGGCTGGCTGTGCCCTCATTATCCCGTGCTCACCAGGGGTAACGCTGAACTTCTGTCCCATTTCCGTCATGCCACCGTCAGAGCCCGGCTCAAAGCTGCCAGCACTCCCTGCTCCCCGTGCTCCAGAGCTGAGGGCTCTTCTCTTCTCTTCTCTTCTCTTCTCTTCTCTTCTCTTCTCTTCTCTTCTCTTCTCTTCTCTTCTCTTCTCTT
>JAODHX010001058.1:6568659-6592730 GCA_027576295.1 Cossypha polioptera
AACCTGCCCCAGCTCCTGCTGTGCACACAGAGAACACAGCTACAGCCACCCAAACCTGCCCCAGCTCCTGCTGTGCATGGACAGAACACAGCTCAGCCCAAACAGACTCTGCCATTTTGCCAATCTACATTCCACAGACAGGTATTGTTGAATATTCCTGTGTAAGGAGCTGAAAGTTTTGAGTAAAAACATGTTCAACAACAAGTCCATAACCGTAACACAACCCTACCACACTAAATCGTGTTTTAATTTGAATATATATACCCACATCTAAATTAATTAAGCAGTTAAAAGAGCACACCTAGAGAAATGGGTGATAATTTCACAGCATAATGGATCTGGCTTACATTCAGGAAGTGCAGCAGCTGCCATTCAAAGCTGGGATGCAATGCTGAACCAAAGAACAGCATGTGGTTTTAATCTCTTTTCTCTTACTTTGAAACCCCATCATTTCCTGGCGACCCGTCTGCCTCTAAGGTAAAAGGTGCTGTTGCTTTCAAGTTGCAAGAGAAAAACGGAGAAGTTCTAACCAGCCCCTTGAAAAAAATCAACATCAGAACAAACATATCTGAATTGCCCACAAAAAGGGCTTCTTTGAACTGTGTTTTATTGATCAAATAACCTGGGCCTGCTGCCTCCGTGGGGAAATCGTGCAGCCCCTGCTCGGGGCAGAGCAGGAGTTAACTCCAACAACGACCCTGCCCGAACCCAAACCCTCCCCAGGGCCCCAAACAAGCAATTACAGCCACAACCAATACCTGCACCACTCCCAAGACAAAGGGAGGATGTTGTTCTAGACATTAACTGCTGACATTTAAGACGCTTAAGAATTTTACCAGTGCCTAATGCAAAAATAGAAACCCCAGAAGAAAGAACAGGACCACAACAGTGATTTCTGGCAACAGAACAGATCATTTTTAATCTGTGCTGCCACAGACTGGGATGATGCTACTGATCCTCACCACGGATCTGAACTCTGTTTGTGTGTTATAAATTAAAATAACATATATTTATATATTAAAATAACATCTATTCAAAGTGATGGTTGGTGAGGAGGAGCAAGCGGGCAAAATGTTACCTACAATTCTTGATTCTGATGGTCAAAAAGTCCTACTAAAAATATCAAAAGTGTGTTTTCTGCAGAGAATGTGAAGGTGGCTGGTGATGAGCACACAGACCACGGCAAACTGGGCAGGACAGGAGCTGTGAGCCCAGCACCCTGCTCTGCCCCTGCTGCTCCCTGCACGTGTTTGCTTTGGAAATACCATTTCCCTGAGCCCATTAAGAGGGCTCAAAGTCCAGCCAGGCCAGCTCTCTGTCCACCTGGGGATATGCCCGTGCCAGGAGCCAGGCTGGGCTCTGCACAGAGGCTTTTGCAATGCTCTGCACAGGCAGAAAAGTCTCTTGCAAATGAAACCAGTTATTTTTTACCTATAAATTCATTTGTATCAAATCTGAGGTGTCAGCACCAAGGAGCAAGTCAGTAAATCCCAGGTCTTTATGTCAGTGAATTAATGTGTCCTCTGACACGTGGCAACAGCAGAGTACAAACCAATCTGTTCTCTTCCCACCATAAAATAGGGAATGGGAACCTATTAGAGCTCCATTTAACATTGCAAAGCCATCAGGTCCCAAGGGAAGTTTAACAACTTATACATGCAGATCATAAAGCTAACTTTAAAAAAGAAATGGTGGATATTTATAGAAAATGCCAACCTCATGACCATAATGCTTTTTCCCCCCCGAGACTCGCTCAGAAGTGCAGTCACAACTGCACAGGGATAAAGATGAAGTCAAAGTCTGTTTATTCAACAACCAGTTTTACCCCAGCTGCGATATCTGCACAGATTAAAGGACTAAGGAATATTCTGTACTTCCAGCTCATGGTCAGCCTGCACAAGTGCAGCACTCAGGAATGGGCTGTGGGAAGTCAGAGGGGAGCACACACAGAATGCAAAGTTGCCCAGGTACCTCAGTAAAGAACCCCAGGCCAGATCTCCCATCCTGGCTCCCCAGGACACCCCTGCCTGCCTGAGGCATTCCCTGCTGGATGGCAGCATCACACCCACCCTCCTGCTGCTGCATGGGGGGCACAAGCTGCAGCACAAAGGACTAAGTCAGGCAAGCTCTGGTTGCCCAAACAGGGAGCACAAACAGCTTCCAGCCTCACTGCAAGGAAGTCAAATGAGCTTTAATCAAACATGCACAGAGTGTGCTGCTGAAAGCCAGGGCACATAAATTCAGGAACAAAAGCTGCTGCAGAAATCAATAGCCTCCTGAAACATTAACACAGGCCAGCATTGATCAAAGGCCCTGGGACAAAAGGCTGCCTTGCAAATTAGCTGCTGGTTTTGCTTGCAAGCAAACACGGAGGCATGAACTGGGACATGAATGGCCTGCAATGATCACTTTGCTCCCGGTGATCTCACCTCACCTCACCACAAGGTCTCGAAGTCAGCACATCCCACATCCCCACGAGGAGCTGGGGAGGGCTGGGCCAGCTGCTCCAAAGCTCTTTTTGTGGCTACCAGACCATCCCTGGGGCCAGCCCTGCCCTGCCAGCACCGTGCCCTGCCCCTCTGGGGGCTCTGTGCAGGCTGGCTATTGCCACAACACCCAAAAGAGCCAAGGGAAAGCAGCCTGGGCCATCCCTGAGTGACACTCCTCTAAGGAGATGGAATTTATTCCTTAATTAGGGAGGGTGAAACCCCCAGGGTGACTGCAATGTGCCACATCCACGGAAGGTGCTGTTAATGCCCTCCCAAACCAATTCCAAGGCCCAGCTTTTTCTTTTCCACCAGTGTGGGGAGGAGACTCCCTTCCCTCCCAGGATTCTCCCCCTCCTGCTCACAGCAGCCTCACCTTCACTCAATACACCACCACCTCTTTTCTCCTGCACACACAACTCCATGTTTCCATGTTAACATCTGATTAACTGTTCCAAACACACATAAAGCAAAATGAGAAGCATTATTCAGGCTTTTATTCAGGCCACACTTCCCTGAGAACACTGACATTCCCAAGTTTCACAAGGCAGAGGGGATTTTGTTCCTCACTAGAAACACCAGTTCAGCTTTCCCCAATTCTGAAACACATCCTGAGCTCACGACTCGAGTCTCCTGCCAAGGCCATTCACCCCACCTTGTAGGTGCATATAAAAAAGTCACACTTCATCTCCTTTCAGCTCCGTTCTGCAGATTATTTGTGCAGAGGAAGATGTGGCTGAGATCCCTCCTGCAGGAGCAATTCCCAGCTCAATTTCCCAAATCTCCCAGCTCTCACCTGCCCGAGCCAGCCCTGCTGCTGGAGCAGGGGCTGTCCTTGCCAGGGGCACCTGTCCCACTCTTTTCACTCTCCCCTGTGTGTTCTTCCAGCTCAATCCTTCCCCCAAGCACATCACCCCCACCACAGCAGCCCCTCTACCTGCACACCCTCAGCAAGTCCTGCTTTCCTACTTCTTATCAGCAGTTTTTAAATGTAAATCCACAACCCGAGCTGTGCCCCGTGCTGGTGTTTAGTCTTGCCCTGGGTAAACAAAGGATTAAGGCTGGGTGTGCATCCCTGGACAGGAAGGTTCTGGCAGCCCTGCAGAGCCCATCACACACACACATCAACTTCCCTGCAAGTATCTGTTAGGGTATAACACAGTGAGCAAACACAATAATTGCTGTTTAATTTCCCCAGAGCCGAGCTCTGCCAGGGAAAAAAAAAAAAATCATGGGGGAGGGAAACAGCTTTGCAGTAATGAAAGAGAAAAGGTAAATGACAGCACTCCTCAAAGGCTGTAACCAGCCAGGGCAGAGCAGAGGGGAACAGATTGTCCAGCTGTGGCCTTAATGAATTCACCATCTTTCTGGAATGCTCCAAGATTTTATTAAGTCAACTCAATTTAGCTAATACTCTTGTAAAGTCCTGCAGTAAAAACAGTGTCCAGTGCTTCCCTCCTCCACTGGATCCCCTGGCACAGGCTGGGTCCCAGCACCAGAACACGGGTTTGGAGCATCAGTGTGTGCAACTCCTGCACTGCTCCTGCAGCTTCACAGAATAACCCAGAACACTGCCCTGCACTGAAAGGAGACAAAACTGGCAACACCCATCCCTTCCATCACACCCCACAGCTGCCAGCAGAAGGGGCTGCCCAGCAGAGGGGTGATCACCCCCAAACAGGTGTGTGGCACCTGGGGACAGGCTCAGTGTGACCATGGCAGGGCTGGGAAAAGCCTGGGCTCATCTTGTCCAGCCTTAATGATTCTATGGCTGGTTCTGCTTATGAATCCATACCCAGAGAGAGGAAAGGAGGAATTCCTGCCTTGGGCTGAACAGGCTGAAGGACTGAAAACACAGCAGGGCCCAGGGGAGCAGCTGGGTGCAGCTCCAGAAGTTGAACTTGGGATTTTTCCAGGGTGAAGCTGGGGCTCGGTGCCTCTGCCAGCCATGACAAATAGCTTTGCACATGCTCTAATTAAGCAGTAAGTCTCAGCAGCTTGTTCAGTAGCACTGATTAATGTCCACCTTGGGTGCACAGGAATCCTGCATATTCCAACACATTACTGAGGTTTTAAGAGAGGCTTTTAAAAATCAAGCAATATTTTACTTAACACTACAAAAAAACCCATTAAAATTGTGGGATGCTCTCCAAGGAATCCCCTGCAGGTCTCAGCTCTCTGGCAGATTTTACAAGTGCAGCCATTTCACCTTGCAGCTCCTCTGGCCATTTGTTATCTCCTGGATGGCAGCAGCCCCTGCTCACAACTCCAGCTGCACTTTTGGGAGGTTGGCTGCCCCCCACTGTTTCCCTGCTCTGCACACAGCAAGGTTAAGCTCTCTGGTTTCAGTTTTTTATTTGAAACTCCTGGCAAACAGGCTGGGCAAGTGGGAATCCAAAGAGGAGACAGGTGTGTAACAAAGCAAGGCTGACTACTTGGGTTTTATGCTCTCAATTTACTCCCAACACAGGAACAGCCTCAGAATTTCCTGGGAACCCAGCCGAGGCTCCATCTGCGTCTTCTGGATTTCATTTTGTTGTGGAAAAAACCTGCAGTCAGACAGAGCTTTACACTTTCTAATTGTTCCTGCTAAATGAGTTCTGGTAGCCTGCTTAGCCCTCCACTCACCAGGGGAAGAGGCAGCTCCTCTCTCCTACAAATGAAGATTCTGTCTGAAGAGCTGCCACAGGTCCTGAGAGAGCTGGGGCACTCCTGGGAGTGCTAAAATAAGCTTGGAACCTGAAGATTTCACTCCCAAGTTCCTCAAGCAGTGAAGAGACTAGAATAACTTCACTGTGCATGTCACCCAAACACACAGGTCACACTTCTGTAAGTGCCCCAGGAGAATGAATTTGCCCTTCTTAACTCCTACTAATTCTTCACATAATGGTTGAGTAATGGAATCACTGTCAGAGGAGAGAGTCAGAGCAGGGACTGCAAAGTCAGGGGGAAAAAAGGAAAGGAATACATGAGCTGGATGTAAATAATCTCTCCTTCAAAACAAACATTATCTGCAGTAACACAGCAACACTCAACCACTGTACAGCATCTTCCATTTGATGACAAAGTCAATGAAGTTTTACAAATCAAGTCCCAGCAAATCCTTCTGAAGTTTTATGGTGCAGGGCAACAAAGAGACAAAAGATTTATGAACTGGCTGAGATCAATCCTGAGTGGGAAGGACGATTGTGCCAATTAACCTCAACTCTGTGAGCAGCTCCAACACTGAGAGCCTCTGAAATTCTCCAGAATTCCAACCCAGGCCTACTGAACAGCCTTATCCATCCTTATCAAGCACAGCACTGGCTGAGTGCTCAACACTCACTTTCCTTTTGCCCTCAACACTCTTCCTTACAGCTGGATATCCCTGTTTCACTCCTGCCTGAATGGCCTTAGCAAACCACAGAGAAATCTAAATTATCCCAAAAAAACCAGCAGCAACTTCTCTCTGCACCACATCTAAGTCACCATATCCATGCAGTTTATTTGTTCATCTTTTCCAGTGTTTGTAATTAAAGTTGCACAAACTGGCAGCAAATAAGATAATGACTATTTTATGGACTTACCCTCGCTATTGGCTCTACAGAAACAATTCCTTTTCCCCTCCATTTCTAGGGATTTAAGTACCAGCTTTAACAGCTCTGCAAAACAAATGCAAAGCACACTGAGGCATTGTTTTAAGGCTCAGCCCCAGTTAAAAGCTGCTGCCCCTCTCTGCATCAGGCCAGAAAGGAAAGAAAGCTTTTGTAATTAAGGCTTCTTCCTCCAGAGACTCCTCTTTGTTAATCAACAGAGTTCCCAATGCCCACAGGAGCTCACACACTGTTGGCTGCATCCATTATTAATTACCAAGGCTGGCTTTAGCAGTGGCAGTGGTGGCTCCCCAGGCCTGTGCAGCACTGCCAGGGTCACCAGGAACGTCCCAGGGGCATCTCTGGGGCTGGAGCCACCCGGGGTTATCAGAGCAGGCACAGTTCAGGACCTCAGCCTCACACAACATTTGTTCAGTATTTATTTTCTACTCAGCTTTCCCTTTGCAACTTGCACTATCAATGTTTCTGGGGTTAAAAATCCTGATTTTCCAAACCACTTTTCTCTCCAATAATTTAACTTTGCCCTCTGGTGCTGCACACACCTCTGAGCCTCTCCCCTCCAGCAGAGCCCAATTCTGCAGCACTGCTGGGATGCTCTCACCCCCAGCACACACACAGGGCCAGGGAATGAAGCTCCCTGAGGAACAGAGCTGAAAGTGCCTCTAAAGGTGGCACAAGGTGCTGTTTTCTCCAGCCTGCAGTGCTGCTGCTCCATTTCACAGCAAATCCTGGGGCTCACAGCTGGCCCAGGCAGCATCTCCCTGCCAGCCCCTTGTTAAGGGCAAGTTCTCAACAGCTGAACTCCCACAGCAGGACCAGAAGGAGGGCAGGAAAAATACCCAGACACATCCATGCCAGTGACTGAGGAAAGCTTGCAGGGCATTGTCTGCTCTGGATTGTGTCTTTCCCACTCCACTTCCACCTCCCCATCAATACTGGTACAATCAGAGTTCAGCAGCACAATACCCAGAGCAGGATCTGCTCAATGGACGTGCCCATTATCCCTTTAACTGCACTCCCTTTTTGCACCAGCTCCATAATTAAGTTCCTTGATTGGGCATTGCTGAGTTCAGGTTGTGGAACAAAACCCCATTTCCCTGCTGCTGGCCACCTTTCCCAGAGCCTCAAACCCATCCCATTTTCATCTTTAAAGGCACCCTGGCTCCTGTGGGGGTGTGCCTGGGAGAAGCCAGCCATGAAGCCATAAAGCACTTCCAACCACCACACTCCATCCTGTAAACATTTTCCTATTTATCTGCCCTTCATTACATGCACAATCTTATTATCTCTGCACATCCTCAAAGCGACAGCCGTCAGGGTCACCCTATAAAATATACATGGGCAATGTTACATCTAATGACTGGAGCAGGCAGGGGAATGAAGGATGGGAGGAGTGGAAACCGCAGCACGTTTGAAAGGGATCATCAGTTATATCTGTGCATTTCCTGAGGTGATAATTGAATGACAGTGGCTGGGAGGAAAATCCATTTTTGAGCCTCGGAAAGGACTGCTAAGAAAGAACAGTTTTAGTGCTGGCAGCATGTAATGGCTGCCAGGAAAGGGGAACAGCTCCTCCAGCCACAGCAGCTCCTCTGCTCCACGGATCTGACACAGGGGCTGAGAACCACAACCAGGACAATCAGCTACTCAAGCCAATGAAAAAATATCGATGGATTCTGGTCGTTTCATCTGCCACCCAGACTGCCTGTTGTTGTGGTTGGCATGTCAGCTTTAATTAATTTAAGTGAAAGGCCAATTTGTGCATGTGCATGAGAAAGGGACATTCTGAACACAAGGACAGAGCATTGTCTACTTTCATAATTCCTGTTTAAACAAAGTATTAAAAATTTAATTCTGCTATTCAGCAGGGAACATAATCCCCCTGCATCTCAGGAAGGTGTACAGATGCTCATTTGTTTCCCAACAACTGAAATTAGGCTTGTAATGATTAAGAATTATTAAGAAAGTTTTACTTTTTCATCCTGCCCAGCTGGAAATGACTGCTGTTCATCAGAGCTGCTGCTTCTCTTTGCTTCCTCGTATGAAGCTGTCCCCTGGCCTCCCCAGGTTAACTTAGAATAATTAGAATTAAATTAGAATACATTGTATTGGCAGGTTTTACATTACCAGGTACTGCACACTGAGACAACATACCACAAAACCAAGGAAACAAACCCATCCAAATAAACAAAAAATACAGAACCTGAAATTTTGATCCAGTTTTCCATTTTCAATAGGGCAAGGAGAGCTGAGAGGCGAGCAAGAATTAACCACTTGTTTCTCCAGTGTCACGTTCTCTAACTTTTATTTAAATACTGAATGTTCACTTGGTCCTGTGACACCCACCAGCAGAGCAACTGTGCCAGCAGCAGCAGTGTTTGAACTCCTGATGTGTCTGACCACTGACCTGCATTCCACACTTCATGCACCAGATGTTTTAGGTTTTCCAAACACATCTGTGCTGAATCACACAAAGCCTGGCTTGTCAGATGCACACACTCCCTCCCTGACACAGCTTCCTCCTCTCCCAGCTCGTGACCCGTGGGGGAGCTGCTGGGGCTTGAGAGTTTATTACAAATACAGCAGCAACCAGAAAATACTGGAAATTACATACAGGAGACAAACTCTGTAAAATTATCCTCACTGCTAATGAGGAATGGGAAGATTTAACCACCTGCAAACAACAATTTTAAAAGTCCTCACACCTGGTTATTCCACAATGAAAACTATCAACCCCTCTGATTCCATGCTGAAGACAGACAGAATGTGACCTCTTAATAAAAGTCACAAGCACAGGATGTCCAACATCTGAGCAGGCCAGATGGAGGAAGAATCCCATCCACCTTACACCTGGAAAGCATCAGCTGAACTCAGGCAAAGCAGCAAACTCAAACCTCACCAGGGCACAGAGGGTGAGGGAGGATGGCTCAGCCCTGAGCCCTGGACAGAGCAAGCACAACCTCCCAGCACAGGCCCTGTCACTAATCCTGATTTTAAACAGACTCTGCTCCTCTCAGATCTGGGCCCTCAACAGCTGCTTTCCTTTTACTGCTCTCCAAGAACAGCTGCCTAAACCAGTAGATTTTCTAGATTAAGTGTGGAAGGTTGAGGGGTTTTGCAGTGTTTTCCTGTTTACCAGAGCAATATAAGAAAAAAGGAATATTGAAGCAGGACATCAAGCAACCCCCCCACCCCCAAACCACAAAGAACTGCCACGTAAGCTGCTTATCCCTCAGTTATTGTTGCTTCCCTCCAGTCTCAAATTCTTTCTGTCAGGAAAAATCCTTAGCAAGCAAAATGTAACTAGAAGACAAAGCTAAGAGTTGTAAAGCAGCATTAGGAAGAGCAATTCATTGTAGCTCACTATAATACCTATACAGTGAGCTCAGAAGTGAAAGAAATTACCAATTCTTTCCAGTTCTGTTCCACCCTGGGGTCTCCAGTGAACATTAATCCAAGGTGCTCCCTCAGAACCTGAATTTGATCCCCACGCTGGGGGGGAAGGCAAAAAGGCAGCAGGAATTCAGGGCTTGATTTAGGGCTTGATTTGCAAATGGAGCTGCAGCTCAGCCCAGACCCCACTCAGCCATTCCTCAGGCAGGGTCCCACCCCTGGCAGCTCAGGAATTCTGTGCTGGGACAGCCAGACTGTGCCAGCAGCCTTGGGGACAGGGACAGGGACTGCCACAGGCAGGAGGTGACACCACTGAGGGAGGGATCAGCTGAATTAGAGCTTGAATTCAACACAGCACCGAGGTGCAGAACCAAGGGAGAAGCCTCAGGACAGGGAACTTCAAACCAACAGCAGAGAGATGTTCCATCAGGACTTGGCCTCCTCCTGCTTGATGTTTCTACTTGTGTGGCCCTTGGAAGGACAAACTGTTATTAACTGATAAGCTGCAGCCACAGAGTTTCTGAGAGTGCTGGAATATTAATCTGCAACCCGTGCACTGTCTGCACACAGAAACATCCTGATAGCCAAAATTCCCCACTGCATCTTTCTCTTTAAACTTTGTTTTTCTGAAACAGGTTTATTTCCTCTGCAAACAAACCAACCATCCTGTGGTTCTAGACAAAGCACAACTTTCATCTATCAGAAAGTTTCATTTCGTTCTGGATTTCATTGACTACAGCAAAATATCACCCCCTAAATAAATTCTTCAGAAAGATGCAGGGACCCAGAAGCACAGCTGAGTGCTGGAAAAAAGCCTGACATGGATGCTGATTTGGGTGCCATGTGTATGTGTGGACACTGCAGTGATAAAAGTGCATTTGGGGGGGACACACTGTGGTTTTCCCCCCTGGCTGAGGAAGATTTCCATTAGGGAAACAAGAGCAGTGTTTGGCACGGTGCCTGGCCTGTGGCCAAGCTCAGAACAACCAGAGGCACAAGAACATTTCCTGCAGACATGAACTTTACCTTCTGTGAGGGGTTTGTCTGTGCTGCCCCATCACACCCCTCCTGCAGGAACAGCCTCAGGAGGGGACACTGTGTGACAAACCTCCCTGGGAACCCCCAGCTCCTGCCTTTCCCCACCCACCCTGCTCCTCCCAAAGCTTCTCCAAGCTGGTTCTGCCCTCACAAACCCCTTTGCTTTGCCTTAGCAAAAAGCACAGACCCAATGTGCCAGCTCCTGTTTAATACAAACACATCCAAGGCCCAGATCCTGCAGTTACAGGGATCTGAGACATCATTACACAACTCTGGAAAGAAACCCTGTGCCATGTGAAAGACACACCACAAAAGCTATTTTCTCCTTAAAAAAACCCACTTTCCTATGCTTGATCTGCCCACATGTAAGCACAGGGGGTGTTTGAGTGTCTCATCTATCACTCCACAAGTAACTCCAACTCTCCTGCTTTCCCTCCTCATTAAACCATCACAGTAACACTGCTAAGACACAGAATCTGGTTTTGCTCCATCCTTGCAGGTGTTGCTTGTAAGGTAAACAAGCAATTTCTCAAATTATTCCTCTTGCTCAGGCCTCACTGTGAAATCAGTCTGGAATTCAGCCCATTCCCACAGGATGTGGGGATAACCAGGATTCCCTGTGTCCATGCACTGCTGGCAGCAACTGCTACCCACAAACAGCACAGACAGTGGCACCTTTGGGTGGGAATGAAACTAAAGCTGCACATTAAGACACATGTTTTCATGCAAATGGCACTAATGATAAAACTAAAAGAGAAAACACTGAAAATGATGCACTAAAACCCTGGGATCTGAGTGGAATTTTTCCAGTGTTATTTCTCACAGCAGCACTGCCACCTCTTTAAAATGTCCCATGAATCTTTCATACACAAACACACTCAAGAGGCTCCACAAACACCTGACAGGCAGCTCAGGCATGTAAGGATTCTTACAGTGCTTGTTTTCCAGCATGTAAAATAAAAATATCCTCACCAGCACAGGCAGTGCCTGGGAATTCTGAGCCTTTCCCAGCCTGGTGCAGGGAATGGATTTTGCAGGGATGAGAATTCTTCACCTCCAGCATCAGTGACAGCAGAGCTGAGCAGCATCCCAAGGAGAAAACAGGAGCTTGGGGGGCAGAATAATCCAAGAGTCTGACCCCACTCCCACCTATCCATACACAACACTGGAGAGAAAAGCAGGGAGCAGCTCCTGTGGTTTTTGTGTAAATCCTGATGAGGCTGAGCTGCCCCAGGGTACAGGAGGGCAACAGTGCAAACCCTCACACTTCAGTGAAATGGGTATGATGGAGATACATTTAAAGCTAGAGAAATACTAAAACATGAAAAAAAGAATAGGCGATGAGGGAGCAGACACAAATACCTCCTGCATATAAAAACCAAACAAAAAACCCCAACAAACCTGCAGCTAATACAAATCATTTCCTCACATCAACCACAGCAGTTACCTTGAGCAGGCAAACACCCAATAACCAAAGCTCAAACAGGCAGAAGCTCCCACAGCACCCATGAAAACTCAAGTTATCAAAACCACATTAAAAGTGGAAGAAAAAGGTCTGTAAGTGAGTATCACACATAACTGAATTAAAACAGCTAAGCTCTTAGAGTGGCTGTATTTATTTTGGTGATTTCATACCCCAAGCCCTGCCCAGCAGCTGCCCCCAGGAGAGCCCAGAGCAGCAGGACAGGTTTGTGCTGCTCCTGCTCCCCTGATCCATCACACACTGCTGCAGAGTGAGCTCCTAACTGAAACCACCTGTCAGACACACAGCAAAGCTCTGGCTGTGCTGCACCTGGCTTTGGCTGTGCTCTGCCTCTCAGCAGGGTTAGGAAAACCTGCAGCCCATGGGCCCAGAGCAGGTGTGGGGCTCAGGTGAGCTCAGCTCCTCCTGCTGAAGGGCTCTGAACCCCTGAGGAATTCACTCCTGGCTGCATGCTGGTTCTCTTCCAAAGTGCAAGGACCTGCAACTTCCTTTCCCTGATCTCCAGGGGCAGAGATCCCACCCCAAGGGATCCCAGGGGAGCAGGGGAGAGGAGCTGCCAGAGCCCAGCAGCCTTGGAGGGAGCCTCATCAACATGAATGATGATGGAGACAGAGCAGAACAGCACAGAGGCACCAAAGCACTGGCAGCAGCTCCCTGACTTCATTCCTCACTTCCCTGCTGCCCTTTCCAACCCTGCTATGACAGAAAGTGGAAATCCTCTCTCTCTCCTGCAGATTCAGGTGATCTCTGGGAGGGGCCTGTCCCAGGTGTCCCCAGCCCTGTCCTGCCTGGGGACACCATTCACACCCTGCAGGTCTCACTGAGGGTCAGATCCATCAATGTCCAGCACTGATTTCCACCAGCTGCTTCCCTGCTCCATCTGCCAAGAGCCACCTGCAGGAGCTGCCCCTGCTCAGAGCTGTCCTGCTGCCCACACAGCAACCTGACAGCTCCAGACTGATGGAACAGAGTATTTGGGAATTAAGTGACACCATGGGCTCTTCTCACCACAGGAGGAGAGAGGATGCATTGCTGGAGAGAGACTGAAGCAGAAATACCTGAAAAATCAGAACTTCTAATTCCTAAAATATGAAGTCCCTGCTAGTCTGGGTTTGGGTTGGGGTTCTTGTTGTTGTTGCTGATTTGTTTTGGGGTTTTCCTCCCACTCTGGCATGACCTTTATGGAAAGGCAAACCCAGACTGAGCAGAAATGCTGTTTATCCACAGCCTGCAGGATCCCATCCACCATTTCAGCTCAGAGATGACAACTAAAGCAGTCAAACCTAATGCCAAACTCAGTTTTAAACATTTCCCATACCTTTGCTACGTAAGTTCCCTTGAAAAGGTCAAAGCAGAACTTCAGCAGCTCCAAGAAATCTGAGACCTTCGGGCTGGCTCGGCACAGGCACCAAGCCCTCACCCCAGCCATGCCGAGGTGACTCACAGCATCTGCTCGTGTTCCTGAATTGCTGCAGCAATGCAAACGTGTGCAGCTGCAATCTGGGACTGCCAGCAGGGCAGAGCTGTGACTCAGGACTGTACACAGGGGCTGAGGGCTGGAAAGGAGTCACTGCATGAGCTGGGGGCCAGGGGGGATTTTCACTGACACGGGGACCAGCCCCTGGGTTTGTTTCAGCAGCTCTGTTCCTGTGCTCTGTGGAAAACCAGCCCAAGAGAGGGACAGGTGGGGTCATCCCAACCACAGCCACTCACAGTGTCCCTGTTTCTCTGCTCCTGTTCAGTAAAACCTCCCCAAAGTAAATGCAGGATTTCCAAATATCTCCTGGCAGTGCTGGGTTTGGGTTACAACTCTGGTTACTCACATCCATCAAGACTTCCCTCCTCGTCATCCTTCAGCTGAAAATCATCTGCATTATTTTTAAAATCTTACAAGTTTCAGACACACGGATTTATCTGAAACAAAACCATTATGAACCCTAATATAGAATAAATAGGTGGCAGATAGGAAGGAGAGTTTTATGCCCACAGTGAGCAGACAATTTCTTTCCAGAAGCTCTAAAAGCAATGCTTTTCTGAAGCTGGCCAACAACAAGAAGGAAAAAAATCACTCCCATCAAATGGCACAGAGTAAGAACACGAGGTGGAATTGTTAAATCAATACAACTTTAGCACAGCACGGAGGGAGGGAGGCCTTTGTCCCTGTCACTTCTCCACAGCAAGGTGAAGGTCCAGTTACACAACCCAGAGCTGTTCCCCAGCCTGGAGCTCCTTCAGCAGTGGGGATCAGAGGAATGAGCTCTTCTCTGTGCTCCCCTAGAGCCCAGACTGAGCAAGGTTTATGGCAAATACTTTTAATCAGATCTCAACTGGCCCAAACCAAACTCCTCCCATTTCTGTGCACTCTGTTCTCCCAGTTTCTGAGCCATTTTCCATCCCAGCTGTACTCCTGCAATGCCAGGAAGGAATCCATGCAGGAAGTGTTGTCTGTGTGACAGAAAAACAGAGGAACCAGACAAGAACCACAGGTGAAGAACCCTGCCCAGGGCAAAACAACGACTTATTGCACTGAGTAAATTCACCCTCAACCCTAAAAGCCTGAAAGGAACTGCAGAAAGGGAAAATAACAGATGGAAAGTAGCAGACTGCAGGAACAGGGCAAGGAGAAAGACAAGGGCTGGGTTTAGAGCTTAGTGGGGTTTCTTTTGGTTTTACTTTGGCTTGTTTGTTGGGGAGGTGGCATGATTTATTTCTCCAGTTCCCTCTCATTGCCACTGAGTAATGAAAGACTTGAGCTTTGGCAAAGATCCCCTCCTTAGCCATAAAAATAAAAAAGAGCTGTAATTAACCAGAAACAAAGCTAATCAAACTCAACAGTAACAAAGGGCAACAGAAACACGTTCACTGTATCAGATCTTCCTTGCTGGCCCAAAGCCCAGAGTTTTCATTACATCTTTTTCCTTCCCCCCAATTTCACAACAGCATTAACCAGCCCTGGCCCAGGATGCCTCAGCTTTACAAACTCTATTTGTAGGAGATCAGCTTTTCATGATCCAAAAACTCAGCATGTGGAAAGTGTTAAGTCTTTCATGTAGTAGAGGAGGTTCTTAAAACTTCTACTGTTCAACTCAGAAATCTTGGAGCTTCACAGCCCATTAGAGGTTTGTGAACCACAGAGAAGGGCAGAGTTAGCAAAATAAATCAAGAGTTCCTGTGGGATGTCCTGGTGCTTTACACAAGAGGCACAAAGCAGGCTCCGGGTTAAACACCAGGGAGGACTTCTCAGATTGCAGGAGCAGAGAGCAGCTTTATAACCTGGAATGTGCTCTCCTCTCTTTGAAGGCTCTGGAGGCATCCTACAAAATAACTGCGTTTGTGGCAGGGGCACTGCAAGGGAAAAGGGAGCCCACAAAGGCTCGGGGGAAGGGGAGGATCAGCTCAACTGTTCCCAAGAACAAACTATTCCACCACGGCAATGAAAGCACTCCCAGCACCTGCTCCATGCCAGATCTCTTCCTGCTGTACAGGAGTTTGGTAGTGTGAAAAAAACAATGTTCCTGCCAGTGCTCCTCATCCCGGGTGACCAGAGTCAGGAAGGATTTCCCAACCACCACCACCGTCAGCAGCCGGGATTTTGTCATCGTTCTTGTAACACTTGGTTTGTTACTTAAGACTCCAAGTTCTCAAATACAGCAATTACTCTGAGAGCAGCTCCTTCACTTACACCTCCCCAGCTCCTAAGCTCACAAAGCTCATAAAGAAAAGGGCAATCGACAAATTTAGCCTGGGAAGACCTGAATCAGAAGGAAACACGTCTGTCAACATTCTGGGATTTTAAAAAAGAGATGCAAGAAGCAGAAGGCTTTCTGTGGAATCTGCTTTGATCACTCAGGGTTGCTGTGACATCACCTGCACCCTCCAGCAGCCTCAAGCAGGAAGGGAAGGAGGGCTGGATTTCTGTCGTGCAGGGAAAAGGCACAAACACCACAAATGGGGGATCCCAGCCTTGCAAGAGCCTTATTCCTCACGAGCAGGAGTAGAAAACCCAAAGCCTGAGCATTTCACAGCTTTTCCACATAGCAGGAGACATTAATGCACCTCCTGGCAGGGAAAGGAACCCCTCCATATTCCATATATCCATAAATCCACCTTGGTGCAGGTGTGCAGGGCTCTGGCTGCCACTTCCAGCCCTGCTGACACCCTGCAGAACAGCAATCCTCCCTTCCCTGTGCTGGGAGAAAACAGGAGCTCACCCAGAACAATACCAGCCTCACCTAGATGCAATCACCAGCCTCCTTCAGTCCTGACAGTCTGAATTCTGTCACACTCCTAAGCTTTTTCCTTCAGATACAGAATGGAAAGGAAAAACAAAGCAAAAGCCAATGCAGCAGATTTCAACGTGTGATGTTAAATGTTTCTCATGCTCACAGAGCCAGTTCTACCCACAAAGTGCTTCACCTCCCCTATGGCACTGCCTCTACTCTAACTCCCTCTTCTCACTCTATTCCACCATCTCTGTCATTCCTGGGAGTCTTCCTTGGCATGAAAAAAATCCAAGCAACAAAAAACCCCCAGTAATCAAGCACTGCTTCTTTTTTACAGCTGGCTGGAAACAAAACTGACAAAACGAGTGCATCTGTCTCCTGGAGTTGTTATTGTCTTTTCTCCCAGATCCAGCAGCACATTACAGGATATTCAGGAGTGACTGATGTGCTTGGGGCTGCTCTGGAGCCAGGGGAGGGCACTGGGGGCTGTTCTTACCCCATCAGGGGTTTAGGGGGTGATGCCTGAGCCCAGTGATCTCCTGTGCCAGAGCAAAGCCCATCCCATGCTCTGTGGCAGCAAGGCACACTCAAAATACAATTTATTTATTCTCTGCCAACAGAGGGGTTTTCTCCTAGTGCACAATCCTTTGCCCCAACACGGCCAGGCACAATTCCCTGTGTGTTTCAAGGAACCAAACTCTGCCCTGCACAACTCCTCTGACTCCCCTGGAACACAGCTCACCACGAGTCCGAGCTGTTTGTATTTATTTACTCCTTGAACTCCAAAATTCAAAGCAAACTGCTGCAGTAGCTCTTGAAACTGTAATCTCTGTCTCACACACTGTAAATACACACGGTGAGCAGCACACAGAGGATTACCTGGAGAGTATTTCTCTCCTAAGCCATTTCAAAAGTCAGTCCCCAGGCAGGATTATACAGATTCATTTCTTCCAGGAGTTACCCAGATTTTAAAACATTAGCACTGTTCTGGGACAGGATGTCCCACAAACAGCACTGCTGCTTAAATGCCTGCTTTTATTTTTGCCTTCCTGAAAGCCATTTTCAAGTTTTAAAGCACATCTTCAGTCCCTGACTGGATGGGGAACAAACACCAGCAAGGGTTTGAGGCATGGCAGCCGTGGAAAAGGCTCTTGCCAGGCTGGGACTCTCAGCCATGAAAATAAACTGCACAAACCCTTTACCAGACACCTATTTTATGTACCTGCAATTCGCAGGACCTCAGGGTTGATGTCTGAGTATTTGATACAATCTGACAACTGCCAGGGAAGAAGAAAAGCTGCTGGTTTTTCTCACGGGGAAAAAAAATACAGAATAAATATACAGCTGTTGATGAACAAAAGCATTTTAACCAGAGTCACACATACCCTTCAGCACAGATGCAAAAGAGAATTCACAATAGGAAAATAAACAAACCAAAATTCCTTAGGATGGTGAATTATAAACAGAAAGTAAGGAAAATGCAGTGGAACAGAACTCTGAGGAGCAGCATTGTGTTCTCCCAGTTGCTGAGGAAGGCTCAGACAATATTGTATCAATTACCCAAATAATCTTGGCTTGTATCTTTGTCTACAGACTTTTCCCTACAAAGCAGAAATTGTCCTTTCTGGCTCCGTGACAGAACTCAATGCAATTGCCTAATGGCCCTCTTTTACTTGCAACAATATTTTACTCCTACCTACCTCTAAACCTTCAGAGGAAAATAAACAATGAGATCCAATCTTGTAATGTAAAATAATAAAAAAAAAGCCACTGGAGTGCAGAGCTGATTTATTGCCCGTGCTGAAGTCAATTCTGGAGTCCAGCTGGCACAGTGAACACACCTTCTGCTTTCATGCTCTCCATCTAAGAGGGGTTCTTAGGAAGGAAGTCAAATAAGCAGCTCATTTTTTGAGCTGATGACGATGTAAATTACCTTTGGAATACAAAAGTAAAATGATACAATTGAAAAATAATCCTCTTAGTCTCTTGAGGGAACGCTTAAGAGATTTAAAACAAGAACAATAAAAACAAAGCACATTTTAGGTATTTTCTTTGGTTTTGCTTGCTTCAGCTGGAATTGAGACAGGCATGTTTGGGAAAGGGTATGTTGGTCTTTGGAAGCTGGAGGCAGTGATTAATCAATCATTAATCAAGGAGCACACACGTGGCACAGGCCAGGGGAAAGGGCTGCTCAGAGCCAGGCAAGATGCAGCTCCAGGACATGGGAACTCACAGGATGCACTCAGGAACTGCAACCAAAGGAACACACCTGTATGAACCATGGAGTGGGGCCCAAGCCTCACCTGAACACTGGAACTCCTTCTAGAGATGAAGAAAGACACCATGGTGTGTGTGAGTCAGACCTTTATGTCTCTTTAAAGACCTTTCCAAACCTCCTGGTTTATTATCCAATAAAGTTATGACATTTGCAATAGGTTTAACAGTTAAACTTTGGAAAACAGTGAACACACACACTGAGCATCCCTCTGCAAACAGCCTTCAGCTCAGAGCCACTTCAATTCAGGGATATCTCCATCTGAGCTCAGCTCCTATGAGCTCAGCATTTCATTACATTCCTTGGCTTTCCTTCCCCTGCTCCTGGCTGGGAGCTGCCTCAGCACCCTGCCTCACCTTGACTCCAGCATTAATGCACTGCTCTTCCTCCCTCAGCTGAGACAGCTCACAAAAACAGGAAAAAAAAAACCAAAACAAAAAAAGGCAGCACGTTCCCTCCAGAAGAGTTTGTTATGCAAATGATTTGGTGGTTTCACTTACACAGGAAAAGCAACTGCTGCCTCTGCCCCTTCTTCTACCTGGACTGAAGCCCAGTGGGATATCTGCTGTGAGTGGAGTCCCAGCCCATCATCTGAAATCACTTGGGCACTGTGAAGCCCACAAGCCCCTGTGTGAACAAGAGCAAAGCCCTGTGCCTGCAATGGAAGCAGCAGCAGCCAGCAGGATGAAATGAAAAGAAGCAGTGGCTGTTTATGTTGGCAGTCACTTCAAACTCTAATGGAAAATTTCAGCTCTGACTGCATCCAGGCTAGAACAAGTCATTAAAGAAAAAGGTTCAGCTTTCAAACAGAAAAGGCTTCCACAGCTTGTCCCTCTCTGAATGCTCCCACAGCAAAGACAAGGCAGGAAATAATATGCCTCGACTGCACTGTATTAATATTCCATCATTAGGGGAATATGGCCTCAAATAAAGCAGATTTCCTTGGGGAGAGCAGGGCAGGGATAAGCCCACGCCACAGCCACAATGCAGCTCCTGCTACAAACAAGGCTCACCACTAAATGCAAATATTAAAAAGCCAATGTAGGGCTAAGTAATCACTTTATACCAACAGACCAAGAGATATTCATCTAATTATCCCCCTCCTTTGATCAAAGGCACTCTGCTATTTGAACAATTGTGTCGAGGGAGAAGCTCTACCTTTCAGATGCTCAGGAGAGCCCTGCACAAACATTCCTGGGGCTGCTGGCTGCCAGAGCAGTGACATGGGGAGGGCCCGTCTGTCCTCCCAGGGGACAGACACCTTGCCAGCCTGCACATATGGGAACTGCACTGACCTTTCAGCTACTACACATTTGCACTACATTTAAGAGCTACTCAGGAAGCCAATATTGTGTATTATGTAACACAAGATTAAGCATTAATGAGGCAAGAATAAAATTGTTTATCTAAACCCCAATCTAAAATTAAACAGAAGTTTATGCTGAAAGCTCACACTGCACTCGTTTTGCCTGCTAACATTAACAGAGCACAGCTTATTTAGTCTCTGAGGTAAGTCCCAGCAGCATTTAATTTGAAGAGGAAGATTTTACTATCAGAAGAGAGACCATTTTTCCTGAAGAAATGATGCATATTTAGTTCTTATGTGCATAAACACAGCACACTGCAGGTATTTCAGTGTTAGGAAACAGCCAATATTCATAACTCCTGTTTACACTGTGCTTTAGAGCTAAATAAAGGAGCATCCATCCACCCAGAGGCAAGACCTTTCGACTGCACTCTGTCATCCCTTGCTCAGCAGCCAAACCAAAAATCACACACACCACAGATACCTATGTGCTCAACAGGGAAATTCAACCCAAAATTAGCCTGGAGTCTGCGTGCCTGCACAAAGATCCAGTGTCCTGCTGCTGGGCTCCCTGCAGGGCCACGGCCAGCACTGCACCAGGAGCTGTCCTGGGGAACACAGGAGCCCCTGCAGACACCCCCAGAGCTGTCACCCCTCCCAGAACAGCCCAAAGTGCTCAGGTCCATCCCCAAGAGAGACAAGAGGGCTCCAAAATCCCAGTTCAGCTGCAGCAAAGGCCAGGCCAGCCTGGCAGGATGACAGGACATCACTGCTGAGCCCAGGGATGGCTGCCAAGGGACAGGCACACACAGCCCCGTTTCTGGGGGCTGGAGTCCCCCTGCTCACACAACACCCCTGCCCCAAAGCAGGCTGCAGGAACCCCAGGCACAGGGAAACAACTCTGCTCCTGCTGGGGCTGTGGCCTTGAGCAGCTCTAACAAACTGCCAGAGCAGCCTGAGGCTCCCAGAAGTTCCTGAGAGAGCAGCACAAGGACAGGCTGAGAGCAGCAGGCAGCTCTGGATCCCAGCAAGGTGACACCAGGACTTGGCAGAGCAGGAGGCACTGCCTGCAGGAGCTCCCCTCCATCCCATTTCTGTTTACCTCCAGCACAGAGCCAACACAGAGCTAAGCTGTTCCCATGAACACAGAAAGGCAATCCCCAACCTTGCAGCCATGTAAGCACCTTTATCTCAGGCCTATCACAATGCTGGTGCTTCTAAAACTCTCAAATTCAAGTAGCTCAGTGTAATCATCTAAAGAATTCAGAGCAGAATGTTAAATACTCAGAAAATCCTGTATTATCACAAAGTTTTAGCAAATTATCCCAAAAGGGGTGGATGGCAGGGGAATAAAACCACATTTAAAGCCAAACCAGACAGTTAAGAAAACTGCTGCCAGCTGTGCACCTTTCATTCTCACAACATGGGAATTTAAATGAAAGTAATTATTGAAAACCGTTCATGTCACTGAAAAGCCTCCAGAATTTCCTTCTTCCCATGCAGAGGAATCAGAAGTGCTGCTAAGCAGGAGCCCAAGGAGAGCAGGGCAGTTCATCAGCTGTGTCAGGGGAACTAAGGGGAAACCACCCAGGGAAGATAAAAGGCAAAAAGCTACATGGAAATAGAGAACTGCATTTCAGACAGTTCACTGGAAACCCAAGGAAGGTTCAGAAGTTTCATTTAAAAATCTCATGGCTCATCTAACAGAGGCACTTTTGCTCCAGAGTATGAGCAGGTTAACACTGATCCAACATTAAAGCAGCACATTCCTTGATCCATTGCAGTTATTTACTCCCACGTCCACTGGGAACCCCTCCTGGACATGAACATGGAAATAAACCGGAAATGCAAAATAAACCAGCAGAGTGAAGACCCAAACAAACACACCTCAGATATGGAATAAACATTCTTTTTCATAAAGCTCTTTTCTTGAGGATTACTCATTTAGAAGAAATAATTTAAAAATTGTTGAAAAAGTATGTTAAACTAGTTAAAAGCCACATTAATAAATAGAGGGTTTTCTCAAAAGGTTATTGCACACTAACTGTGGAGGGGAAAAAAAGCCAAGGCACAACTCAAATAGGACATTCCTTAACACACTTGTGAAAGCTCAGTACAGCATGGCCTGATTCCCATCTCTCACCACGGCCACTTTACACCTTCCCAAAGCAGAGAAGAAATACAATGTCATGTTCACCTCCACAGCCTGACTTTGTGCACAGCAGCCTCAGCTTGATTTAACACAAATAGGCCTGGTCTCTACAAGAATTCTGCATTTCTGTTGCATTCCTTTCCTTCCCCTGTTTCCATGTTCCAGCCACAGGGTTTAGGGTGACATCAGGGAGAATTTTCCCCCAGTGAAGTGTCTAGGAAAGGACACGTTTTACAGAAATCATGATAATAAGGAGATTTAACTTTTAGTGGGGATTGCAGAGGCAAAACCCCCTGGGTCTCCTCCCCACAATTTTCAGTGAGCAGGAAGGAAAACTCTCAGTAAATCAGAGATCCAAGAGCCATTAGGGCAAGTCACTCCAAGAGTGCCCCTGACACATCTTTTAAGTACCTGGAAGTTCCTTTAGTATCCATTTAACAACTTTTGAGAGTTTCACTGATGTTAATATGCAGGCTGAACAGGACAATAAAGACTTTTTCTGGTGTTTCTGGAATTGCTACAGGGTTACTTCAAACTCCAACAGAAAAATGGCAGGCAAAGTATCTGAAATTATTCTGGTGATGAAAAAATGCAGACAAATTAATCCCACAGCCTTGTCATTTACATTACTCATTATTCCACTTTAAGGAACAGAAGCAAAACTGGACAGTCAAATGTTTACTCCAGCCTTTATGCTGCAGTGTCTTCCTGTAGCTGTAGATTTTAGCTGAAAAAGATTGGGAATTAAAGAAAGCAGAAGTGAGGCCTGTGGGCAAAAATAGGAAGCGGAGATTATAAACAACCCGTTGTAGGTCAAAGGTTATTTGTAGATCAGTTACCACAGGGGCTAAAAAAAACCCTGAGCCCAAACCCATCAACATGATACTTCCCACAGCTCAGACTTAATATTTAGTCTTCTCTGTAGTAAAAAATTAGACCTAATGAAACAAAAATATAACACTTGAAAAAAGAGACTTTGTGTGAGGTTTAACACCACTCACAAAACTTTTACAAAAACCCTAAGCCTGAAATCCAAGCTCAAACAGGGGCAGGCACCTGCCCCCAACTCTCCATTTCTCAGGTTTTTTTCTTCCCCTTGCAAAATGTTTTCTCCATCACAACCCTCCCTCACATTTCATATTTAAAACATAAATTTCAATTTATAAAAACACAGTATACTTCAGAGCTGCTGTAATTCAAACTCAGAAGAGGACTTTTGCCCCTCAGCAACTTTACCATCAGCAGAATTCATTTCTAAAAGCAAGCACTGATCTGTTCTAAATCCACTCCAGGAGATATTCTGGAGGAAGGGGGAAAGGCATGATATGTCAGATGCTGATAAGATCCATCCTATTCCAGCATTCCTTCCCAGCTGTCACCTTTCCAGCACTGGGGCCTCCACGCCTCAAAATCCCACAGAATCCTCGAGTCCACCAACACTTGAGCAGCAATTTGAGTTTCCTTTCTCAGAATGAGTGAACTTGTAATTGTCTCATCCTCCCCTTCCTTTTTAACTCACACAGTGTTACTATTTACCACCCAAAGATTTGTGTTATCACAGCACTGTCTCACAGGAACCTCCTGGAGGAGAATGGGATCATCCTACAGAAACTGAGAGGATTTTAAATATTATTACAGCAATGCTCTTTCCCAGTGCACATCCAGACTCACACCTACAAAAGTCTAAACACTCTGTGATGCTTTAAATCAGTGTTTTCCACACCACTAATACACTGCTAGAAAACAGCCCAACTGCATCTTCATGGAGCTACCTCCCTTGTAAACCCAGAACTAAAACAAAACCACTTTCCCAAAGCCTCGGGGCAGTTAAAGGACACCTGCAGGACACAAACCGAGGGTGTTTTGGGACAGATGGAAAAGTGACTGGGCTCCCAAAGCATCCCAGAGCCTGTGTCCTCTGCAGGAGCCTCCCAGTGCTCCGTGTCCCCAGAGCCCTGCTGGGATTTGGGGTGCAATGACAGGGTTACACGGGGTGTAAGGGTTACATGGGGTTTAGGGGTTACATGGGGTTTAGGGTTTAAGGGTCACATGGGGTATGAGGGTAACATGGGGTTTAGGGGTTACATGGGGTTTAGGGTTTAAGGGTTACATAGCGTTTAGG
>JAODHX010001058.1:6601232-6611236 GCA_027576295.1 Cossypha polioptera
CGGAATTATGCACAATTCTTTGCAATTACCCTCAGTTCCCTGGGACTTACCTACAATTCCTGGGATAATACCCACAATAGGGATGCAGGGATGGATGAAGGAGGGATGCAGGGAGGGATGCAGGAGGGATGCAGGGAGGGATGCAGGATGGATGCAGGGAGGGATGCAGGGATGGATGAAGGAGGGATGCAGGCAGGGATGCAGGGAGGGATGCAGGGATGGATGCAGGGAGGGATGCAGGGAGGGATGCAGGGGGGGATGCAGGAGGGATGCAGGGAGGGATGCAGGGATGCACAGACAGACAGGAGGATGGATGGATGGATGGCAGCAGCTGACAAACAACAGAGCTGTCCCTGTGCCTCTCCACCCCTGTAAAATTCAACTCCAAAGGCTTCTGTGAGGAACACACACTCCCTGCTCCATCCCACAGCCATCCCACAGATCACCCAGTGATCCTACAGCCATCCCAGAGATCCCACAGCCATCCCACAGATCCTACAGCCATCCCAGAGATCACCCAGTGATCCCACAGATCCCACAGCCATCCCAGAGATCACCCAGTGATCCCAGAGATCCCACAGCCATCCCACAGATCCCACAGCCATCCCAGAGATCACCCAGTGATCCCACAGCCATCCCAGAGATGACTCAGTGATCCCACAGCCATCCCACAGATCCCACAGCCATCCCAGTGATCCCACAGCCATCCCACAGTGTGGCAGCAGAATGTGATCCCTACACGAGATAAAATCAGGAAGCTGAGCTGAGCCCAGCAGCTGCTGCTGGCTCAAACCCTGCCTGGCATTGCAGCAGCAGCAGGAGCAAAGCAAACCTGACTGTCCTTTCCTGCAGCTCTGCAAGGGGTGTTGGACAAACAGCCTTGGCTCTCCAAGAACAACTCCTGGATTTCTGCAGGCATTTCCAGCCTGGTAAGGTCACCCACGGTCCCACGTTTCAGCAGAGATGAACCCTCTGTTTGAAGGCTGCTCAGTTTGCAATTCCTACTAAAAGAAGGGTGGGAAGAGGAGGAATTCCCTTTCCAAACCAGGGAGGGCAGGAGCATCTTCCAAAGGGAGCAACAAGTCCTGGGCCTGTCCTGGCTAACAAAAAAAGAACTTTCTGTTTATCCAACATTCTCTGTCTCCTGCAATCAACAGCTTCTCAGTGTTGCAAACAAAGCTAAAATGATTTGAGAGTGTTTTTTAGAGAAATGATTTTTTAAAGGTGCCTTTTGAGAGTTAAACAGAACAAAGGTCTGGCACATTTGTGACCCAGAAAAGCAAAACAATGTGCTGCTGACAAAAGACAACAGAAAGCTTTTGATTATGCCTCAGATTGCCTTTTCTGTACACAAAAAGATTCATTTCTGGTTATTTTAAACTGCTGTTAAAATGCTAATATACAAAAAGTCTTCTTGTACATCAAAATTAAAGAGCAAGTAAAAAGAAAGAGCTGGACATGCTCCTTTTCAAGGACTACCTGAAATATCTTGTGTGATCCTTCCAGGCTCACACACAGCATTTCCAGTGCTGCTCCCTACTACAGAAATGTTGCTCCCTTGGGATCTCAACCATTATTGTCAATTATTCTGGAGACAGTTTCTGCTGTCAAACAGGGATTTTTATGCAAATGGCAGAAGGAAACAAATAAAAGCACTTCAAGAGCCCCCAGACTTTGGAGCAATGAACAAATCCAAGGAAAAGGAGACAAAATGGAAATGATCCCTCTGGAGAGGCAGGGGTTTCTGCAGGTGCCTTCCCAGGTAAATCATTAACAGAGGGGCTGTGACTGCAGCAATGCCCAGGCTGGAAATCAGGCACTCAGATACAAATTCCAGTTTTTGACCCTTGCCAAAATGACACCAGGCAACCTCTGGAAACTCCCTAAATTCCTCTGAGAGTAAGTCTGCCATTGGCTGCAGTGGAGTGAAGAGACAGCTGAGCATGCAAATCTGGGTGGAAGAAACATTGGTGATGACAAAATCAAATTCCAGGCTAGGGGACACATCCTCAGTGAAGGGGAGAATGGGGCCAGTTGTGGAAAAGGGACCACAAATAAGAGAGGAAATTATTAAAGAGCTGAAAATGAAGGACCAGAAAGGCAGCTGTAACAAAGGTGAAGGCTGGAAAGGAAACCTTGAAGGATTTTAGGGGAGGGGGGCAGGGGGATGGTGCTGAGAGTCTGGAATTACCTCCCCGGACACGTAGAACTGGACAATACCTCCCAGAGCAGATAAATGAAATATGCACCCTAATAAACCAGAGGTGCCCTCTTTGCCTTCCCCAATTTGTGGCAAATGGGATGTTTGATTTGAGCACTGAAGTTATTCCAGAGCAGTGGAGGGGAATGTGCTGCCCTGTCATTTATCAGCTCCTCTAAATGCATAAGGCCTGGCTGATCAATCTCCCCACGCAGCCTAAAAGCCACATAAATCTGAGGGATGCAGAGAGAGGGCTGGGGGGAGCAGCAAAGAACAAAAGGATGGGGAAACCCACAAGCAGGGGGGGAGCAGGGCAGGTACTGAGAGGCTGAAGCACAACCACAAAGCCTCCACCACAAACCAGGCACAGCCACGAGGCACAGAGCACAAACCCAACACTGCAGGAGCAGAGATCAGCACCTGTGGGACAGCAGAGAACAGGGGGAGCAGAGAGGAGCTGGCACAGCCCTGCAGCAGCTGCTCTGGGCCAGCCACAGCTTTGGGGGGAAGCTCCAGCAGCCAGGGATGGACCCCAACCTCCTTCCCATTTCCACTCCCACATCTGAGTTTCCTTGCAGCTCTGGGAGCAGCATCTCCAACAAAGCCTCTGCAGCTGCAGCAGAGCTCACAGAATCCTGGAACACCTCGAGCTGGGAGGGTCCCACAGGAGCAGGGATCCAGCTGCCAGCCCTGCCCAGGACACCCCAGCACCCCCTCCCTGTGCCCATCCCCTGGGGGGCTGCAGTGCCCACCACCCTCTGCCTTTCCCCACTCCAAAATTCCCCTGAAACCCCCAGTGCTGCCACACTCCTTTGGTGGCACTACCACCATTAGCTCCACTGGCACTGCTATCCTTGTAACTCATTAGGGAGCTGGGATGGATGCAGAAAATGATGAATATTTAGTCCCTATTCATCTGCTAAGAAGCAGCCTATTATCAAACAAGTGACACCTTTACAAACTTAAATTAAATAATGGCTCCCGTGGAGGATTCTGAGCCCCTGACAGGATGGCAAGTGATTTAAGTAACATAAAGCTGAGCAACTGGTGATGGATGTGGCTCTGCATGGCTGTTCCAGCCTGTAACAGAACAAATGATCATTTCTCAGCCTCACTGAATGTGGCCGCCCCTCTCGTACACAGAAGAGACAAAGCTTGATCATTTGCTTCATTAAAATGCATTTTTATGTCATCGGAAAGATTAAAAAAAAAAAAAAATTGGTTCTGTTGATAGGGGAGATTAGAAAAATAAAATTTATCACGCAAACAGCACTTGCAAATGAGGTGTATTTTGGCATTCATACTGCTTATGTTGTGCAAGAAAGATAAGCCCTGAGCACTGGAGCACACAGAGCAGCCACATTGTGACAGTAATCAACATTTCTTCAATAGGAATTATGTCACTACACCCATTTGAAGAGCATTTTGTCATTTGCTGCTGCAATGGCCACCGGGCCAGACGAAATAATTCCCAGCTAAGCTGCTGGGCAGAACACAGAGAATCCAGTGGCATTCAGAAGTTTGGGGGTCTGGGGCTGGCAGCCTCTGTGTTCAAACAAAGAATCAGAGTCAAGACTCAGGCAGAGACCCAAACTACCAGGGAAAAACCTTCAAAAACCAAATATCAGCTTGTCAAGTTGCAGACAATGCTGTCATCTGCCTGCATTCACTTAGTTTCAGGGGTTGGGGTTTTTGTGTTTGTAAAGCAATCTTGTTAGGAACAGCAAATTGCCATTTAGACAGCAAACAACTCCTCCAAAACAAAACAGACATTTGCCATGTCAAGTAATCCATTCCTGGGCTCTGTGAGTTTAATAAAGTGTAATTCCAACATAAGCATTTGAAAAGGAGACACTTTTACCTAGATCAACTTGGACTAAGCCAAAATCACTTGGAAAGAAGCTGCAGATTTCTATCATACACTAAAAACAGAATATCAAAGCACCTCATTATTTCTGACTGTATTTCAACTGCACTTTCAGAGGTGAGTTACAGTCCCTCCCTGATCTTCTCTCTAAGCCAGAAGCACTAAGCTCAGAAAATCCCCAGTTGTGATGATCCCTGCACTCCCCAGCTGCTCTCCAGAATGTCATGACTCAGTTTCCTTTTGGAGCAGGACAGGATACAGCAGGAGGTTATATTTAACCCAGATTCCGGATCCCTGGGCAGATAAAATCTGGATAAAAGGTCAGGGTGGTGCAGGCAGGAGCTGTGGCCCTGGCAGGAGCCAGCACCAGCTCCTGCTCTGCCCATGGGTGGGACAGACCCACGCACACCCTGCCTGTAAGCCCAGCCCTCTGGGAGCACAAATGCAAGCCCAGCACTGATCCCTGCTCTGAAATGCTCCCCCAGGGATGATGGAGAGCACCAGGATGTGCCCACTGAGCTCCATTTCTCAGATGCCCTTGAAAATGAGATGGAAGCAGCAGTTCTGACAATCACCCTCTGCTGTGCTCATGAATCCCCCGAGCTGCAGATCCCTCCCCTTGGCCCCAGGGAGCTCAGGGGTGTGAGCACAGCCCTGGCTGCAAAACAAACCCCAGGCACCTGAGGATGCTCTGGTTTGTGCTGGAGCTGGGCTTTGGGGCTTCTCCTCCACCCCACACAGAAACTGCTCCTGAGCTGTGGCTCCCAGCCAGGGCAGGGAGCTGTGCTGCTGTTTCTTGGGATCAGCAGCACAGATGAAAATTAACAGATAAAAATATTCCACATGAAGGCAGAGAGATGGCAGAGCAAGAAGCACAGGGCAGTTCAACAAAGCCCAAAATGATATTGTTAAGGGAACAGCAACTTGTCTGGCAGCTGGGCAAAGATCAGCATCAGGGAAAGCAGAGAGATCACCCACTCTGAAGCCAAGGTCACTGACAGGATTTACAGATTTATCCCTGAAGAGCCTTTGCTGAACATGAAATGCTGAAATAATTTTTTTTTAATCTCACCCCCGCCCCTTTGGGCTCCCTCATTTGCTGGAGGCTTTTAAAATTCATTCCTTTCCACAGCTGGTTAAACAATGGAATCTTTTGGCAAACTAAAAGGACAGAATTGATTGCCCTACACAAACTTTTCTGCACGTATAATTGATTTTTAATTCACTGCCTTATTTCCAAAAGGACTTGACAATAAACTCGGTGCTGTATGTGCAGTATTGATCCCTTTCAACAAGGGCTTGGATCAAAGACTGATGCAAGTTAATCACAAACAAAAGATTGTTATCTTTCATCTAGGAACCTGTGTTTAAACCAAATTCCCCTTTCTGAGCTGCAATACACCTTGTATTTCCCAGCTGTACTGCACCTCAGCACTTTGTAAACCTGCCAGCTACTCAGTAACTATAATTTTATGCAGCCTTTAAATAACAACTTTTTCCCCCAAGCAGAATAATTTCATCCTTCACTGAGCACTTTGGACTGTGAGGGCTGATGGTTCTTTTCCACTCTGAGCTCTTAGAATAAGACACAGACAAGACCTTCCCACACGTGCTTAGACTAAAATCTTATTTATTCTTAAAACACAGGTCCTGCAAGGCCACAGCAACCTGAGGTTGGTGGATTTTTATCTCAGTGCTCAGCTAAGCTTCAACTGTTACTGATTATCACACTTGCAAACGTGGCTGGATCACTAAATTCCAGAAAATGTTCATTTAGTGGGACTGTCCCACCACTGGCAAGCTGCAATGTTTATTTTTTGTGGGTAAAACAATGAAAATGAGCAGTAACTGCTGTCTCAACCTTCCAAGCCCACCCCAGGAGTCACCCCTGCAATGCTGCCCAGCTTTTCCAACACCCCTGCAGGATTTTTTTCCACTCAACAATTCCAGAGGCTCTGTTTCAATCTGGCTCTGAATTCCATTTTCTACAGCTGCCACATAAACAGTAAATAAAATTCATGGTATTTTTGCCCCAGTAAGCAGCTCTGTCTCCCAGCACATCTGAAGAGCCCTGGGTTCAAAGGAGAACAATGTTTTCATGAGCACACACTCCAGAAAGGGTGGATGAGACACCTGAGGAGGATTCCAGGCAGAGAAGCCAAGCAAACAAGGCTGTGGGTTTTGCATAAGTAATTCCCTGACCTGCCATGCTGGATTACAAACCCTTGCAAACAGGCCACAAAGTCATTTGCTGTATCTTGTCCTTCCTGGCAGAAAGATCTCCACTTGTATTTTATGATAAACGAGTTTAAGCTGAAGCCAGGTGTGGATGTTTTAACATTTATGAACTTGTAAATGGATGTACATGGCCAATTAGGATTTAGCACCAGGCAGGATCAACCACCCTGCAGATCAATTGAGGTGGTTGTTTGAATGGAGGTTGTTTACCTCAACCACTCAACATCCAGAGCAATGTGAAATATTCAAAAGGCAGAATATTTCCAGATAAAAGGCAGCTATCAGGGATGTCACAGGGTGGCACTGGCAGCTCTGCACAGGTGAAAGAACCTTCCTAAGAACTCTTGGCAACTTCCTTTAGAGAACTGAACACGGATGCAGCAAAGTGCAGAGGAAAAGGGAGGAACTGCCCAGTAAAGGATGTTCCAGGACTGCCCCACCCAGATCCCCTTCAACTCTGGAAAACACGGCCCCGAGTTCCAAAGGTGCTTCAATTAAACCTCACCAGCTCTTCACAATCAACATCTGCATGCTAATGAGGAGCAGAGCTCCATGCAGGAGAGCATCCCTGTGCAATAAAGTGCAGCAGAGCAGCAGCAAACTCTGCCTGCAGCAAGCATGCATAAATAAACAGAATTAATAACTACCCCAGTGTGGACGGGTGACTTCATCTGTTTCCATTAGATGCAGCTCAGCCCCAGGCCTTTGTGGGATTTAAAATGTGTTCATCATGTTTAATTAAAAACCTAATAAACTGGAGGTTCCTTCAGTTCTGATGCAGATTTCTCTCTCCTGTAAGCCCTATTGATTTCGTCCCCAGAACTTTTGATAGAGAGAAAAAAATCATGTTCTGAATGAAGAGATAAAAATGTGAGCTGGAATTGGGGCTGCTGGTGAGGAGCAGTCAGAACCAGCTCCTGTCCCTCCACATTTCCAGCTCATGAAGGACTCCAGAACAGGAAACCTCCCCATGAGGTTAATAAACTAGAGATGATCACTGTACCCTGTATAAACCACAGCTCTTTGATAAGTTATTGATCCAGAATTGAGGCTCCTTTTGGGACCTGGAGCAAGTGCAGGGCCAGAATTGTACTGAACATCCCTGAGGTACAAAAGCCATTTTGCAGAGATTTTGTCCTGAGACACGTGGAAATTTTATAACTTGTCTTGGGAGATGCTCCCACTGGAACCACAGCAGGGAATGGGGATGTTCAGCTGAAGAAATTCCTGATCCTGGCTCCAGATTTGGGATCTGTGGACAGGACCCAGCTCCACCATCAGGGCAAGCTCCAGGGTCACACTCATCTCATGGTCCCAAACTCCCCTCCCACAGCAGTTCCAGAGATTTCCACGTGCAGAAGAACAGAGCAGCACCATTCCATCCCTGGGGGGCATTCCTGACTGCCTGCACCCAAAATCCCACACCTGGCCAGGATTCAAGGGGCACTTTTTGAGGTGCAGAGCAGAACTCACTGCTCTGACATCCTGGGCTGGCTTTGAGAGGACATTTAAACCTGCAGGAGTTGTATTAAACCCAGACAACTTTGCTCCTGGCTTCTCCCCCAATAATCCCTCCTCCATCCTCATCCTGCTTTCTCTGGGAACTGCAGCCCCTGAGCAGCAGCTGATGCTGCTGGGGTTGGTGTGTGCTCACAACTGGCCTCAGCCAGGCATTAAAGGTGGCAATTGCTGCAGCTTGCCCACAGAATGAATTTGTGAGCAGGACAAGAGAAGCCCAGCCCTGCCCATCAGAGCTCTGCTGGAAATGGATGCTGTCAGGTGGGGAAGGAGCTTCACAAACAGGAAACAGCTGCTGAGAGCTGCACACACACTGCAGGAGCTGCTGCAGCCACCCTCAGCCAGTCAGCAGGGCTGGCTCTCACTCTGAGCCTCTGAATTTACATGCTGGGACAAAAAAAGGCTTAAAAATAGCCACAGGTTCAGAGGCACGAGGGAGACAACAAACCTCAGCCTTCATATTTACACAGCCCTGGTGTAACTCAATCAGTGGCCAATTTTATCCTCTGTTTAATTCCATCTAAACATCTGCAACCACATCAGCAGCAGGAAAAATAACACAACTCCCATCCTTTGTTTTAATCAGGTCTGACACTGCCAAGCAGCTCCCACCTCACAGTTTGGACACAGGCAGCAGAGCTGTTCTAATGGAAAACAAAGGCTTTGTCTTTGGGCAGCTGAGAGTCCACAAAAAAGGTTTAAATGTGGTGGGGGTATCATTATTATTATTATTACTCAGGTTAACTGACCAAAGCTCTGTATCAGGTGTGGGATCTGCTTATTTATCCAACTGCAAAACTGAAATTGAAGTATTTAAATTTCAGTAAGCCACACTTGCTGGGCTACAAGAAGAGATTAATGACAAGTCCAGCCCAAATAAAGCCAGGGATTGGACCTGGGTCTCCATTCCCCTCAGAACTCTCTGGATTATCACCCACCACATCACTGGGGCTCCCTCCTTTGCCACCTGAGATGAAGGGACTCACACAATTAATGCTGCCACCACAACAGAATTGTTTTGGCCAGACTTAGGGTTTGTCACCTGAGTGTTTCCTGAGCAGCACCTGAATTCCCATGCAGCTTTAGCAGCCTGTGGATCAGAGTTCTCCTCAGTTTCCCAGGGTTTGCAGTAAGGAAACTTCCCCAAAACGCCCCAAAATGCCCCAAAATGCAGCACAGCTGCTTCAGGCTGGAGCTGCCTCTGAGCTGCAGGGACCAGGAGGCTCTGAGGCTGTGCAGGTGGAGCTTTGCTGTCTATAAATAAGAGCACAGCCTGATCTTTGGCTCTGCCCAGGCTGGAGGGCTGCCAAACGTTTCTGGAAACTTGGATGGAGCAGAACAAGAACAAATATGATAAAATGAGCTGGGGCTGACAATGATTTATAGAGCCAGTGATCATTACTCTGTGCTCCCAGGCTGCACTTCTGCAGCAATGCCTCACTTTCCAATGAACTTTGTTTTTTCCACTGGTAAGGCTCAGTTCTCTCTTGTTTAACATGGGTGGGTCATCAAAACCCCTGAGTGCAGCAGCTCCAGCACTCACAGGGCAGCTGATGGAAAAAAAAAATGAGAAAAAAAGCTACACAGGGAGCAAAAGAGAGGTGCTGGCACAATTCAGCCCTGGATGTGTGCAGGGAGCACAGCCTGGAGCAGCCTCAGCCCAGGCCCAGCAAGCACAGGGCAGAGCACCCCAAGGGTCTGCTGCAGCAGCCAGTCCCTGCACAAAGCTCCCCTGTGGGACAAGACAAGTGCACAAGTGCTCAGGAGAGGCAGCCCAGGCTCTGCTCGTGCCCTGGCATCGCTGCCAGCTCTGCACCCTCCCTCCCTCCTCCCTGCCAGGCTCCAGGCAGCCACAAGGGCTCTTTGTTGGGCTGGACCAGCCCCAGACAGGGGCTCTGGGCTGGCCCAGCCCTCCTGCAGAAGGGTTAAATGAGGAGAGAGCAGAGCACACTGCAAGAGCTCCCTGAAAGCCTTGCAGAGAACCTACAGCTCAACAAAAACCTCTCCAGCCATTGCCTGAATAATTAAAACCACTAAGAGATCATGAAAGTTTCCTCCATTAAGCAGTTCTATTTTCTAACACCATTGCCTGCTTTATTAGCAGCTTAACAAGATCACATTTTTATTTGTTTACTTCTTTAAACACTTCACCAATTAACCAGCTTAAAAATCGACCCACTC
>JAODHX010001058.1:6615333-6639742 GCA_027576295.1 Cossypha polioptera
GGATGGGGATGAGGATGGGGATGGGGATGGGGATGAGGATGGATGGAAGTTGCAGTGGCAGCATTCTCCTGCACTGAGGGGAGGTAGGCCTGGGCAGGAGCCTGGCCCTGCCTCGTGTGAACCAGCAGAGCAGCTGCTCATTAACATCATCCACAAGGAAAACCGGTCGTAAGGAGAAATGCTAACATATATTTAAATAATTTTTTTAATGCTTTCAACCTTGTCTGTAGTTAATGAACAAGAAAATCTGGTCTAAGGGCAAGTTAAAACAGGGAGTAATTTGTCTGGGTGACATCTTAGTTAGAAGTGAATTTCCTTGCACTGAGATTAGCCTGTCGTGTTTGTCACTCGTAATGACACGTTCCCATGCAGCAGAGCCATGAGAAGGCACAACAACACTGTTAGTAAAGAGAGATTTACACAATATTAGCATATCATTGTTGGGGCTCTCCTCCATGGAGCACTACAGGAGCTTAAGTGGTGCTGGTTTTTCACTTTATGAGGATAAATAGGAGTGGCTGGCTCTGATTTCCCCAGCACAACCATGAACCAAAACTCAGAAATTCCGTTTTCCTTTGGAAATGCCTTTGCACCCTGCTGCCCCAGGGGCTGTTCCAGGTGCTGCTGTTCCACACACACAGGCAAGGCTGACCTCTGGGAAGGAATTCTTCCTCTGCAGCTCAGTCAAAGCTGAGCACAAAGCAGTGAATGAACTCCTGGGAGCTCTGGGAACAGCCCTGCAGAACCTCTGAGCAGCAGGCACAGGTCAAAGGCAGAAAGAGGTCATGACTTTGTGGCTTTGCACTGGGATGGACACAGAGAGGATCTCAAACCACATCTGATGCTGAATCAGAGTTTGGAGGGCAAAGAGGAAGGAAGGAGGGAGGGGAAGAGAAGCAACTACTCCAGACTTTCCCCCAGCTCTCCCTCCTCATCAGCAACGTTTGTGGTCAATATTCACCTTGTTCCATCCTTCCCTGGATTATCAGACCTGGCACCACCTTCCCCCCCCAGAGCAAGATGAGTTTTCTGGGATCATTTTTTCACTATTATTATGTGACACCAGCACTCATCAGGAGGGCAGCAAACTCCAAATGAAAACTTTTATTTCCTTCCTAAGAGTTATAAATGTGGCAGCAAACCCCAACAGCCAAACAAAGGAACAGGAGCTGGAATTCTCCTGGAATGCTCAGTGAATTATTTCAGTGAGCTGAGATATAAATACATGTGTGTGATGTCTGTATGTTGCACTGTGCCTTCCATGATCTTCATTTCTATCTGGCATAATTAACAATAAATCATTCTGGGGGCTTACAGCACCTGTTATTACATAAATAAAACAGCAGCAAAGCAGCTTGTCAAGACTGATTTATGTGAAGTGCTACCCTGAAGTTTATTGGATTTCCATAATAAGAAATCATACCACACCATTTTCTTTTACGTTCATCTTCTGGGTTGCATATGATAATTTCTAAACAAAGACACAACTTAGTGCAGGTTAAGAGGCTCACAAATCATTTATCAGATAAATCTGATCTCTTTTAAATAGGTGGTGAACTGAAAGATAAAGAAGGTACCATTTTGTCAGGACAACAGGTGACCTATCTGAACTGTTTAAAGTTAAAAAAAAAGCAGGGTCTCAGAAATAAGTCAAAGTTTCTTAAAATATCCCTGACAGAACCATTATTTATAAGGAAACTCTTTTCTAGAAAGAATTCAAAGTGGACAAGGAAAGCATTTTCTAAAATAGACATGCACTAAAAACACAAAGAGAAAAGAACCAGAAGAACAAAACCAAAATATTTTGGGACTAATCTGATTTCAGAAGCAAGAACTCCACAAGTGCAGTGCAGACTCCTCGGGCTGCCAAGCGATTAAAGGCAGTAATTAAAGCAGATAGAGAAGCAGTGAAGTTAAATGAAATTTCTGCATTAGGCTATTATTATAGATAAGGGGAAAGAAATTCCAATTCCAAAACCTCTTTAATGATTACTGACCTTAACAGAAATGTGAGTGTCTGAGAAGGAAATCAGGGAACAAGTGAGCCAAGAGCAGAGTGGGGAGGCAGCAGGGAAAGGAACACAAGGAACATTTCAACTCCAGCTCAACCCCACAGCAGCTGGGCTGAGTGGAAACCCCAAGAGCCAGGGCAGGGGCAGCTGAGCAAGTCCCAACAGACCTGAGCAGCTTCCCAAAACCTGGGGACACCTTCGAGGCACCCCTGAAGTTCCCCACTGAACTTCTGCAGCTCAGAGCTTTGAAAATCACTCGGTATTTGAGAGGAAGTCACCACCAAAAAAATGTAACCCCAAAATGTGGCTTACAGCGAGTCTGTGATGCTCCCCCTGCCCCAGGAGCCCCAGGAGGGGCAGGAGGGGCAGGAGGGGCAGGAGGGGCAGGAGGGCTCCTCCCCAGGGGTCACTTACTGTGTTGAGGGCGTTGAGGGTGGTGTCGTCCCGGGAGGCAGCCACACATCCATCCTCGGTGGATCCCCCGTCACACATCCCTGCAAAGGCTGCCATGCTCCTGCAGGGCCAGCAAAGGGAAACCCTCAGCTCCCAGTGCACAACTCTGCATTCACACCTTCCATCTGGAATTTCACATTCCTCAGCTCTCACAGTGCACTGCACAAACTCTGCATTTCCACCTTCCATCAGCAATTTCACATTCCTCAGCTCTCACAGTGCACTGCACAAACTCTGCATTCACACCTTCAATCTGGAATTTCAGGGCTGTGGATCAAATGAGGCACCACAAAACTGCAAAGCTGAGTCACCCCAGCACACGGAATAAATCCAGCATTAAAATCCAATCTAATTTGCTTTCATCAGCTGAAAGTCTGCACTGCCAAAGGAGCAGAGCCTGATCAGGATTAGAGAAGCTGAAACCTGCACACAGGAGAAGGGAGTCTCAGCAGAGACAGCAAACTTTGTGCTGCCATCCTGGTTTTATTCTGTCAGAAAACTGACTGAAGCTGCAGATTCCCCAGGCTCTGAACTCCTGCAAGCTACAAGTAATTTACTGAGACTCTGAACTACTGTGAAGCCCACCATGGGTTTGCTGAACCCACCAGGGAAGCACTGAAATGCAAACTGGAGCTCCCAAGGGATTCCCTGCAGGGATCCCCTGCTCACCCACCCCACAGCACTGCTGGCTTTGCACTGCAGCTCCAGAGCCACAGATGATGGCAGGGGGCTGTGCTGGCCCCAGCCTGAGCATTCTGGTCTCAGAGTGAACATCTCAGCTGATGGCAGTGGCACCCACAGAACCCCAGAGGCCAGGAGGGGCCCTGCAGGGCTGGCTGAGCTCACCTGGCTGCCCTCAGGTACATGAGCAGGTCGCAGTCGTTGACCCCTGGCATCCACACCAGCTCCTCGTGCTGTGTCACCGTGTCCCCGTCCGGGGAGGGGAAGGGCTGCAGCTCAGGGAGCTTGGCCTGGAAAAGGAGTCACACACACATGGCACTTGTCCTCATGTCAGCACACACAGCTCTGTACAGTCTCTGCAACAGCAGGACGTGGGAGGTGGAAGATGTTCAGGCAACAGTGGTGAAGGGATTTGTTCTGAGTTTCAGAGCTCTGAGGATGCTGAGGCATCAAGCCCCAAACCATTCCTACATCCAGCATTCCTTCCCCAGAAGGGCAGTGATTCTCCTGGTGATTATTCAGGGCTAACACCACCTCAGCCCACTGCCAGGGGAGCCCTTCTGGCACAGGAGCAGCAGGGATGGCTGGTACTGCCTGTCTGAGCTTTGGGACAATCCCCCAGACACAGCAGCTGCATCTGTCCCAGGGATGCTGATCCAACTGCTGTGCCAGGCTGGAGCCCTCCCAGAACACACTCACATGAAGGAAGGCAGGAAGGCACTCAGCAGATGTGTCCCTTCTGGAATCAGCAAGAAACCCTACACACCTGACACCGAGTTTAACATTAAATGCTCAGTAAATCACTAGAACTCCAAAGAGAAACAAAGACATTTCCTGAAAGGGAGATAGCTCAGCAAAATGAACACTGCCTCTAAATAAGTATTACACTCTATCCAGAGACCCAATTAGCATCTTTAGTCATCTCCTGCTCTGAGATGAGATAGCTGAGAGCCTCTTCAGAAACAGCTTTTAAGCCCTATAATTACCTCCTATACTCACAACGCTAAACGTATTTGAGAGGCAACATTTATACATAACCAGTAATTACAAGTCACAGGTTCAGATGTCTTTCATGTTCTGCTCTTTAATCTGTACTTTACTTCACTTCTTGCCTGGGAAAATGGGTATGTCATTGAACTTCTCTTCTGGCAAGGGATAAGGCAGCCCTGGGGTTTCTGGGAGGGAGAGGCACTGCAGCACCCAGGGCTGCACCAGCCCTGCCCAGCCTCCTGCACCCTTGGAATGGGCTCCTGTACTGCAGCAACTCCCAGGAGCAGCTTCCTCTTCAGCACAGCATCACTGAGGCTGGAGAACAGCTCCAAAATTATCAATCCCAAGCTGTGACCCAACCCCACCTTGTCCCCAGAGTGCCACGTCCAGGGCTGGGGACTCCAAACCTCCCTGGCTGGAATTTGTAGCCCAAGTTTTCCCATTCAGCAGAGACCCCCTGTGCTCCCCTGGGAGGGAATGAGAATTCTGCAATCCCACAGAACATTTGTCTCCTCTGCTGTCCCTGCTGCTGTGGGGATCTGAGAAAACCCAACCCAGCACCCCTGACATCTGTGATGAGCACAAGTGAGGGAAACCAGGGCACCAGAGCCAGCAGGAGCCCTGTGGGACCCAGGCTCTGGATCCTGCTGCTTTCACCTGCTGCTCACTGAGGGGGTGCCAGTGATGAGGTTTGTCAGAAACAAGGATGACTGAGGGAACAATGGAAGTCTAAAGCATGAAGCAAGCAAGAATTAACAGTGTTCTACATCAATGGACCTTCTTCCTCCTTTTTTTTCCCCATCCATAAATGCACATGGTAATTATACCTTAGAGCACAGTGACTAATGCCTGCCAAAATATTAGATGACAATTTGAGATGAAAGTTGTTTTGAAGGTATCATTTACAGTACTCTTGTTATGACTACTGAAAAGAACACTACAGGTTTAATTGCCAAGGACTTTTTTCCTCTGAAGGCAAAACATCCTCAAGAATGTGACATCAGGTTCCATAAATATTTACTTTCACTAGTTCTTAAACAAGATTTTTAAGAGGGTCTGAATGAATATTCATCACTTGGATGCAGAACTCCAGCACTTGGACACTGCAAAGTCAGTTCCTCAGGAAGAGGAGAGGCCTCAGCTGCCAGTGACAGATCTGGCCCTATGAACCAGAGCAAGCTCTATGTTAATACTCTTCAAGAACAGATTATTTCCAATGCTTATGAAGGATTTCTCTCAAATTAGAATTAACATACCAGGAACATCTAGAGTCTTAACCTTATTCTGCTTCCCAGTGCGTGAACACACTCAGCAGCTTCCTCAATTTCTGTTTTAACAATCCAAATGACTTAAAGCACTTCTTTAACTTCCAGCAGTTACTCACATTCCCTCCATCTTATTCAAGAATTAACCCCACAGCACTTCTGCCACTGAAAATCATTAACATATCAACATGTGACACAGAAAATCACTGTAACTGAGCTAAGGAATACTAAAGAACTCCCTAAAATCATCCAAAGATGATTCTGAAAAGCCTCATCGTATCTGAACACATGGAATTTTAAACAGCTGTCATCTGCACAGATCAAGAGGCAAAAGCATCTCTGGATACTGAACACAAACAAAAGCCCTTACCTGGTGGCTGGGCCCAACTCTGATTTCACCTTGGGTACTGTTTAGCCTCCTAAAATACACAGAAAAAACAGCAATGAGAAAGAATTGCAATTAATGAAATTCAGGGTAATGTTGTTTTTTTGTCATTGCATTTCCAATGTAAATAGAGCAGAAGCAGAAATAACACATTATTTAGAAAACAAGAGGGGATGTGCTCAGGTGTGTTGAGTACCCTGGTCTGTGGAAGGTGTCCCTGGCAGGGACTGGGACAAAAATCCCCTCCAAAGATGAGCCAAAAGCCTCCAAAAAACAGTGAGAACACATCAGAATGTTTCCCTCAATGCACATTTCTGCAAGACAACCTGACACTGTTTTCTTGTTTTCAGGTTATGCAAGGAAATGACTGAACTAGGAAATCAATCTCCTATTCACAAAGTTATACATTAAATACCAGGTTACTACGAGGTGTCAGAATTCTTCCCTGCGAGGAGCAAAGGGGAAGCTGACAACAGAAAAAGCTGATGCTCCTCCTTTCCTCCCAGAATTCACTTCAAGGCCATGCACATCCCTACCCATGCAAGGGAAGCTCACAGGGTCCCTGTGCAGGGCTGGTGCCCACCCTGAACCTGGGCTGGGCTGATCTCAGCTCAGACAGGGAGAACCAAACATCCCCCAGCTCCCCATTTCTCCAGCTGCACCACACTGAAGAAACAGCAGACTGTGAGAAACAAGACATTTAAGAGCAGAGGCTGGAACATCCTGTGACTGCAAAGTTAAAAGCAAAGTTTGGGATGGGACCTCTGCTCCCTTCTGTGGGAGCTCAGTGGGGACCTCCAACCACTCCCCATCAAACATGGACAGAAATATTTCTGTGTCTTTCCATCAGCCAGCCACCATTTCCTGGGAACAGTCACACCTCCAGGTGCTCCCTCCTTGCTGACATCCCACTTGGATTTTAACAGGGCACCGAGCCCCTGGCTCCTCAAGGACACACGAGCTGCTCCACAATTCCTGCTGCTCCCACATCCCCAGGAATGGGTTTCAAACAGAAAGAAAAATTCTTGCTATGGAAACTAAAATGCACTGCAGATTTGAAGCTAAATGATATTGGTGAGAGCAATTACAATGAGAATGGAATGGCATCCTGTGTTTATTCGATGGGAAAGGGAAAAAAAGGAGCCAACACTGGATATGAAATGTGACACAAAAGAAACTGCTGTAACAAAGCAGTATCCATAGCAACAACAACTTAATATTTCAGTCCTCCTCAGCTGCAGTGGATTAAATATAATGACAAGATGTTCCCTTTGAAAAGTAACCTGTTGCCATGGCAACGTTGTGTTCTGCAAAGTAAACAGGGGCTGGTCAGAAAGGAGCTGGGAGCCAGATCTGGAATATCAAAGAGGCAGAGCAGAGAGGGCAGACAGCAAACCCTGACCCAGAGATCCTGCAAACACCAAACCCTGACCCAGAGATCCTGCAAACACCAAACCCTGACCCCCAGATCCTGCAAACACCAAACCCTGACCCCCAGATCCTGCAGACACCAAACCCTGACCCAGAGATCCTGCAGACACCAAACCCTGACCCAGAGATCCTGCAAACACCAAACCCTGACCCACAGATCCTGCAAACACCAAACCCTGACCCAGAGATCCTGCAGACACCAAACCCTGACCCCCAGATCCTGCCCAGAGCTCCAGGAGAGCAGGTCCAGCTCCATCAGCCTCGTCCCCTCCTGCTGAAGATCCAGGGGAGGGTGGAGAAGCAGAGCCAAGGGCACTGAGACAAACCAGCTCAGGGGTGAGGATGGGCAGGGGCTGAGCTGGGGCTGGGCAGAGCTCTCATTTCCCAGCTCTGGGAAGGAGGAAGGCTGGCACAGCAATTCCTGCACCATTTCCAATATAGAAATGAGCTTCACCCTCTGTCTGTCACTCACAGATACCCAAGGTGGCACAGCTGGCAGCTCTGTCCATGGACACAGTGCCACAAAGGACTGGGACAACCTTTGCTGCCCCAAAGCACAGCAGAACAGCCCTGGGAACAAGCTGGGCTCAGGATTCTGCTACAGAATGCCCAGGGCTGGGAATTCCCAGCAAAACCCTCCTGAGGCTGGAGGCAATGGCAAAAGGCTCTGGGTACAGAAGCCAGCACAGCCTGGGCTGTGTGTCCTGTGTGGTCACCCTGCCCTCAGTGCTGTCACAGCTCCCCTGCCAGCCACCAACAGCTCAAACCCCACACAGATAACTCACAGCTGCCATTAAGTTTAAAAAAAACAACCCACAACAAAACCCCAGAACAAAACCAGAACCCAAACCTCTCACACAGGACAATTCTGTGCCACCCACGTAACCACCCCGGGCAGCAGATCCCTGATTAAATCACAGGGATGCTCCAACAGAAGAAGGGTTTTAAACCAGCCACAAACCTCTCTAACAGTGTTTCTGACTCTCTTTGGAGCTCTCCAAGGAGGGGCTTCAAAGCAAACCTGGCAAAACCCACGGCCTGCTGTGACATGGGCACATCAGGGACACAAATTTCACGTGCAGAAGAAGTTTCAGCCATCCCACTGAAGTTCCCTCAGCCTGGGATGCAGCTGCAGCAGGCTCAGGGCATGGCAGTGGCACCAGAGGTGGCACCAGAGGTGGCACCAGCACAGGGATCCCTGTGCTCCCACCAATCCCCATGTGAGGACAGGTCACTGGCTAAGGAAGTGTCCAAAAACGGCTGGAAAAGGTCATTATTTCTATAAATATAAAAATGTCTTTAATAAAGATTAAAAGAAGAAAGACACATCTTAAAGCCAGGATATCAAGGGGTTTGGGCTGCATGTTTTGTTTTCAATAACCAATAACAAGCTGTGGCACTGAACAAGGAATCTGATGAGATCTGGGGTTGTGTGTGAATCTGGGATCAACACCAGAGGCTTCACTGAATAAAACCAGTCCCGTGTTAGATATGTGTGTTATAGAATGGATTATAAACTGCAGCCATGCACTTAGCACTGACTAACCAGCCACTATTCATGGCCAATCACATCCACTGAGAGTGTGACACAGCAAAGCAATTCCTAAACACTTGTGATTTCTGTAAAATTAGCACAAACCCCCAATAAAAGGGTTTTTAAAAAAAACTCCTTTAATTCAAGTAGTCCAATACCCAAGATGAAAGACTCCTGCTCTTCAGAGACAGCTCTAGAAACATCTGGCAAGGATCATTTTGTTCCAGCTCTAGAGGAACAAAACAGGGGAGAACAAAATTACTCTGCTCCAACTTCAGCAGATTAAAAACCAGTTTATCAGGGCCTGAAAGTGACTGGCACTGCAGCCAAGAGCATCTGTTTATGGTCACTGTTGGGAGGCAGGATACTGAGCCAAGGGGATCCTTAATTTTAATCCAAAATTATCTTATGCATGTCATGCTCAAACACTGCACACTTCAAAATACAAAAGGGACAAACACAATCAGGCCACTCAACCTTTAACCAAAAAAAATCCCACAACTACCTCAAACCTGAGTTAAACACCCCAGAGGAACAAGTCCCCTGAATTCACCTGTGTCTTAAACCTTCATTCTTTAAGATTTTAGATTTCATGTTATAGAAATTAAATAATGCTCAGAAAATATTCTTGCCCCTTGTACGCTTAAGCTTCATTTAAAACCTCTTGTAACTGTGTGTTGTAATAATAATAAAAAATAAATAAAAAAAGGAAGCAGAGCAATTTTGTCTTCTGGGTGAAAAACCCAACCTGTATTTCAGGCAGATGAGCTTCTAAGGGAAGGTTCTCAGTCCCTGCTCCCTCCAAAGCAGGAATGAACCAACGTGTCCCAACAGCTGCACCTCCAGAGCAAGCTGCAGCCTGCTCCTGCCTGCAGGCAAGGACTGGGGCTGCTCTGCACCCTGCTGCTGCTTGCAGCACGAAGCACTTGCACAAGCTCCAGGCAGGAAAAGCTTTTTCAAGATAAAATTGTTTTTTCATCATGTTTATAGAGAGAGAAAAAAAAAAAGCCTATAGAGAGTCCTCAGTGTTGTCCCCTCTCCAAAAGGTGGATGGAGGCGACAATAATTCAGCCAAGTCACTGCAAGGGGAGGAATGTTCTCTCCACACAGGAATTAGCTGTGTGCAGAATATTTTGCTGGCAGGTGCATGGAGCACCTCTAACACCTGTTCACCTCCAGATAAGGCAGACACCAGCATATTGATCATAAGTTCAAAAAAATTAACTACAAGGAAGCATTGCATAGTGCAAAGGTTTTTACCTGGTTACATGATATTTTAATAGAACCAGAATGTTGCTGACACTGATGAGTGAATGTGCAAGTGAATTCTGCATGGACTGATGGTGTTTAGGTGTTTGTCCTGTACAGTTTCTAAAATGTCCCCAGAGCAAATCCCCACTGAGAGAGCAGCAGCAGCACTGCTCCAGCACAGCCCAGCTCCTGGGCAGGACACTGCCCCAGCAGGGACCTCTCCCATAAAGCTGCAGCTCACCAGAGGCACTGACCAACCTCTGACCTCCCCTGACAGCACAAACCTGCAGCTCCCTCAGCAGAACCACAGGCAGCAGCAACAGCTCGTGTCAGGGGTGATAAGCATGAAGAATGGGAAGCAGGAAAGGAGCTGGAAGGTATCCCTAGTTCCACCATGCACCTGGAAACAAGCTCTAATTAAAACAAATTACATCCTAAAGAACTGGAAGGAAGGGGAAAGAGGTAATCTTACTGATTTATGCCTGGGAAAAAAAGCTGAAATGAAGGCAGAACAAAGGGAAGAGACAATTCTTCATCCAAAGGACGATATTCAAGCACTTCCCATGATATATCTGCAATTTCTAACAGCTGTTTGCAGTGGCATTTACTCACCAGACCACCTACCAGCAGTGCCTGGACTGGGAGGATGTGCTGGGCATGCAGCCAGGACAGAGCTGTCCCTGAGGGACAGAAAAACTGCAGGGCACAGCTGCAGGCTGCCCAGGGAGCACAGGGCACTGCTGAGCCCTGCCAGCACCAGCACACCTCAGAGCACCCTGCTGCCACCCAGGCCTTCCTGGGACTGGCTTTTCTGGGGTTTGGGGGAGCAGGGATGTTGGGTTTATATTTGTTGTTTGGTTTTTTTATTTTATTAAACCCAAGTGTACAGCCTCACGCACTGGGGAAGTGAATATTGCACCTACAATGTTCTGTGGCAGTGAATATTGCACCTACAGTGTCCTGTGGCAGTGAATATTGCACCTACAATATTCTGTGGCAGTGAATATTGCACCTGCACACAAACCTGAGGAGCTGCTTGGTTATGAACTGGCTGCCCCAAGCCCTTCTCCTCTGCCCAGAAGTGAACATTTAAAAGCAGTGGTAAGGACACAAGCTGCCACATCCCTGTGCTCCTGCAGGGCACTGATGGAGTCCTGCACACACTCAAGGAGCTCCTTTATTAGGAATAAGAATGTGTCCAAAGCTCAGCCTATGGAGGCTCCTTTTTAAACCAGGGGGTGATCCAGCCAGGCTGAAGCTCAGGGGAATTGAGCTCTGCCATCATCAGCAGGACTTTGCTTCAGCCAATGCAAGAGTGACCAGTGATCCACATGGAACAGGTGCTCTTGATTTTTTTTTGTGCCCTGCAGGTATAAAAGGGAATGATTACAGGAATGACCCTGGGGGTAGGATACAGACAGGGATGTGGCACTGACATGGGCAGAATCCTGCAGCTTTATTCATCACTCATTCCTCAGCTTCTGACAAGAATCACAGGCTGGGCTGTGCTGGAAGGGACCTTAAAGATCCTCCAGTGCCACCCCTGCCATGGCAGGGGCACCTCCCACTGTCCCAGGCTGCTCCAGCCTGGCCTTGGGCAACTCAGGGATCCAGGGGAAGCCACAGCTGCTCTGGGTACCCTGTGCCAGGGCCTGTCCACCCTCATGGCGAGGAGTTTCTTCCCAACTTCATCCAAATCTCTGCTCTGTCAGCCTGAAGCTGCTCCCCTTGCCTGCCACTCTGTGCCCATGTGAGAAGTCACAGTCCCTCCTGTCCCCAAGCCCCAGTGCCACACTGGGGTGTCACAGGTGAGTGACAATGTGTGCAGGGCTAAGGGCCACCCTCCTGCTCCCTGTCCCAGAGGTGCCACTGTGAGCAGCACACCCAGTCCTGTCCCCTGTCAACCCAAACACTGCCCAGCTCCAGAACAGGCTGCCCTGAGTGAGGCATCCCCCAGGGGACAGGGGACAGCTCTGCAGGACAGGGACAGAGCCCTGGCAATGAGACCAGGCTGCACAACACCCCCTGTCCCACAGCAACACCCAGCTGTCCCACAGCCACTGACACCTCACAGTGACACCTCACAGTGACACTGCTGCTGTCCCACAGCCACTGACACCTCACAGTGACACTGCTCCTGTCCCACTGACACTTCAGTGACACTGCTCCTGTCCCACTGACACATCACAGTGACACTGCTCCTGTCCCACTGACACTTCAGTGACACTGCTCCTGTCCCACAGCCACTGACACCTCACAGTGACACTGCTGCTGTCCCACAAAACCCCCAGCTGTGCTCACAGCCACTGACATCTCACAGTGACACCTCACAGTGACACTGCTCCTGTCCCACTGACACATCAGTGACACTGCTGCTGTCCCTCACAACCCCCAGCTGTGCTCACAGCCACTGACACATCACAGTGACACTGCTGCTGTCCCACTGACACTCCAGTGACACGGCTGCTGTCCCACTGACACTCACATCCCTGCACTTTGTCCCATCACTCTGCTGAGCCCAGTGGTGCCTGCAGAGCTGCTCTCCTGCACAGTGGCAGTGCTGCAGCTCAGCTGTGCAGTGTGGGCTGCATGGCACAGCCCAGGCTCAGCTGCTGGCAGTGTCAGCGGGGTCAGAGCCCCCAGCCCAGAGCAGCAGTGCTGCAGTGTGAGCTGCATGGCACAGCCCAGGCTCAGCTGCTGGCAGTGTCAGCAGGGTCAGAGCCCCCAGCCCAGGGCAGCAGTGTCCCTGTGGCACCGGGCTGGGCTGTGCTGTGCTGCTGTCACCCGCTGTCACATCACCCGGCCGTGCTCCCTCCTGCGCGCACACAGCCGCACCGGGAGCCCCAAACACGCCCCAGAGCTGGCAGCGAGTGCCCCGCTGGCCCGAGCAGCTGCTGAGCGCTGGCAGAGCTCCCTGCGCTCGCAGCAGGCACGGAGCGAGCCCAGCGGCCCCGAACGGCCCCGAACGGCCCCGAACGGCCCCGAGCCCGCCGCGGCCCCGGGCCGGGGCGCAGCCCTACCTGCGGGGGCCGAGGGGATCGTCCATGGCCGCGCCGCTCCCGAGCCGCCGCTAGCGGCCCGAACCCCGCCTGCTCCCCGCCGCCAGCGCAAAATGGAGGCACATGCGGGCTGCGAGCCCTCCGAGCCTGCACTGAGCTTGTGCTGTGACCTAAGCCCGCACGCAGAACGCACAAACTTCGCCCTCGGACCGGCGGCACTGAGCATGTGCTGTGACCCTCCCTCCTTCCTCCTTCCTCCTTCCCCAGCCCTCCCTCCTCCTCCTCCTCCTCCGAACGGCACCGCCGGGCTGGCCCCGCCGCGGCTGCTCCGCCACAAACACGGGATCCGCTCTTAAATACAGACAGGGATCGTAAACAAACACAGCGGGGATCGTCCATAAATACAGCGGGATCCGCTATTAAATACGGCTGGGATCCGTTAATAAATACAGCCGGGATCTGCTGATAAATACAGCCGGGATCCGTTAATAAATACAGCCGGGATCTGCTGATAAATACAGCCGGGATCCGTCAATAAATACAGCGGGGATCATTAATAAATACAGCGGGATCCGCTATCAAATACGGCTGGGATCCGTTAATAAATACCGCGGGATCCGGTATTAAATACAGCCAGGGATCCATTAATAAATACAGCGGGGATCATTAATAAATACAGCGGGATCCGCTATTAAATACAGCCGGGATCCGTTAATAAATACAGCCGGGATCTGCTGATAAATACAGCCGGGATCCATTAATAAATACAGCGGGGATCATTAATAAATACAGCGGGATCCGCTATTAAATACAGCTGGGATCCGTTAATAAATACAGTCGGGATCTCCTATGAAATACAGCTGGGATCTGTTAATAAATACAGCCGGGATCTGCTATGAAATACAGCCAGGGATCCGTTAATAAATACAGTGGGATCTGCTGACAAATACAGCGGGGATCCACTGATAAATACAGTGGGGATCCGCTATTAAATGCAGCTGGGATCTGTTATTAAACACAGCAGGGATCATTAATAAATACAGCTGGGATCTGCTGATAAACGCAGCGGGGATCATTAATAAATACAGTGGGGATTCATTAATAAATACAGCTGGAGATCATTAATAAATACTATCAGGACCGTTAATAAAAATAGTCGGGATCCGTTAATAAATACAGATAGGATCCGCTGATAAATAGAGCCAGGATCTGCTAATAAATACAGCCAGGGATCATTTATAAAAACAGCAGTGATCCATTAATAAATATAGCTGGGATCCATTAATAAATATAGCCAGGGATCACTAATAAATACAGCTGGGATCCACTAACAGAGGCAGGGATCTGCTAATAAATAGAGCAATCAACCCTGGGCAGGGCTCGGTAAATGCAGCCGGGAGCAGCTGGGAGGGGATGGGGAACAGAGGGATGAGGATGGAGCAGGGATGGAGGGAGGAGGAAGGCACCAAAGGATGCTGCTGCTGCTCGTGGCCTTCATCCCAAGGCTCCAGGGGCTCAGGGGCTGGAGCCCTGGCTGAACACACGTTTCATGAGCAGGATGCTGAGGCACAGAACTCTGCCCTTCTCCTGTCAGTGCTGCAGTGCAGGGAGCATTTAAGGAATATTTTTCTCCCAACCAGCAGGTGTGAACACAGCCTGAACCCTGGGGGAGCCAGGCTTGACTCACTGCCTGAACCTCCTGCCCCAGCCTGCATCTCTGACCCCTCCATTTATTGGGTAATTCCAAACATGCCCTCGGGTACCCATCTGTGTGAAGGAAACATCCCTCCCCTCCAGCACACACACCTTCCACTGGGACACATCCCTCTTTTCCAGCTCCTGGCATGCCTCAATCTCAATCCACCATGAAGCTAAAGAAGGATAAAAAGCTCCCCAAATACTGTATTTTCAGTAAGCAAAACAGCTCGGGCCCCAGAACAATCCTTAATTTTCTTGCACAATAATCCAGTGAGGAATTTTCACTGCAGCAGAGGTGGATACACCATTTCCTTGTTGTTTATTCTGTTACCTCCCATACCCTGCTTGGGAACCTTCACCAACAGCCTGGCTCCTGCAATGAACGTGCCAGAGCAATTGAAATGTTCAGTAAATTGAGTATTTCAGCTCCTGTGGCTCTGCTGAAAGGATCTAAAGCCATTCCCTAAGATACAAAACACCCACTACTCACTCAGCTCACAACATCCCCCAACAAGAACGCTCCAGAAAATCAAAAATAAAGCAAAAGCAAACCTTGTGCAACCAAAACACAGATAAATGCTTCCCAAAATATCCATTCTGAAATTCACCCAAGCCTGGAATGTTTGGTATTATTTATTTTTACAACACCAAACAATGTTGGGGAGGAGGAATTTTGATCCATGAAACTCTCTGTAGAATAATAAACAATACCTGGTTACTTCTAGTTCCAAGCAAAAATTCAGCAGCTTTTAAATCTAGGTACATTTAGAGATGTCAGAGAAAACTTTATAGTATCTTTATTTACTCCTGGGATCAAAGTGGGTTTGGCACATCTGCATCCTCCAGGAGAGCTGGGAGATGCTCCCAGCTCCTCACAGGATGCCAGAGCACAGAGCAAGGACTGGAGGTGGCAGTGGGACTCCTGTTAGTGGAATTAGTCACTGTCAGAACAGTCACTCCTCTGAAGAGACACAAAATTAATTATTTTTCAAGTCCTTGATATAAAATGATTTTTTTCCCCCACTCTGGAGAGGCAGGAACACACGGCAGCTCTGGCTGGATTAACACTGCTCAAGGTGAGAGCACTCAGCCTCCACCTTTTAGATGAGCTCAGGGTTTTATTCCACAATCAGAGTTTTCTCTGATGTGAGAATTACTGACACAGGGTCTGTAGCCCTGTGCTGAACTCAGAAAACCCAGCCTGAAGTACAAAATTATCCCAAAAGGCCCAGGCTGACCAATTCCAGAGCAGGGAATGGAACACCAGGGTTGATATTCCTGAGAATCCCAAGTTTCAAACAGCACAGAAAGGACAAAAAAACCCCTTTTCTTGAGCTCTGTGTCCTCCAGCAACAAAAGGGCCTCGTCCTACACATCCCCCCAGGGCTGGGGATCTTTCTGCAGCCTGGGCTTTTTCCAAGTTATTTTGTAAATACAAACACACAAAAATAGCTTCTTTGCAAACATATAAACACACTGAAATAGATTCCCACCACGCTGAGCTGCATCTGAGAGTCCTGAGAAAGTTTCTGAGCACCTCCTGCTGAACCCAAACCCCTCAGACAGAAATGCCCTTGGCACACACAGCCCCAGCTCAGGATTGTTGGGTCTCAGGTGGGTCCCACCCTCATTCCCCCAGTTTGGGGTCACTGCAGCACCCAGAACCTTTTCCCATCACTTCCAAACGACCAGCAGTGTTCCCCACCCTCCCAGGTGGAACCAAACACTGCTTTAGGAAAGCAGATCAAGTGAAGATAAAACTCCAACAGCCTGCCTGAAATGTTCCTTCCAAAACTTTCACTTCCCAAAGCAGCAGAAATTCACAGCCAACACACAGGTCAAGAATTACCAAAAACCTTCCTTTAGCTCCTCTCTCTGAACCTCCCCCATTCCAAGACAAAATACAGGCTTGAAGAGCTGGAATTAGGAAAAAAAGCCAAAAACCTTCCTGCAACCAAATGAAGAAAAACTGACTTTCCAGAGCTGGCAGTCTGAGTAATTAGCTGATCACTAAGTGCTCTGCTTTGTCATTCCATCGATCCTCCCAGGCTCAGTCATTCTCTAATAGCTGCAAGAATTAACAGCTCCTTCTACCCAAAAGTGGGTTTAAAACCCCACTGACAGCAATAAAAATGCCATTTCACAGGAAAAATCATCCCTTAGCCACCAGCACTGCACCCCAAACTGCTCTGAAGCAGTGACACACAGGGGTCAGGGTGGGGCTGAGTATCAGAGGAAAACCTCATCAGTGCCTTGCCTGGGTGGACTGCTCCAAAAAAACCACACCAGTGATGCTCCAGAAGCATTTTAACATATGGTGTTGGAATTTGGGGTGTAGGAGAAATAGGATTTTTGGCCAGTAAATTAATATAATTATGTAGAAGTTGATTTATTGTTTTTTAGTTTTAATTATACATTTTAAGATTATGTGATGACGTATTTTTCTGATTGGTGTTTTTATGCTGTTTATGTGTTTTGTATGAGTTTTTTAGGTATGATGACTGGTGGCTGTTTAGAACTTTATTGTTTATTTTTATTTTGGGTTTTTTAATTTTGGTGTTTCGTTTTTTAGTTGTTTTTATTTAGTACAATTTATGTTTTAGTGGCTTTGAAGGGTTTTAATAAGCTGTAGAAAAATACTTAAAAATGGTTTGTTTTGTGTGCTTGTTATGATCACACTTTCAATGTGATTTCTTAGAAGTATCTAAATTTCAACCTTGCTGATTAGAACATGCAAATGATTTTTTAGAAGTATTTTCAGGGGTGTACATTCAGCCAACAAGACAGCCAAGAATTCCTGCTAAAGTTTGCAAGCTTTAAAAACCTTCCATATTTCCAAGAAGCTGTTTAGAAGCAGCACATTATTTACCCAGATATCAGGACTCTGCACAGTTTTATTTTCTACTCTTATTTTTCTCCTGTATGAACACACACAGGAAGATGCAGCTTCTCCCTTGCCAGCCTCCTACCAGCTGGATTTTAACCTTTCTTCCCTTGAGTAATTTTCATAGAATTCAGGTTGGAAAAAACCTCCAGGATCATCAAGCCCAACCTTTGAGTGAACAGCAGCTCAGGTCAGTGCTGAAGTGGAGTTTAAAAGCCATTTTCACTTACCTTGTCTCTGGATTATAGCCCAGGATGTAGAAAAATGAATCCACTCGTGCCTTGAACTCTCTAGCAGCAAATATGTCAGAGAAATGGGAGATGTTGCACTTCCCTCTGAAAGGAAGAGAGGGGAGAAAATGGCATTAGAATTCTAGCCTGAGTAACAGCTGCTTTAATTAAGTGCCACTGCAATCTGGGTGGAAGCCACAGGCATCCCTGCTCTCATAAATGTCCAAAACATCATAAATACAAGGCTGCTTTAACAAAAATCCAGGTGGGTTTTTCCCATGGTGGAAAGGGAAGGAAATGCAGCTATATTTGCATTTCTACAAACATTCATTAATTCTCTTCAGCCAGCACAGTCCTGAGGAGCCCAAATTTATCCAGCCCAACAAACAATAGCTCAAAATGCAATCCTGACAATCTCCAACCTGCAAAGTCCTGCTACAGTTCCATCTTCCAAAATTCTACTATCTACATTGTCCAAGTCAGCTTTTTATTTAGGAAGCCAAATAAAACTTCAGTTTACTAAAAGCTCCCTGCTCATGGCCTCCTGGCAGACCCAGAGCTGCCCTGGGCACTGGCCAGGTCCTGGCAGGTTGGAAAGGAGCAGCACAAGGTCTGGGAGAGCCCCACACACTGCACTGAGTGCCAGCCCTGCTCACCAACACTGATTTTCCCCCTGGGGGCTGATGCTGCTTTCCAAGTTTAGTCATTTAGAGAGACAGAAAACGAGCAGGGGGGTTTGCTTTGATATTTCACATTAAATTCACATTTTAAAGGTATTCTGGGGATGGAGGTTTAGCTTCCCCTCAATAATTCACCTGCCAGCTAATAGGCATTTTCCAGAGCAGCTGCATTATCTCTGTGGATGGCAGCAGCACATCCTGTTCACAGCACTCCAGACCAGGAGTTCTGCATTTCACCAGCAACATTTACCAGAGAGGGAAAAAGCACATCATGGTTATTGCACACTTCCACAGAGAACTACAACTACCCTCCAGTTAAATTTTTCCACTGGTTAGAGCAGAATATTGGGAGTTACAACCACTGGTTTTATTCCCCAGTTTGTCATCAGCTCATTGTGTGTCCAGAGCCATTTGTTTGCAGAGGGCAGAGAAATCATCTCATATTATAATAAATTAGAATTTCATGTTAACCTTTCATGCATCATGACACATTCTGCCTCCCCCATGTTCTCTGCAGGAACACCATGTGCAATTATCCTTCTGCTCAGCCTGCACACTCACAGGTTATTTTTCAAGTTTGTTTGGCACACATGTATATTCCATTTTTATCTTTCTGTTTCTATCTTTTCTTTAAAGGGGGAAAAAAATAAGAACTGAAAGGATGGAGAAGGGGAGTTAGAACAGTCCCAGAGAAAACTGCAGAGCTGAGTTTCTCTGTGTTTGAGCAGATTTCTCCATCAGGACAGCCAAGCTCCTGATTTCAAACTGGACTCAGCAGAGGCTCTGTGGGATTCCAGGGGCTCCTGGCACTGCTGGAATGCTCTGAGTTTGTAAGAAAGGTTTAATATGTAAATCAAAGACTTCCCCACCAGAACAGAAGCCAGTTTGTCTTGAAGTAAGTGGCTTCAGCAAAGTGACTCTGAACAAAAAAATGTCTCCAGATGGCTCTGGTGAAACACCATCTGAGCACCATTATCAGGGAGATTATTCAATTTGCATCCTGACAATATCCATGCATGTTTGGCATGCTGAAAATCAGCTGACAAATAATGCCTTGCTGCTGGGAGCTGAAAACATTTGAAATTTTCAGTGAGGCTGTTTCCCTCAGCCCTGACAAGATTGGGCAGCTCAGCCCAAAGGCTGGAGGGTGGAAGAGCAGCAGCCCCAGGGCAGGGCAGGGGGCAGGGCACACACCTGGGCACTCCCCTAGGGCAGGGCACACACCTGGGCATTCCCCCAGGGCAGGGCAGGGGGCAGGGCACACACCTGGGCATTTCCCCGGGCACTCCCCCAGGGCAGGGAGATTCCCCCCAGCTCTGGGCTGAGCTGTGACCATGCAGAACACTCAGAAAAAGCCTTTAATACAATTGAACCAGAGTAACAGAGAGCCAGGGCTGCAGGAGGTGCCAGTGCCAACAGGGAGAGCAGGGCAGGGCAGGAACCAGCAATGGCTGAACTGGCACTGATGGGAAACAACTGCTGAGCACCAGTGAGTGACTGGGATGGAGACTGGGATGGAGAGGAGACTGCCCAGCTGCAGCTCCAGAGCACAGAACACAGTGATCACTGCAGGGGAGGAGGACACAGCTGGGCTGGGGCTCAGTGACCTCCAGATACCCCTGGCCCTCCCAGGCTGTCCCAGCCTGTCCCAGTCTGTCCCAGGCTGTCCCCAGCCCCAGGCTATCCCCAGTCTGTCCCAGGCTGTCCCCAGGCTGCCCCAGCCCCAGGCTGCCCCAGGCTGTCCCAGTCTGTCCCAGTCTGTCCCCCAGCCTGTCCCCAGCCTGTCCCCAGCCCCTCCTGACCTCAGGGCAGCAGCGTGGTACGTGTCCACGTAGTCGGAGATGAAGAGCTCTCTGTTCTTGATCACCGGGTCTGTGATCACCAGCTCCCGTCCCGAATCTGGCCAGGAGAAAAACACAAACACAGCCCTTGTCACAAGCTGGGCCTGCCCTGGCAGCCCTGGCAGCTCACAGCTGCCCTGGCAGCTCACAGCCCAGGGATGCTCCTCAGATGCTCACTCCAAGGTGACAAACACGCTGTCCGTGTGCTCAGGGTGCATGGAATGTAAGAATTAACGTGTAGGAACATCACTTCTATTCTTATCCATCAATTCTCCCAGGATTTCCAATGGGAAAAAGCTTCTAAGGGCACTGGGTGTCACATCTGGAGCACTGGGTGTCACATCTGGAGCACTGGGTGTCACATCTGGAGCACTGGGAGCAGTCACTGCCGGGTGAAAGGAACCAAGGAAATGGATTTGTTCTGGTTACCAGGGTAAGGTATTGGTTCCTGTGCACAGTTAATGCCAAATCTTCAACAAAATCCTGACACTGGAACTGCCCAGTGCTCTGGCTTTGAGGTAAATATTGATATTCATGTTCAAACAGAGAAAATTCTGAGTGTTAACAGAGAACTTTGTTAGGACAACTTTTTCCATGACTTTTTTCTAACACCTTTGAGGAAGACACAAAAACACTTCTCCACACACAGGAGACTGCATTAAAAAGCAGCCATGCTATCAAAAATACTTTTTGACAGTGTGCCTGTAATCTCATTGTTAGAAGTTTCAAATAAATTAGTAACAGAAATGTCAGGTTTGTGGAGCTTTTGCTAAAAGCACACACAAAATGTTCTTTAAAAGGGGAACGTGTGCTCAACTTTGTTCTGTCAGGCACCAGAAAGTTGCTGCATTCCATATTTCAATCATCAACTTTTATCATCACAGTTCACCTTGGAGTATCTTCAGAATTTTTAACAGTTGCCTCAAGGAAATCTCCTGGTAAGAACAGAAGCAAATGTTATGTCTTCCCTGGAGGCAGGAGATAAATGACACTGGGATATGTACTAAAGTTTCTTCTGCTTCTATGAAACCCAAGATCACACTTGTTTTTGTAAAGAGAAAATGGGAAACTCAGCTCCAAGTGCTTCACCTGCAATATTAATCCCAGTGAATATTCATGTGTGCAAGATGACTGTAAAAGACACAGCTCTCATGACAACATGGCAGAACCATGAAAAACAGAGGAGAGCCCAAACTTCTGCAGATAATTTTTAAAAAATTAATAATAATAATAATAATATTGTTGCTGCTGTTATTAATTGTTAGTAACAGCCCAGCATTTGCAGCACAGCTGGAATGTCCCTGGATTACAGGGACAGTGACACCATCCCTTTTCTAACACCATGGCCTGGCTCCATACCCCTGGGCAGAAATGTTCTGGCTCTGTTAGAACTGGAATTAGGGACAGGAGCAGGGCAGGGCTGGCTCTGCAGAGCCCACTCATCATCCTGGTTCTGTTAGAACTGGGATTAGGGGCACATTGGAACTGGGATTAGGTCTCAGCAGGGCAGGGCAGGCTCTCACTCACTGTTCTGGCTCTGTTAGAACTGGGATTAGGTCTCAGCAGGGCAGGGCACTCCTCACTCACCGTCCTGGCTCTGTTAGAACTGGGATTAGGTCTCAGGAGGCTAAGGCAGGCTCTCACTCACCATCCTGGCTCTGTTAGAACTGGGATTAGGTCTCAGCAGGGCAGGGCACTCCTCACTCACCATCCTGGCTCTGTTAGAACTGGAATTAGGTCTCAGCAGGGCAGGGCACTCCTCACTCACCATCCTGGCTCTGCTAGAACTGGGATTAGGTCTCAGGAGGCTAAGGCAGGCTCTCACTCACTGTTCTGGCTCTGTTAGAACTGGGATTAGGTCTCAGGAGGGCAGGGCACTCCTCACTCACTGTTCTGGCTCTGTTAGAACTGGGATTAGGGTCTCAGGAGGGCAGGGCACTCCTCACTCACTGTTCTGGCTCTGTTAGAACTGGGATTAGGGTCTCAGCAGGGCAGGGCAGGCTCTCACTCACTGTTCTGGCTCTGTTAGAACTGGAATTAGGTCTCAGGAGGCTAAGGCAGGCTCTCACTCACTGTCCTGGCTCTGCTAGAACTGGGATTAGGTCTCAGCAGGGCAGGGCACTCCTCACTCACCGTTCTGGCTCTGTTAGAACTGGGATTAGGTCTCAGCAGGGCAGGGCACTCCTCACTCACCATCCTGGCTCTGCTAGAACTGGGATTAGGTCTCAGCAGGGCAGGGCACTCCTCACTCACCGTTCTCGTTGTGCCTGTCCTGCACCAGGTGCTGGTACACCGAGTCAGGCACCTCAGACTGGCGGTAGTACCACTTCACATTCATCAGCAGATGGTCCCTCTTGCTCTGAAAAACAACCCTGGGTGTTACTGGCAGGGAAATCAGCCACAGCCTCAGCCCAGGTCAGAGCAGAGGCAGGAAAGCATTTCTGCTGTGCTGCTGCCTGATTGATTTCCAGCCCAGACAAAGGCAGGGAGAACCTCCTGCATCGCCCTGCACTTGTGTCTCTCTGCACCTGACCAGCAAACCCCAATCTACTCACCCATGGTAATTAACCCAAGGGAAGAGGCAGGGATCAGAAAAGGATGGCAATTTTTGGCCTCGTGCAATCTGCTAATTTCCACAAATAAGAAGTATTTATGGCCAAACGTGCAAAAAAGAATCCCCACAGTAGCACCATTCAGTGCAACCATTCTTAGCAGTGGAAACCAAGAGATAATAGATTTTTTTCTTCCCCCAAGGACAGATGGATCCAGACATAATCATAGATGTTCTTTATTACACAAAAGAATAGGATACTGCACTTCAATCACAATAATTACAGGCTCTGACTGCTCATCAACCTCACAGCAAAATTTACACAAATCCCTCTTCCCCAAATGCTCTTTTTTCATTGAAGCTCCAGCCACCAATTTGTTCCTTCTTAGAAGGAACCCGAAGCATAAACACCACTTAAAGAGAATTTTTAGATCAAGTCAGTACAGACTGCTCAGTTTATCTCCAAACCCCTTGGTCTGCAATTCTTCCTCTGCTCCAAAACACTTGAAGAAACAAAGGCCTGAAGGGAAAGGAACATTCTTTGGCCTTGAGGCAACTGCAGCTTGTTTTGCTCTGCACTGCAATCCCCAAAATTGCTCCTAAACCATCCAATTCCGAGTTGAAGGGCAGGGTTTGGGCTGGAATTGCCTCTCAGTGCACCAGCCCGGGTGTCAGAGCTTTTCTGCTGAACAAACAAATCCAAACCCTGCAGGGAGAGGCAGAGCAGAGCCCGTGTAATTCCAGCTCACCACTGCCAGTGGCAGCATTGTGCCAGGAAACGGGGACCAGCCACTGCCACATCCCCATCCCCACCTCTGGGCTCTGCAAATAAAACATTCACAATCAAAGCTTGGCTAAAGAGTGGGAAAAAAATGAAAAGGACCAGGAGGGAGAGGCGGCTCTGATTTCTGCTGCCTGCTGTGCAGGAATTGGGGTTGCAGGCTCTGTTCTCCTGCAGTGATGCTCTGGGCACCACAGCTTTTATGAGCAGCCTCTCTCAATTCTGAAGACAAAAAAGTCCAAGTAAATAATCTGTTACCCTCTCGCTAAGAGTTCATAAATTCTATTTATTTATGATGGGGAACATTAACCCAGCATTTCTCTGCAAATTCTCTTTGTGTTTCTCAGCTGAGAGCACAAATCTCCTCTTTTGTTACACAAACCCTGAGAGGATGCTCAGAGAGCTTCACTGGCACGAAACCACCTCCCAAAAAAACCTTTTTGGTGCTTCAGGCAAGGCAAAAATAAGTTTTTGCTGATTGTCACAACTCCTGGAAACCCCAGTTAAACCCCCAGTGTGCACTAAAACCTGGAATAGCAGGAATTACACAAGAGCTCACCAGGAATATTCACACACAATGCAAGTGTTCACAGTGCTCTGCAGAGTTTTATCAGCTCATCACTCAGAAATGAGATTGCTCATCAGGGGATTCCAGGGGGGTCCCTTCCATGCTCACCACGTCCTTGACCAGCAGCACATAAACAGAGCGATTTGGTCTCCAAAATTCCAGAGGTGACCTTGGG